>JBAMAX010004802.1:0-528494 GCA_037043745.1 Chymomyza amoena | reverse complement strand
ATTTGAATTGATATTAGTACAGATGAAACTCCTCGTTTATTGTACTAACTAGTTTACATTAAAAAATGGCGTACGTAAAGTCGGGCGCGGACGACTTTGGGATACCCTGTACCTCTAGCTTGTAATAAAATCCGGTTCCTTCATAAAAAACCAAAAACAGAAGAATTTTAAGGTACAAATTTTTTTTGACCGATCGTTCCTATGGGAGCTATATGATATAGTCAACCGATTTTGATTCAATTTAGAACAGTTCTTAGGAACTATAAAAAACTTACGAATACCAAATTTTATTTCAATATCTTAACAAACAAACGAAACACAACAAATTTTGTTCAAAAATCATGCCCCACAGACACTACAATTCATCCCCTTGCGACTACGTTTCTGTCTGCACTTAATGTCCAATACCCGGTGTTGAACAATTTTCTACTATGCTATATTTACGATATTCACAAAAATGCGCATATCTCACGAACCAATAACACATAATCACATCGCAATAGGCTTAAAACCTCCGTATTGACAACTTCTAACACACACAAAAATCATATTTGAAATTCTTCAACGCGTTCATGAGAACACATGTAACACGTAAAACATTAACATTAGTTAATCTGACAATGTACACAATGCTACACAAAAAAAATAAAAAAAAATTTGTCGAAAAATTAAAAAAAAATGTTAGGGGTGGCAACCCTTATCTCTTAGGGGTATTAAAAATAGATATTGGCCGATTCTCAGACCTACCCAATAGGGACACACAATTTCATGAGAATCGGTACAGCCAATTTGGTAAAAATTTAAAAAAAAATGTTAGAGGTGGCAACCCTGGGTATACAAAATAGATGTTGGTTGATTCTCAGACCTATCCAATAAGCACACAAAATTTCATGAGAATCGGTCCAGCCGTTTCGGAAGAGTATGGGCACTAACATTGCGACTCGGGAATTTTATAAATACGATTTCTTATTTGAATGCTTGAACCTATTCTGTTGAGCCGAAATAATAATAAAAATTATTTGTACTAATGTTAGAGACCGCTAACTTTTGTTTAACAATAAAATTTTCTATAAAAAAATATATTTCATCACAATCGAACAATTTATTAAAAAGATATGATCCAATAACTTTGATAGAAATCGTGAAGCTTTTCAGTTGAGCGGCAGTGTATGTCAAATCTTTAAAGGTCTGAAAAATAATCGAAATATGTATTTTATATTTATTTATATTATATGTATTATATTTTATTTTTTTTAATATTTTATTCGAACATTTTAATTGGATTCGTTTTGAAATTCGAAAGGAATTTTCTCTGTAGCTTGAGTTTGTTACTTTGGTGCGTGAAGAATAAAAATGAATTGCCAAAATGAATTAAAAAGTTTACGAATTTTATGCTGAAATCATTTTTTAAATATTTCTAGATTCTATTTGTGAAATTTTGATTAAATTGGGAGCACCAAATAAACGGCTTCAAAACGAATCCGTATAAAATGTTCGAATTTTTTGTTGTTTTTAACATTTATAAATTGTTTACATGTTTTGTAGTGTTTTTTTGTCTATTGTAACATAATTTTTGTTTTGAAAAATTGGATAATAATTTAAAAAGTTTTATGGTTGTTAAAAGAATTTGAAATTGAATGGTTTTTCGAGATGTATGTATGTGTGTATGTGTGTGTGCGTTCTTGCTGATGTGTTTTGACCGTCTGGCGTAGAAATTGAGTACCCAAAAGACCTGAAACAATACTCATTTAATATATAATATATTTATGTATATAATGAGTATTTACTCGCTGGCTTACCTATACAGCTCCATCATCTTCTTTAAAATTAAACTTTGTGGAAGGCATCGTCATCTGTAGCTGGTTTTAGGTTAACTTTACGAGCTAACTGCAACTTGTAAGCTTTACGTTGCTTAAGGTAAGCGAGTCGAGCTCCAAGAACCTTTGCAATTTCTCGTGCCTCTGCAGCTTTGCGTGCTTCTGCAGCATTGCGAGCCAATGCAGCTAGACGAGAACTTGCACTTGCACGAGCCCTTGCCGCCTCGCGAGCCTTTGCCTCTACACGAGCTCTTGCTTCTTCACGCGCCTTTGCAACTCGACGCGCCTTTGCTGCTTCCCGTGCCTTTGCAGCTTGAAACTGCGTGAAAGTGAGGCCAGTTTTAGGTCGCAGAGGCTTCCACCACGGGGCGCCAATCATATCTGGAGTAATATTATCCAAAGGACGGTACGAATACTCCAATGTAGAATTATTTATAGGTCGTAAGTCCTCGATTTTCTTTGTATCATTAACCGCAGCAGGGGCACACTTGGAGAGATTTACTAAACACTCAAAAGACTTCTGTGCCAGCTGGCCCATAAGCACTAGATCCTAAGAAACAAAATATCATTTTATCGGCATATTGACTGATCAACCATTTAACTTACGTTATTGCTCAGTGACGAATTACCGGATGCGCCACGGCTTGGTTTTTTTCGTCGGACTTTTCTTTTTTTACTGGACGCTCGGATATGTCATCCGTCAAGGTGCCGCCGGCGCCAGCGCAGTCTGACGCTGCGCTAATCTTGCGTAAATCTTGTATCTTTTTATCATTATCCGCAGCATGGGAACACTTGGGGCGATTAACCACATGCTCAAACGACATCAATGCAATCCGTCCCATAAGAGCTAGTTTCTAAAAAACAAAAATCATTTTATTTTATTTATTTTATTATAATCAACAATTTAACTTACGTTATAGTGTGCAGCCTCTAAAGCGGATTTTGCGCGGATCAATGATGCATTCGCGGATGCCATAATGCTTAGTACATTTTCATCGGCTTTTTCTTTTTTCACAGGACGCTCGGTTACGTCTTCAGTCAAGGGCACATGAGTTCCGCTGGCGCCGTTGCGGCCTTGCTCTGCGCTAATCTTGCGCTTTTGTGCTGACATTTTAGCGTATTCACAAACAGCTTTTATCCACTTAAACTTGAAAGCCAATAATTCGATTAATATATATTAATTGAAAAAAAATTGTATCAAGAAAAATTGCGTACTTACTGACTGAAAAACGAAAATTGACTGGCAGGGTTGCAAAGTAACTTTATTTTATTAGACAAGCAGTCTTGAGAAATGTTAAAAAACATAAATAAAAATTATAAATACTGATTTTATCGATAACAAGAGCATGTTAAAAATTAAAACTTTAAAGTTGCACGATATACAGCCATAACATATTATTACTATTAACATTTTATTAGTTATCGATGCAAAATTTTCTTGATTGAGGTATTCACGCTTTGTGTTAAATTGAAAACTTTTATAATAACAAAATGTATGCTGAAATGCAACTCTGTGACTTAAACGCTCAACTCAACTTTACCTCAAGCCAGACCCAAAATAGATGCAAATTGGAAAACGCTGGGGGTATACTGGGCTGGAGCTCTTATTGAGTTACCCTTAGCATTTGAATAAATCGGCTTTTTCTGGCCCCAGCCAATTGACTACGGGATGTGGAAATGGTTGCCCTGAATCTGCATCAACTACATCAATTTTTACGTCGACACGAAATCCCATAGTGTCAGTATTACATAAAATTGAGTTTTTATATTATTTAGCAGACGAACCTGTAATAAAATTGATTTCATTCTTTAATTAATACAAATTTAACGCCCTAACTCGTCATTTTTAATTCAAGATTTTAAATTTTAATCGTAATTTGCATCAAAAACAAATGTAAACAAACACTGCTAAGAAGAAGCACAAACTCAAATTTGGTTTTTCTGCAAATATTTCATTTTCGCAGCTATAAAATAATTAAGATCGTTTTAATACATTAGCTACTTTAGCTACAGGTTCAATTAAAATAGATTTTATGCTTTGACTCGGCATTTTCAATTCAAGATTTTGGAATTTTATGTAATGCTTACCAATTTACAAATGTAAACAAATTCTGGCAAGACGAAGAAAAATCAACAACTCAACTCAATAGGAGAGATTCTCGCTTTGGCCTGCTGACCTTTCGCTCAACTCCCCAACTCAACACAAAGCGTGAATACCTCAATTGTCTAAGTCAAAAATAAAATGCAAACAAAATAAATTCAACGCATAAAAGTTTATTAAAACGTTTTAGTGTAATTACCTTGTTGGGTCGTCCATGAACGAACGTACAGAAAAGAACTACTCACTCAAAGGAACGAACTGAATAAGTTCAACTTCATCGCTCTTTTTTAGTCACTTGTTCTTGGTTCGTTCTAAGCAGCTGTACGTTCTTATACAGCTGTTCGTTCTTCTACTATTCTTATACAGTTTTTCGTTCTTCTTATATTTTTATACTGTTGTTAGTTCTTGTGTTATTCTTATACTCTTGTTCGTTCTTATACTTTTCTTTGTTATTCTTATTTGTCGTTGCTTTGCCTTTAGCTGTTTTTTTTACATCATTTTTTTTACCTTCATAAATAAAGATTAATTCTAAAAAGAAATATCGCTGAGTGCTTGCATTTAGTGTATGATAAATAAATAAATAATTAATTAATTAATTAAATTTTAAGTGAGTAATAAGTTTTTTAGTTAACAGTGTAAGCTTTACATTAACAAAACTATAGCAGCAAGCCGCCTATTTTTCCATAAAAAACTCAATGTCCAGCCATTTTTTATTACGCGCGTTCAAACAGCCGCCAACTCATACAAGTCTGTAAGTTGAATCAAGTTCGATCGCACGATTTCAACTCAATCGAACGCAGCGTGCCAGTATGAAAAGTTGTTCCGTGTGTTTGCATTTAGTATATGATAAATAAATAAATAAAAAAGTGAGTGATCGATAATTTTTTTAGTTTACAGTGTAAACTTTACACTAACGCAACTACAGCAGCAGGTTAACAACGCTGCTGCAGCCGAGCCTCGCAAGGCCAAACAACGCGCTATGTTGATGCAACAGCTGAAGCGAGAACCCCTCCAGGTACTTTCAACAACGACCATGGAGACCATCCGCCAGAGCTTTGAGCGCTACAATGGCAAGCAGTCTTTGGGCTAAGACGATAACTGGAACGAGTTAATGATGAACGTATGCGGCAGCATGTTGGAACGCCATTATAAGGCCATGGGAAAACTTTAACTACTACTAAAACTAACTATTAAAAAATTAAATATAGCGAATGTTGTATAAAAAAAGTTATTTTGGCCGATCGGTCAAAAGCTATATGAGCTATATGATATAGTCAACCGATTTTGATCAAATTTGCTACAGTGCTAGGAAAAACTTTCGAATGCTAAATTTAGTTACGATATCTTCATAAGCAAGCGAATTATTCATCTAAACCATTTATTTTTTTCGAGGCAGTCTGAAACACCCCTATGGGATCTAGGTATATAATTTAACACCGATATCAAAAAAATAAAATAAACTTGTCTCCTATGGAATAATATGGGATCTAATGTGAAAGTCTGGTTGCTCTAGCTCTTACCACCTCTGAGATCTAGGCGCTCAAATGGACGGACAGACGGATATGGGTATATTGACTTCTCTATTCACCTTGATCATATTTTAGGTAACTTTGGTGTGTCTCCGAAGACTCCTTCTATATGTTACATACATTTTCGACTTGCACAAACTTAATATACCCTTTGTACCATACGGAACAGGGTATGCAAACTTTTTGTTTTTAAAAAGGAGATATTTTTATATAGTTGCAAACATCTCGAATCGAATTTTTATGAAAAAAAATAGTTCTTCAAAAACTGTCTACAATTAAAAAATCATTTTCAGTTTTTGTTTTTAATTTTCTTTTTTATTGTAATCTGAAAATTTATTTTAATACAGTTTAGAGCATTTTCGGAATTTTTGCTTATAATTGTAATTTGTCAACAAATTTCGTTTGGTTTTGGATATAAATATTGTATATTTCTGAAGTAGCTTCAGTCAGGAAAATTAGTTTGTAGACATTTATTTGAAGACATTTAAATATTCTGCAGTCTTACGAAATAGTTCCGAAATCTTTGGCAGGTAAGTTTTAAGGAAGATAATTGAAATTAAATGTGAAAAATAAAACTAAAAACTAAGGCGAGTATAAAGTATTCAATAGTTGGCCCATTTATTTTTTTTTCTTTCATTCAATCACAATAAGTATGTTGAAATTTTAATTTTTATTTATATTTAATATTATGATTTTTGCATAAAATATATATTATAATATTATAAATATTATTGTTAGTTATTACAAATTTTAATAATAATTTTAGGTTTCAGTTTTAATTAATAAATGTTACCAAAAAAATTATTATTAAATGTAATTTTAAAAAATGTATATATTCTATATAAATAAATTGTAATATAAAATCTAACTTTTGTAATATTAAAAAATATATTACAAAAGTTAGTATGGTTTTTTTTAATATTTTTTATCATTGTTAATTTTTATTATTATAAAGTTAATAATGTATATTTTCATATATTATAATTGTTTTTAATTTATTTTTTTATCATTTTTTATTATTATATACAATTTTTTATACTTTTTATTATAAAAGTTAAAATTGTATAGTTTTTATATTATATAATTGTTGTTATTTTTTTATCATTGTTAATATTTTACTCCTGAATCTTGCAAATTTTAAAGTCTTGTAAGTCTTCTTGCGGAATGAGGCGCAAATTTTCTTCTTGTGCCACTTCCAGCATTTTCAGAAAAGCTAGACCAGTGGAGACCGATTTTTGTCCAGATTCCAGCTCACTGGCATTTTTGAGCACCTCCCTAAAGCTGGTCATACCTTGATCACATTTCTCGTTCTTCCCATCAAAGGATGCGCGAATTGCTGATTTGAGCTAAAATAAAAAATGTCAATTTATATACTTTATATATAGCAGAGTTGACTTGCCTGTATAGAGGCTTCCTCATGCTCTTCAGTTACTTCCTCCGATGGTTCATCCTTGGACTCGTCGGCAATGCCCCTGGCTTCATTACCGTGATCTTCCTCAATGGACACATCATTTTTAGAAATGCCCAACTTGGAGGTTGTCGGAACATCAGCTACAGCTACATCCTTGGACTCGACGGCAATGCCGCTGGCTTCATTACCCTGATCTTCCTCAATCCACACACACATCACATCCATCTTAGAAATGCCCAACTTGGAGGTTGTCGGAACATCAGCTACAGCTACATCCTTGGACTCGACGACAATGCCGCTGTCGTCATTACCCTGATCTTCCTCAATGGACACATCGTTTTTAAAAATGCCCAAATTGGAGGTTGTCGGAACATCAGCTATCGCCAATGGACAAATCGTTTTTAAAAATGCCCAAATTGGAGGTTGTCGGAACATCAGCTTTAGCTACATCCTTGGACTTGACGACAATGCCGCTGGCTTCATTACCCTGATCTTCCTCAATGATCACATCCATCTTAGAAATGCCCAAATTGGAGGTTGTCGGAACATCAGCTATAGCTACATCCTTGGACTTGACGACAATGCCGCTGGCTTCATTACCCTGATCTTCCTCAATGATCACATCCATCTTAGAAATGCCCAAATTGGAGGTTGTCGGAACATCAGCTATAGCTACATCCTTGGACTTGACGACAATGCCGCTGGCTTCATTACCCTGATCTTCCTCAATGATCACATCCATCTTAGAAATGCCCAAATTGGAGGTTGTCGGAACATCAGCTTTAGCTACATCCTTGGACTTGACGACAATGCCGCTGGCTTCATTACCCTGATCTTCCTCAATGATCACATCCATCTTAGAAATGCCCAAATTGGAGGTTGTCGGAACATCAGCTATAGCTACATCCTTGGACTTGACGACAATGCCGCTGGCTTCATTACCCTGATCTTCCTCAATGATCACATCCATCTTACTACATCCTTGGACTTGACGACAATGCCGCTGGCTTCATTACCCTGATCTTCCTCAATGATCACATCCATCTTAGAAATGCCCAAATTGGAGGTTGTCGGAACATCAGCTATAGCTACATCCTTGGACTTGACGACAATGCCGCTGGCTTCATTACCCTGATCTTCCTCAATGATCACATCCATCTTAGAAATGCCCAAATTGGAGGTTGTCGGAACATCAGCTATAGCTACATCCTTGGACTTGACGACAATGCCGCTGGCTTCATTACCCTGATCTTCCTCAATGATCACATCCATCTTAGAAATGCCCAAATTGGAGGTTGTCGGAACATCAGCTTTAGCTACATCCTTGGACTTGACGACAATGCCGCTGGCTTCATTACCCTGATCTTCCTCAATGATCACATCCATCTTAGAAATGCCCAAATTGGAGGTTGTCGGAACATCAGCTATAGCTACATCCTTGGACTTGACGACAATGCCGCTGGCTTCATTACCCTGATCTTCCTCAATGATCACATCCATCTTAGAAATGCCCAAATTGGAGGTTGTCGGAACATCAGCTATAGCTACATCCTTGGACTTGACGACAATGCCGCTGGCTCCCACGAATCCCTGGAGGTTGTCGGAACATCAGCTATAGCTACATCCTTGGACTTGACGACAATGCCGCTGGCTTCATTACCCTGATCTTCCTCAATGATCACATCCATCTTAGAAATGCCCAAATTGGAGGTTGTCGGAACATCAGCTTTAGCTACATCCTTGGACTTGACGACAATGCCGCTGGCTTCATTACCCTGATCTTCCTCAATGATCACATCCATCTTAGAAATGCCCAAATTGGAGGTTGTCGGAACATCAGCTATAGCTACATCCTTGGACTTGACGACAATGCCGCTGGCTTCATTACCCTGATCTTCCTCAATGATCACATCCATCTTAGAAATGCCCAAATTGGAGGTTGTCGGAACATCAGCTATAGCTACATCCTTGGACTTGACGACAATGCCGCTGGCTTCATTACCCTGATCTTCCTCAATGATCACATCCATCTTAGAAATGCCCAAATTGGAGGTTGTCGGAACATCAGCTATAGCTACATCCTTGGACTTGACGACAATGCCGCTGGCTTCATTACCCTGATCTTCCTCAATGATCACATCCATCTTAGAAATGCCCAAATTGGAGGTTGTCGGAACATCAGCTTTAGCTACATCCTTGGACTTGACGACAATGCCGCTGGCTTCATTACCCTGATCTTCCTCAATGATCACATCCATCTTAGAAATGCCCAAATTGGAGGTTGTCGGAACATCAGCTATAGCTACATCCTTGGACTTGACGACAATGCCGCTGGCTTCATTACCCTGATCTTCCTCAATGATCACATCCATCTTAGAAATGCCCAAATTGGAGGTTGTCGGAACATCAGCTTTAGCTACATCCTTGGACTTGACGACAATGCCGCTGGCTTTATTACCCTGATCTTCCTCAATGATCACATCCATCTTAGAAATGCCCAAATTGGAGGTTGTCGGAACATCAGCTATAGCTACATCCTTGGACTTGACGACAATGCCGCTGGCTTCATTACCCTGATCTTCCTCAATGATCACATCCATCTTAGAAATGCCCAAATTGGAGGTTGTCGGAACATCAGCTTTAGCTTCATCCTTGGACTTGACGACAATGCCGCTGGCTTCATTACCCTGATCTTCCTCAATGATCACATCCATCTTAGAAATGCCCAAATTGTAGGTTGTCGGAACATCAGCTACAAAAATCTGAGCATCCTCCAATGACTCCGCAACGACCGGTACATTTTCGTTTTTCTGCGACATGATGTTTTCTATAAAATAAAAATGTTATTTAAAAATTAAATTAATTTATTAAACGCATGCAGCTTTACCTTTGATAGGGAGTTCTTTGAATCTGGCTGGGATTAAATTAATGTAAGTTTGCAAAAAAAGCCTGAAAAATAAAAAAAAATACGATTTAAATAATGTCCAGCTATATAAAACTTTTATTTCCGATTTGTTATATATCGGAAAATCTCAGAAGCGTTAGCTTTAATAGCTTAGGTTTGTTGGTAGAATACACTTGCTCACTTTGTGTGATTTTTCAAAAGCTTTTAAGCTCACTAGGGATTTATAATACACAGAGCTAAGAAAACTATAGATAAAGTTTTTCCAAAGTTACATCGTCTGCGCTTAAACAACAAACATAATTTATTTCTGCTTCATGGACTACTGAATGAACCTTATACACTCAATTCTTGGTAATACTTAAAACTCCAAAAAGGGATTTATAAATTAATATTGACAACATCTTAAGCCAGCAATTTTTGCTTCGACTCTATTACATCCTACAAAAAAAAAACTTTTATTCAGCACGTTACGTTACTCCTTAAACATTCACTAAACATATCATAAAACAATAAAATTATTATTATCTCTTATCTGCAACTTTATTTTATTTTCGTCAGTGCCTGCAAATATTATTTCATTTTTTATGGTTTCCTTATCGATTATAACAAAAAACTGAAAACAAAAGAAGCAACAAAACGTATAATTAAAACGTTCTTCTAGTAAATTTGCTTCCTATACGCCATGCAATTGTTTAAAAAACTTGAAAAAACATGCATCAATTGAAGAAGTTCGTTATAGCCAAGTTTGACTGTAATTACTTTGCAAAATGTTTTTTTTATTCAAGGCTGCAGCTTTGCTACAAACAGAACATGAAAAGATTGTATTTATAACTATCTCGCTTTAGTGCAGCTGTTGCTGTCTCGCTTTAGTAAAGAGAAGAAACAAAAATCACTCTCTTCTTGATTCCTCATACACGAATATACTCACTCAAATGCAATAAGAAAAGTGCCATGCTGTCTGCTGGCAACGCTACGGCCGATTGTGTTTGATGCGTCGGTTCGCACATGTTTGTTTCAACACATTTTTTGGTATGACTAGTTTGAACACGTGTATGCCGTGATATTGAGTTCTTTATGAAAATATAAAAGAATTTGCTGTGGTCAGAATTGGAGGAAATGACTTAAGAACCCAAGCGTTATATAACGCACTTTCTTTTTGCACCTCCGCCTATATAGGCGAATATTCGCATATACAAAAAACGCGCATGCTTTTTGTTCAGCTATTAATGCTGAGAAGAACGCGCAAACGCACGAAGCGAATCGAACTCGTCTAATCGAACATGTTTGATTTCGTTATTTTAACACTTTACGCTTAATACTGTTTTGTATGAGTTGTCGGCTGTTCACACACGTGAAAAAACCGAGCCTTGATATTTCGTTTTTTATGGAAATATAAGAGCATTTGCTGTGGTCAGAATGAAAGAGGTGGATAAAATTATCGAAGCGTTTTATTTTCTCTCACTTTTTTTCATCTCTGCCAATTCATATATACAAAAAAATGCTTTTTGAATTTAACCTCAAATCAGAGCTATTAATGTTGAGATGCACGCGCTAACGCATGAAGCAAATTGAAATGGTTTTGATCGAACATGTTTGGTTTGCAATTATACACGCGGCGCATCTTTTTTGTATGAGTTGTCAGCTTGTTCTTTGGCTGCTCGAACACGTGTTTTGACAATGTGCGCTTTTTTCATAAATTTTATATAAAAAATAGCACAACTCTCAATGACGATGAATATATATCACAAAAGATATACATGAATAATTTATTGATTTTTTTTTTTCGACACACCTGCACTCTACTTACCCTATTGGATACTTGTTACGAAAAGGACTTTGGCATTGGCTGGGCCGGCTTTATATAGGGAACGGCAGGCCGGAAATGTTGCAGGCTTGTATTTCGATTTTAGTATCGTATCGTTAATTATTTGTGTATTGTATAAGGACAAAATAAACTGTTTTGATAGATAACTGATAATAAGTTAGCCATTACTATTAAAATTGGTAACTAACTAATAAAATTTAAAAAACACCATTAAGAATAAGTGCATACATTATATCCATTATTTTCTAAAGATTTGTCTCTATACAATAAAAATGTTTTTACCAACTTTTACGCATATTTGTGTAGGCGTAATCTCTGCAAATATATTGTCAAAAAATCGTTGGTTTTAAAGCCTACATTTGGCTGAAAAAAGCACATTATAGGACAATACTATAGGATATACTACAATATTACAGCGAGAGACACTTAGCTTAGATCCAGCAATCAATTAAAAAACTCTAGTGCTTTTTTTAAGCGCTTCAATTTTCGTTTATAAAGGGTTTTCAATCAGAGCGATACAAAAGTTTTTTTAAATAAAACAAAACCGGTTTTGGATATTAATGAAATTCTTTATTCTTGAGAAAGTACATTCGATGCCATTATGTATGGAACTCGATTTATCAAGCGGCTTCAGTTCTTGCATCAATTTGATCGTGTTAGGATGTAGGTCTAGATCTTTTCGCAAAATTCGCCACAACGACGTCACAGAGATGCCCAACGCTTGAGAACGACGTGTGAGAGACTGATTTGGGTCTTCCTCAATCAATGCGCTAGCGGCAGCAATCTCGACACTACGGTCACTTTTTTGTCTCACTGGCACGGGAACATTTTGTACTGCGCCTGTGGACTCAAATTTTTCCACTAGACGCTCAATTGTTGATCTGGCAGGACAATTATGACGACCATAAATTGGACGTAGCGCTCTTAAGGTTGAGGCCACTGACTCCGAATTTCGGTAGTAAATTTTAATAATTTCAACTCGTTGTTGGATCGTATATCTTTCCATGATGAAATGGCAAACCTTACTGAAGAGAAATGTCAAGAGAGCGGGAAATAATATAGCGTCATTTGCTGTCCCTATTGGTCTACTTTTGTAGCGTCCCTATTAAAAACCCGATAGAATATTTGCTGAAGCTATAAAGTCTAAAAATATATATGTAAATGCAATTATTTAAAGTAAAAATTAAACTCGATAATTACTGAATTTTTCAGTATTTTTTCATATTAAATTAAATTAGAAGTTGAGTCCCTTTTTATGGAGTTTTATTCGTAATTTTTTTATTTTCATGAAGTATACGAAAATTGGAGACGAGAGGAGGAAGCCCGCGTATAATTACTGTCGTGATTCAAGCTAAAGCTGTAATAGAGAGTCCGGTATATTTTCCTACCCGGCCACGGATATTCTTTCTACGGCCTTGATTAAAAATCAAACCAACAACAGTAACAAGTATTCCAATCTCACTGATTTTTTCTTTGCCCATTCAAAACTATTTCGCCTAAATAAGATCAAAAAAGTATTTCCAACACTGCTGCAGGTGCACATACATATATAGCTGCTTTACAACACTACGCAACAGCTGGCATCACCAAATGCTTAGAATTAATATTGCAAAATTGGTTTTGATACAGAAATAAATATAACTTTACCCGTTTCAATTGGACCTTTGAAATCCGGTCAGCTACAGATCACTCTCTAAAGAGCTCCTCAGCAGGCAAACTCTTGGGACACCTTCATAATCGATGACAACTAACCCCAGCGTCGTGGGCACAGACGTGGCAGCTTGCTGCAGCAGCAACTGCAGAAGGAAAGCTTCACTGGTCAGTGCCTGCAGAGCAACTATTGCAAAAAACGGAGGCGTGGCAGTGACCGGGACTCCACAAGCAAGCCTAGTGTAAGCTCCATTGAATTATGAGATAGATAAAACAAAATGCTGATCATATTTTTATATTTTAAAGCAAGCTGCCATCGATTTAAAGACCTCAAAACGCTTTGCTGGTGGTCATGGGAGCTAGAGAAGCTATCGAATGCTGTTTATACTGATGATGTTGTACTGAAGGTGACAGCTGCTGAGAGTGGGTGGCCGTAACGCAGGCGCAGGAACTAGAGCAGCTGGCAAACGCACAAAACGCATTATAGCTGCTAATAAGGAATTGAAAGCCGTAGTTCCGCAGAATTGAGTCCTACCAATTTGAATTCCATTTGTGCATGTGTTAATATTGTATTAGCCGAATTGGATCGATTTTTATTTTTTAGCTAATTGTTAAATTTGTAATTATTACTAGTAGATTGTTATTATATTATTTTGTTATTATATCAAGACATATTTAAGCAAAACTGCGCCGGTGCCTTACTTAAAATCCTAGGTATTGCCAGCCAGGAATCTTTTCAAGCATTACGCACGTACTAAATAATATCATTGCCAGCGTTGGATTCTCTTTATCAAACAGCTCGACATCGATGCAGCATCGGGAGCATCGTCATCATTGTCTTTGGCGTCGGGCTCACCAAGTTTATTAATAAATTAATAAATTTAAACTGTATGGAATTATTTATGGAGACATATTGAAGCAAGACTGTGCCTGGACCTTACTTAAATCTAAATTCGTTGATCTGCTCCAAATGCTGCATTTTATTGCCCCTTTTCCAGATCGGCGTACCAAAACACGTCTTGATTGAACTATAATAAAAAAATATACACTCCAAATACGCCTATACTAAGTGCATTACCAGGTTGGCTTACCTGCTCAGATAGGTAAGGTTACACCGGTTGACTCTTGTGCGGAGTCACACATAGACTGCATAGTTTTTAGTGGAACCGGAGCATACAGCTGGTGTACAATGCACGTTAGTCGTCGAGTATGCGCGTATGCTCGGCAAACGCCAATAGCTTTTGAGGTGCCTCATCGGCTGCTACTTCCAGTGAGGTTAGCCAGTGCTTTCCTATATATTTCAGACTTAATGCGCGTAAGGTGGTGCAGCGGCAGATGAGGTGCTCCAGAGTCGCTTTGGCCAGTAGAGAGGTGTGACCGCTGGCGACACGCAGTGGGGTATTATTCCCACCGTGCCCTCCGGTGGTAACAGTCACGCTTTCCAACGGCGTTTGGGCTGACATCCTAGCCAGAGTTATTTCCTTGGAGGACTCCAGCGCGCGGTGGTTTTGTTGCATTTTCTTATTTGGAACCACCCCACAGCATTTTATGCCTGCTGCCACGCATTTCTGATCTTGGCTCCAACGTAGCAGCACCAGACTTGGAAATCCGGATGCTGCTGCGTTGTTGCCTCTACTAGACCGTGCACTGGTGCACGCCCAGCCGGAACTCTCTTGGCAGGTTCAGCCATAGGATATTCGGCAGACTTATTCCCTCATAACGCGTCGCAGCTTGCTGCAGAAACAACTGCAGAAAGAAAGCTCCACTGGTCAGTGCCTGCAGAGGACCAATTGCAACAAGCCGAAGCGTGGCCGTGACCGGGACTCCGCAAGTAAGTAGGGAGTGTTTTGGTGTAAGCGCCATTGCACCATGGGATAAAACAAAATGCTGACGATATTTTTATATTTTAAAGCAAGCTGCCATCGATTTAATGATCCCAAAGAGCTTTGCTGGTGGCCATGGGAAGTAAGAGATGCTATCGACTGCTGTGTATACTGTTGATGTTGTACTGAAGGTGACGCACAGCTGCTGAGAGTGGGTGGCCGTGACGCAAGCGCAGAACCGAGAGCAGCTGGCAAGCGCACAAAACCTATAATAGCTGCCAATAAGGAACTGGAATTGGTTATAGTACCCGAGGAACTTAGTCCACCCGATTTGAATTCCATTTGTGCATGTATTTATTTTGTACAAGCCGAATTGGATCGCTTTTTTATTTTTAAGAAAATTGTTAAATATGTAAAAGTTAATATTCTACTAGGAACTTTTACAAGTTTAACAATTATCTATATACATATTATTTTGTTATTATGTTATAAGGAGACACATTTAAGCAAGACTGCCTATGTCCTGCTTAAAGTCCTTGCAGCTTGGCTGTATTGGCATTTGTTGCTTTAAATTCGCTAATCCAGATCGGCGTACTCATCCAAGTCTTGATTAAACTAAAAATAAAATCATTCAAAATATGTCTATACTCAGTGCAGGCTGGCTTACCTGCTCAGTTACTCCCCCAGAATCATTCCCAGCATTACACATGGACTGAGTTCCGTCATTGCCAGCACTGCAGCTGGCCAAAGTTGATGCAGTCGATGTCACTGCAACAAGATTCTCTTTATCAAACGACTTGACATCCTTGGCTGCATCGGTAGCATCGTCATCGTTGGACTGAGTTTCGTCATTGCCAGCACTGCAGCTGGCCAAAGTGGATGCAGTCGATGTCACTGCATCGAGAGCAACGTCTTCATTGTCCTCGCCAGACTTACGAAAAGTGTGAGTGACTTTAATGCCGCGTGCAAGCTCATATTTGAAGAAATAATTTTTTTTGAAATGACGCTGTACGCTACGCTTGTCCACTTTGGCTATATTTTCGTTGCCGTAAGTGGGTAAAAACAGGCTTTCATCAATCGCTGCATTAAAATCAAGCGGATTTGAACCACTTTGGTTAAGTGGACCCGGCTCAGAGTTATCAAGTGCAGCGGTTTCCAAAGGCGTAGTTGGTATCTTGGCAACCCCATTACTTGGCCCTGCGCCTGCGTCGCTGTCAGTGTCATCAATCGGAGCCTCGGAACCAGCATGTTTGGATTTCTTCGCCTCTGAAGCGGAACCATCCAGCTTTGGATTGCAACAAACATTTTATAAGCATGTGGTTTTACTAAAAATTTAACTTACATTCAAATTGCGCTGGGTCTTATGATGGCCACCTCCTAAATTGTCGTTCATGTTTTCCTTCTCTGCAGATTCGTCGTTTGGCATTGACATTTTCACAGCTTTTCTCTATAAAGACCTAAAGTCGAGTTAAATATTTTTACTTTGCTTGATTTTATTAACTTTCAGCAATTTTAATGAAAGACTCAAATCAGTGCTGGCAACGCTGCCGATATACAACATAAAAATAATAAAGATTAACAAAAAATCGATAAATTATTTTTCATAACGTTCTTCTGTTTCTTTGCACTAGAATGCAATAGAAGAAAGATAACAAAAAATATTAATAAAATACATGCATAAATAGGCTTTTATTTATATTATTATTAGCATTTTATTAGTTTAGAATTATTTTCTTATTATCCAAGTGATAAAATTACAATTACAAAAAAATTAAACAAATAAAAGTTATCGATACGGGTCCGTTATCGAAATACAACCGTCAAAATGTTCGGCGTCTCGTTAGCTATATACAGCCGGAGTGGAATGTAAAAAATTTCTTTCCGAAAAATTATTTAAAAGGGTAAGTATGAGTGCAAGTGAAAAAAAAAAAATTTTGTTAATTTTAAAAATACAGAAAATTCAATCCTGCTACCGGGTGCTCCTCGGGAGTTTACGCGTGTGTCTCAACAAGAATAGCTCAGTTTTTTTTTCGAGGTTAACCTCAAAAAGTAATGGCTAACTTATTATCAGTTATGTATCAGAACAGTTTATTTTGTCCTTATACAATACACAAACAATTAACGATACGATACGATACTAAAATCGAAATACAAGCCTGCAACATTTTTGGCCTCCCGTTGCCTATATAAAGCCGGCCCAGCCAATGCCAAAGTCCTTTTCGTAAAAAATAACCAATAGGGTAAGTAGATTGCAGGTGTGTCGAAAAAGAAATAAATGGAAGTGTCGAAAAAAATAAATCAATAAATTATTAAAGTATATCTTTTGTGATATATATTCATCGTCATTGAGAGTTGTGCAATTTTTTATAAAATTAAATTAAAATTTATGAAAAACGCGTACATTGTCAAAACACGTGCAGCCAACTCATACAAAAAAGATGCGCCGCGTGTATAATTGCAAACCAAACATGTTCGATCAAAACCATTTCAATTTGCTTCATGCATTAGCGCGTGCATCTCAACATTAATAGCTCTGATTTGAGGTTAAATTCAAAAATCATTTTTTTTCATATGTGAATTGGCAGAGATGAAAAAAATGAGTGAAAATAAAACTTCTATAATTTTGTCTCCCTCTTCAATTCTGACCACAGCTTATTCTTTTATATTTCATAAAAAACTTTATATCAAGGCTCATCTTCTTACACGCGTTCGAACAGCCGACAACTCATACAAAAACGTAACACTAACGTGTTAAAATGCCAGCTAAACATGTTCGATCAAACGAGTTCCATTTGCTTCATATTCGCAAAAAATAATGTATAAAAATAAGAAAATTTCAGCCAACAAATTCTTTTATATTTCGATAAGAAAAAAATCAATATTCATATTATTATTATTATTATTCATATTCTTATATATGTATATATAATTTATATTTATATTTTATTTATATTTCGATAAAAAAAATATCAAAGCACAATTTTGTACACATGTTTGAACAGCTTACAGCTCATATAAAACAGATGCGCCGATTGTTACAAGTGCAAGCCAAACATGTTCGATCCAACAAGTTCGATTCAAATCATATTCACAGAAAATAAATAACGTAGAAAAAAAGAAAATTTCTACTTAAAATTGATATACAATTCTTAAAAAAATGGAAAAAAGATTAAAAAGATTTTTGTGATATCTATATAATTATATCTATGAAGTATACGAAAATTGACAACTAGAAAATTTTACAAATCGAACTAGCAGCAATAAAGAGTTTTCTGTTATCACAGATGTTCTGCTTTAAAATTAATTCAAAATTACGTTTTTGTATTTACTTTTTTAGAGTTGGCTAAACCTGGTTCAGTTCACTGAACAAGTTCAATCGTTCTTTTTTTTCAGTGAACGAATTGGTTCTTTTGTTCAGTGGTTCGTTTTTATGCCGCTGTTCATTTTGAAAAAAAAATGTATATAATTTAATTTAATTGTCTTAAAAAATACAAGTTGGTTTATTTTTTATTTTCTTTATTTAAATATGTTAACATATTGCTAAAAACAAAAAATTGTTTTCATTTGTAGAAGAACGAAAGCTGTAAAGAACGAAGCTGTATAAGAGCGAACAGCTGTTAAAGAACGAACAAAGAACAAGTGTAAAAAAAGAACGAACTAGTTGATTTTATTCAATTCGTTCTTCTGAATAGTTCTTTTTGGTTGCTTTGTTTATGCACGTTCGTTCACTATTTATTTATTATTATTTTAGTACAATTGGTAAAGCAAGAAAACGCAAGTTGCAGAAAATTGTATCATAACAATGGAGAATGATAAAGTTTCTGATAAGGTAAGTCAAAGTAAACGAATATTAGCTTAAATTTCGCTGGTTCAAGCTGGGAACAATTATTTGCCCTACGCTTAGCCAAATTTGCTTTTGATGGCAATGACCATGACGCCGCCGACGTCACACGCTTAAAATGTCTCTGCACATATTAATACAAGTCCCATCAACAGCAGCAAAATATTTTTCAATCCATATTTTTGGATTCAAAAACATTTGATAGTAAATAAATAATATTTCACTCTAATACATTTTTTTTTTTTAAATAGGGCGATGAGCCGCGTCCCATTGACAAATTATTGGACAAACTCAATAAGGGTAATTTGGATCGCAAGGCATTCCTGGTAGGTTATATTGTCTTATAAAATAAGAGAGAGCACATACTTACCAAATCTTTTTGTACTTTAAAGGAGGCCATGACGCAAATGGAAGTGATTGCCCAGGATTATGGACGTCGCGTGGATGAAGCCAACGAGGCCGTACAGCGCTGCGCTGATGCATTGCGGGAAATAGAGAAGCTGCGTTACACCAGACCAGGTGGAGGCGACAACAATAAGTAAATTGGTTGCTGGTACAACCAACAATACGGTATAATGCGTTAGAAATTATTGAGACAACTCGCAAAAAGTTTCACTTATACGCATTATTATTATTATTATTATTATTATGGCACCTAACTATGGACAATAATCTTTAATTAATAAAAAAATAACTAAAAACTACATTTAATTTGGTTCATTTTGCACTTTGGAAATTTCTTATAAAAATTATTTAGCGTTTGCAACACTTTACAAAAGTTTATCGCCAAACTTAAGGTAAATGCCGAGTGTAAATCTGACCAGAGCTAAATGCTTTAACTACCAAACTGGAGCAGCAGAAAATGATGCAGGCGAGCTTACACAAGAGGAGCTGGCGCTGGCCATAGATGCAATCTGTAGCGGAATCTCGCCTTGGAGTAGTACAATGCAAGGCTGCCTCCTCAAATGGAAAGTTCAAGCCAACATGTTAACGCTTGGCTCCAGCTGCAAAAGCTCATCCAGCTGCAGTTGCTGTCTATTCTTATTTGATGAAAGCCTGTTTTTATCCCAATCCTCAATATTCATAAGAGGAGCTGCAGCTGGCTATTGATGACATGCAATCTGTAGATAAATCTCACCTAGCAATGAAAGCCAGATCTTATGGGATTTTATTTAACGTGGTATGTTCCTTTGCAGTTTTAAAACCACGGCGTTCAAATATGAGTCTGGATTAATGCGCCAACTAACGCCCATCAGATCACTCAGCCGAGACTGATATTTGTTTGGTACCAATTTGAAAGCATGTTGTCGGGCATGCAATTCCCCTTGGTGAGGGGCGAGATGTATCTATCATCTCTTCTGCTTTATGGCTAGCAGCACCCGGTTGAGATCGCAACACTACGCCGAGCCAAGTTGACTCTACCCGCGATTTGGGTTTCAACCACAGCCACCACGAGACTCCCACAAGGAGGCCGACCTCAATGAGTACGCTTGGACGTATACTCAACCCGTGGTACCGAAATTAAGGGATCGGCTTGCTCTCCTCTTTAAGCCCCGACAAACTCGTATTTGGGGAACCCGGCAAGTTTTGGCATCAAATGCGCGGGACTGGTCATCCATCTGCCATCCGTGTTTTAATCATCCGCCGACGCCGCATCCACTCTCCGGTCGAATGTGCCCAACATTTACGCTGTCTTGGCCAACTTAAAGCATCACTCCAGCGGAATCTCACCTAGCAGTAGTCCAATGCAAAGCTGGCCCTCGTATGGAAAGTTCAATATGTTAGTGCAGGGCTCAAGCTGCAAAAGCTCATCCAGCTGCAGTTGCTCAATGTCCAATTCATGCTGCCATCCGTTAAGCTTAATTTGAGTTTGCACCCGGCATTTAAGTCACGCGCACTTTTGGTGAGTCCAACGCCAAAAACAATGATGACGATGTCAAGCTATTTGGTTAAGAGAATCTAACAACATCCACTTTGGGCACGTCCAATGCTGGCAATGACAAAATTCTGTCCGTGCGTAATGCTTGGAATGATTCATTGCTGGCAATACCTACGGATTATGAGGGAATAACTCTGGCGAATATCCTATGGCTAGAACCCGCCAAGAGGGTGCCGGCTGGGCAATGCGCAAGCATCCGGTTTAGATTTCCAATTCTGGTGCTGCTACTTTGGAGCCATGGCCAGAGGTGCCAAGCAGCACGCATAAAATGCTGTGGGGTGCTTCCAAACAAGAAAATGCAACCAAATCCCCGCGCGTTGGAGTCCTCTAAGGAAACAACTTTGGCTGGAATATCAACGCACGGTGTAAAGTGTGACTGCTACCACCGGCGGGCACGGAGGGAATAATACCCCACAGCGTGTCGCCAGCGGTCATACCTCTGTACTGGTTGGAGCAGGCCAGGACAGTTGGACAGTCTTCTGCCACAACAACAATAATGGTAAGCGATGCCAAATTGTGGCGCGGTTCTGCAGTACTTGGAGTCCCAGACTGCGAACTACACGGCTAATGCAGTAAGTGTAGGTAGACAGAGGCCAAAGAGACTCTGGAGCACTTCATCTGCCGCTGCCCCGCCTTACGCGCATGAAAACGGAAATATCTGGGAAAACCCTGGCTTACCATACTGGAAGTGGCAGCCGATAGGGCACCTCAAAAGCTATTGGCGCTCGCCAAGCATACGCGCATACTCGACGACTAACGTGCATTGTACACATTGTACATGTGTGACTCCACCCAGGAGTCAACCGGTGTAACCTTACCTAACCGACCAGGTAAGCCAACCTGGTAATGCACTTAGTATAAACGTATTTGGAGTATATATTTTTTTATTTCATTCAAGCCGCGGTTCGGTACGCCGATCTGGAAAACGGGCAATAAAATGCAGCATTTGGAGCAGATCAACGAATTTAGATTTAAGCAAGGTCCAGGCACAGTCTTGCTTGAATATGTCTCCATAAATAATTCCTACAGTTTAAATTTATTAATTTATTAATAAACTTGGTGAGCCTTCCGCCAAAGACAATGATGACGATGCTCCCGATGCAGCAGACGATGTCGAGCTGTTTGATAAAGGGAATCTAAGTACATCCACTTTTGGGCAGTTCCAACGCTGACAATGACATTATTTAGTACGTGCGTAATGCTTGGAATGATTCATGGCTGAGCAGGTAAGCCAGCCTGGTAATGCATTGAGTATAGGCGTGTTTTTAATGTATTTTTTTTAGTTCAATCAAGACGTGTTTCGGTACGCCGATCTGGAAAAGCGGCATTAAAATGTAGCATTTGAAGCGGATCTACGGCTTTAGAGCTCCATGCTGCAAGGATTTTAAGTAAGGCACAGGCGCAGTTTTGCTTAAATATGTCTCGATATAATAACAAAATAATATAATAACAATCTACTAGTAATTATTACAAATTTAACAATTAGCTAAACAATAAAAATCGATCCAATTCGACTAATACAATAACATATTAACACATGCACAAATGGAATTCAAATTGGGTGGACTGAGTTTCTCGGATACTGCAAACATTTCCAATTCCTTATTAGCAGCTATTATAGGATTTGTGCGCAGCTGGCAATGCTCTTGTTCCTGCGCCTGCTTCGTTGCCAGCTGCTCTCGGTTCTGCGCCTGCGTCACAGCCACCCACTCTCAGCAGCTGTGCGTCACCTTCTGTACAACATCATCAGTATACACAGCAGTCGATAGCTTCTCTAGCTCCCCATGGCCACCAGTGAAGCGTTATGGGGTCTTTAAATCGTTGGCAGCTTGCTTTAAAATATAAAAATATCGTCAGCATTTTGTTTTATCTATCTCATAATTCAATGGAGCTTACACTAAAACTCTTCGGAGTGGAGTCCCAATCACTGCCACGCCTTCGCTTGTTGCAGCTGTTGTTCTGCAGGCACTGACCAGTGGAGCTTTCCTGCTGTAGTTGCTGCTGCAGCAAGCTGCCACTTCTGTGCCCACGACGCTTGGGTTAGTTGTTATCCATTATGAATGTGTCCTTAAGAGCTCTGCCTACTGAGGAGCTCTTTAGAGAGTGATCTGTAGCTGAACGGATTTCAAAGGTCCAATTGAAACGGGTAAAGCTATATTTTTTTCTATATCAAAACAAATTTTGCAATATTATTTGTAAGCATTTGGCGATGCCAGCTGTTGCGCAGTGTTGTAAAGCAGCAATATATGTATGTGCACCTGCAGCAGTGTTGTTATATGGTACTAACTTTTTGGGTATTAATTAGGCACATTTGTTTTGTAAATTTTTGTGGTAAATACGAATAAAGTAAAAAATCAAATTACCAATGAATTAAATAAATATTTTGAAGCACTTTTGTGTGTACTGCAAGAATACTTTAGTTGGCTAGAAAGTCTGAAAATATTTGAGAATTGCTATAACGTGCTAAAAATAACCAACTACGCCTGTGCAAATATGAATAAAAAACGTTAAAAATATTTGAAGAATTTCTAGACAATTGCATAAAGAAAAATATTAAAGTTTTATAGTTAGTTTTATTTAATGGTTTTCCTTGTATTGCAATGGCTAACATATTATTAATTATCAATCAGAAAAATGTACTAATTATCATAGAGTATGCATAAAATTGTTATCGATGCTTTTGAGTAATCGAAATGCAACATTGCAGCATTTGCAGCATCCGGCCGGCGTAGCCAATATTAAAGTCTTTTCTGTTGCAAGCGTGCAAGGTGTAAGTTCAAGCACATTTTCCGAAGAAAAAATTTTAAAAGTGCTACACCAAATGACGTGAAATTTTGTGGTGTTAATAAATGCATTAATTCATACGTGAGTGTTGCTTATCTATTTTATATATAAACTTTTTATTTTATTTGTAAAAAGCGCATAAGTTTGCATGGCGGCAATGACTTTGGTAAAGCTCTGTCTGTGCGTTTGTCTGTCCGGCAATATAGTTCATCTGTAATATATAGCAAAATAATGTGTTCTGTCGGGTGCTCCACAGGCGTTGGTGCATTCTATGGCTGCAATTTTGTCCTGCTCCCTAATACAGATCCCAGCAAATTCTTTTAATGTCCATAAAAAACTCGCAACGCCAAGGCGCGTGGTCTTACATGTGTTCGAACAGCAGCCAACTCATACAAAACCCTAAGCAGCGTTGAGTAGTCAAACATGTGCGTTCAAACGAAATGATAGAACGTTGCCAGTCTGAAAAGATTTTTTTTGTGAGTGCTTATTAGGAATGAGGAAATCAATCGCCAGCTCATACAAAACAGTAAAGTGTCAAACTCAATTCAACTTTGCCACCATTTTTTCGAAGTTTTTAGTGTATGAGGAAAATCAACCACCAACTCATACAAAACAGTTGCGTTATATAGTCAAACATGTTCGATCTAACAACTCAATTGAACGTCTGTCTGTCCGGCAATATACTTAAGCTGTAATATACAGTAGAATATATTCTTCTGTCGGGTGCTCCAAAGGCGTTGGTGCATTCTTTGGTTGGGATTTTGTGCTGCTTCTATTCTGCTCCGCAATACTGATCCCAGCAAATTCTTTTATATGTTCATAAAAAACTCAAACGCCAAAGCGCGTGGTCTTACATGTGTTCGAACAGCCGCCAACTCATACAAGCCCGTAAGGTGCGTTTAGTGGTCAAACATATTCGATCAAACAACTTAATGTAACGTTGCCAGCATTTTTTCTGCGTTTTTAGTGTGAAAGGAAATCAAGCGCTAACTGAAACAAAAGCGTAATGTGCGTTGAGTTGTCAAACATGTTCGATCAAACAACTCAATGAAAAGTTGCCAGCATTTTTTCTGCGTTTTTAGTGTGTAAGGAAATCAACCGCTAACTAAAACAAAAGCGTAATGTGCGTTGAATAGTCAAACATGTTGGATCAAACAACTCAATGAAAAGTTGCCAGCATTTTTTCTGCGTTTTTAGTGTGTAAGGAAATCAACCGCTAACTGAAACAAAAGCGTAATGTGCGTTGAGTAGTCAAACATGTTCGATCAAACAACTCAATGAAAAGTTGCCAGCATTTTTTCTGCGTTTTTAGTGTGTAAGGAAATCAACCGCTAACTGAAACAAAAGCGTAATGTGCGTTGAGTAGTCAAACATGTTCGATCAAACAACTCAATGAAAAGTTGCCAGCATTTTTTCTGCGTTTTTAGTGTGTAAGGAAATCAACCGCTAACTAAAACAAAAGCGTAATGTGCGTTGAATAGTCAAACATGTTGGATCAAACAACTCAATTGAACATTGCCAGCATGAACAAATTTTTTTTGGCCAGTGATTGTATGAGAAAATCTACTGCCAACTCATACAAAAAAGCGTAAGGTGCGTTTAGTTAGTAAAATATGTTTGATCAAACAAATTAATTGAACGTTGCCAGCATACAAAGTTTTTCTTAGTGATTGCATTTGAGTGCATTTAATTAGTGATGGACGAAATTAAGAATGTTGAAAGTATTCTGATAGCATTTTTTGCGAATTTTGTGTAAAATAAGAAACACATTGCTTAGCAGAAAGTTAAACCCACATTTGATTGTATAAATAAAAAGAAAGAAAATAATTGGAACGTCATAACTCAAAAATAGTCATTTTGCAGAAAATGAATTTAAAGTTTTCAATCACGTCCACGATTTCAAATAAAAAGACGCACCTGTGAATTCCGTGATTGTTTATTATATGTTAAAAAAATGTTTTTGCTGCCCAAAAATTAGTGTACAACCGAGATATGACGCTCTTGTTTAGATAAAATAGTTGAAATAAGTGGAATGAAATAATGACATATTCTCTTCTGACACGAAAAGTATGTATGATACCGATACAGTTGTTTTTCACGAGCAAATCTGCTTTATTAGCTCAAAAAACGCGTTTTTTTAATGTAATCAGACTCTTTTTGTAAATGAGCGATATCAAATCAAAAGTTGGCTATAGAATTCCATATATTGCAGTGTTAAAAATGCCGATTTGAATTATGTGTTAAAACTCTAGCCCGTTTTGTTGTTGCTCAACTTTTCAACACTTTTTCATAAATTTGTCCAAGCAAAAAAGCAAAACCTAAAGTGCTTTGATTTTTCATTCGTCTGAATTTTAACTTACAAGGAACATATTTGTAAAACTTTTAATTCATTACACGTTATGGAAGTTTCCATTTAATAACTTCATTTTGTGTAGCAGTTCTTTTAAATAACATTTTAAATACCAAAAATTTTAACCAATATTGGTGTGTGTATTGTTCGAAATCAAGTCTAAAAGTTTGTGATCAATAAAATAAATATTGGCTGGTAAGTTTTGAGCTCTAAAAATCCGTGGGGCTACCTAATTTAATTTGCTAACTCTAGCAATTTGCCGCACTTGGATTGGCCCCGAGTTGGGTATCACAACAAATTCGTTGCATATTTTTCGCCTGTTCGCGGGTAAAAATCCCCTTCGCTTTTGAGCAAAATGTCCAACCAACTACGCGGAGCTCGCGTAAGCCCCGGTACTAAAGGCTACTCCAAAACATCGCCGTCTTTTAAGAAACCAACTCCATGCAAGTTTCTAGCGCTACCCCCCATATTAAGATAAAATTTTAATTATGCTTTATTTTTACTTAGTGTATCGCAAGATAGCATGTCTAACGCCCGTCAAACCATTGCAAGTAATTAATGCCGAAACAATCGCAAAAGCCGAAACTCTACAGCGTGAGCAAGAATTTCAAAAAAATATCCGTAGTGAAGCGTTTCTCAATCGGTCTTTAGCTGATTGCTCCAAAAAAGGAACTTTGCCGCAGCAATTGCGTTTATTTGACTACGTAAGCACTTTAGAGGACGATTGGAGTTCCTTGCTTTATACGATGGATGTAAAGGCGGGTAGACAGGTCCCAGGTAAACGCAATGCTGCGACACAAGTACTGGACGAAGATGTCGATGTAGAATGCCAAAAATTAACGATTGCCGAAACCAATGGGCCCATGGCTCCAGCACGCGCTGTAAAACAAAATAAAGCAGTTGCTTCTGTGTCAGTCTCTTCAGCTGCCTCTGTCTCTTCTGTGATAGACGATGAGGAGCTGGATGATTATTCCCAATATAGAAAGAAAAAGCTTGCAGCCAAACAGAAAAAAAACGGGGTAAGATTTGAATTAAAAGAATGCTGTCTGCCTGTTAAGGAGACATCGCAAGCATCCGAGGGCAGCTTGTGTATGGGAGATAGCTCACAGAATGATGAGATCATCGCACAAAGATTTCGCAGAGCCAAAATGCGGCAGGAAGAGAACAGTGACATGGAGCTGATAAAATCGATTGCTGAGGATCCAGCACTAATGGCTTTGGTAGAACGAATGGCCAATGCTAAGCCGCGACGTCGCACAAAGCTGCCAGCTATCGTTGATGACACTACCCCAAAGGATAAACCTCTTGGGTCCTTAACCAAAAGTCTCGTTGATGAATGGCCTTGTGTCCAAATGGTAAAAAAGCTTGATTCTTACAAAGGTCATGGCGACGGCATACATGTTGTAATGATAAAAAACGTGAAAAGAAACTCCGCTGAAGACAATTATGACGATCCTGAAGCGGAACCATATTTACGTAAGTGCTAACAGCAGCTTTGTTTTTTCTTTTTTTTAAACTAGTTCCGTTTTTTCTTGTACACAGCGGATCTACGTGTTATACCCTTGGAATCAGATTTCCGTAACTATTTGGAGCTGGATACTGAGTCGCTTAGCATACTCAGTCGTTATGCCAACATGCCTATACATAGCGGCGATCTTGACAAATCTGCAGCAAAGAACTTTACGCCAGATCGTCGCATAATCGCCTATCTAGTATACTTGTACCGTTTGCGCAGCATTCAAAAGTTTAGCCGTCTACATGTCGCCCTTAAGGAGGGCATCTTTGCCGCCCTGACGCTCACCCAGCAGCCGAATCTGCTTAACCGCCTGCTGTCCAAAAGCCAACAGCAGCCAAACAGATCTAAACTCTTTGCGGCGCACATGAAATTAGAGAAAATGCACAAGGAAGAGTTGCGCCGTAATAAGAAATGCGCGGATTTTGCATCCATTAATGGCTTGACCTCCTACTATATGTTGACCAGCTACTTGCATATGCTGTTCGAAAAGGCCAAAGATCGCAGTTTGCCCATACTGGATCGACATTTACATTTGTGCCACTATACAGTGGTAGCCTTGGAGCAGTACATCAAATCTATCAATGCAGATATGACGCTGCCTACAAACATCAGCTGCAAGTCTATGATCTTATGGTGCTTCCACAATGAGGAAATTGTATATAGCGTATTCAATATGGTCTGCAAAATGGCTGTATTACGCTCCCAAATAACCCGTTGCGGCATCTACGCCTTGCGCATGCCCAATCCTATGTCATATCTTAAATTTGTGGAACAAAGGCAGCTGCCACATCCGGCACAACTGGGCATAGATCCGCGCATACCGCGCATACGTCGCTACGAGCAGCCTGACCAGAATTTTCCCTTTGAGTACAACTGCCCCATAATAGGCTGCAAGGCAGCTTTGTGCTCTTCCACCTTTATGGCTCACTTTATTACCGATCACTGCAATCGTGTGGAGGAGCTCTTGCTGTATGATCGCACCTTTCTGATTTTTCATAAGCAGTGCTATGCACACAATCAGAATCATTGCCTCTGCGTCTTGGCTTTGCTGCCACGTAAGCCACGGCCTGTTCTCCGGCCACTACGCTTGCTGAATTATCAGTTACCATCAAGTCAGCTGTACTTTGCCGAGCACTGGCCCTGTGTGGTAATGTTCAGATCGATGTATGCCAACACCCACGGACCGGGTAAGGAGCCAACTATTGTGGATATCTTTTGGATAGCTAGCATCAATGAATTCCCACTACACTTGGGCATCGCACTTAATATATCCGTTAAATCGAAAGCATTGGATAACTGTTTCTTCTTGGATCCTGTGCCCATGTCAGAGTTCAGAGGCGAGGAGCATCTACTGCGTACACGCAAGGAATACTATGTGGCTTTTGAACATGGCATGATCGAGAAAATAACCAACAATTTTGAGGAGATGCTTTTTATTAATTTACGGTATATTAATAAGGATGAGTATGCAAGCGATTTTGAAATGGACGAAACAAGTTGGGGTGAGAATAAAATGGCGTTTAAATTTATGGAGCTTACAGATTTTGACTTCTAAAAGATCAGTACGACAAAGAAGATATAACTCACCAAGTCCGTCTGCCGTCTGTCCGGGCTGTCTGTTTTTACTTATGATATTCCCTATTCCTTAGAGTACAAAAGCTTGTGCAAGTCCGTGAGCCACCTGGGTAGCAAGAGTAGTTGATATAGAATTGACTCTCAATCCGTCCATATTAACGACTAGATTTCACAGATCCGTTATTACGTAAACATAGTTCCCATTGATTCCCCTTGAATCTACTCCACTTTAAATAACCAGTTAACGCAGCTCATAGCTTTTTTGGAGTTCCCAACTTGGTAAATTTTTTTACTCATCCCCACTTTTACATATTTTAGTTGACTCCTCTGCTTAGGGGGTTCTCGCCTCAAGAAAAAAGTTGAAAGCTCTTCGAGTTCACTGCGAGGGTACAGGGTATAGTAAGCTCATAATGTCCGGACTATCATATCGATTGTAATTCTTTATAATTTGTATGCTAATAATTAATTTTTTTTCCTTAAGATAACGAAGAATTCAAGGCAATTGGTTTAGAATATGATTATAAAAGAACGATATGATTTTGGAACTTTTTTATGAGTTTGTTTTTTAAAATTCCTTGAGTTACTTTTTTATCAATGTATATGTATATGATACAATTTATATGAAAATGTTATTCAATAATGAAACAATTTATATGAGTAAAATGCTTATCGCTAATGATACAATTTATATCAATAAAATTGTATTCGATAACAACTTTGTTTTATATTATTTAAAATATGTAGGGCTTTTTAAGTGCACTGTGCTGAAGATGCGAAGCTGAAGAAGTCGTCCTAAGATAATTATGTTCTTGGATCTTGAAGACTTAGAAATAAATCATTATTTCTTATATCTGGTACTGCAGCTTTGGGCCTCTGAGAGATAAAGAGCTAGAAAATTACCAAAAGCTGAGCAATTTCTGAAGGCAGGCCAACTTCTTGATCATGGTTGACATTTCTTTACGATAGTAAGAACAAATTTGCGGTTTATAGCTATACTGGAAAAGACTTCTGAAAATTTGGCTCAGGTAAAAGTACCAACCGTACCCAACATACCTGACCCAATTTGTACAATTTTTAAACTTCATCCCTCCTCGGTGACCAACTGTAGTACATGAGAAGACCCCCTCCCAATATTTCTGGAACCGCATATTATTGACTACTTGGCATAAACATAGAGTCCCAAGCACGGTATTTTCAAGACCCCACTCATACTGAACGGCCCCCGGAATTTGGATACAGCCCCTGAAGCTCACCAATACCGAGTGGATAGCGAGTCTTTCGGCTGTACTTCGTTTTTTAAACCCAAATGGAGCGTTTTTAAGAAATATAGTCAAAAAATTGGTTATCTGGACCAGCAAACGCGGGGACCAGACTGCCTCTCGCTTAATTCCTGTTGTCCCCAGTGGGACCTCTACAAAACACTTTTATCGGTTACTATCCTTCGCGATGACCTTGACCGCCTTATAAGATTTCCAAAGTTCCTTTTCAAGTGTCGTCTTCCAAGTGCATCTAGGGCCTCCATAGTGTCCCCCCTCGGTCGAGTGGCCAAGCATGGTATTTTCAAGACCTCCTCATACTGAACGGGTCCCGTAATTTGGATACGGCCCCTGAGGCTCACCAATACCGAGTGGATAGCGAGTCTTTCGGCTGTACTTCATTTTTTAAACCCAAATGGAGCGTTTTTAAGAAATATTGCCAAAAATTTGGGTATCTGGACCAGACTCCCTTTCGCCTAATTCCTGTTATCCCCAGTGGGACATAGCACCTCTACAAAACGCTTCCATTGGCTACTATCCTTCGCGATGACCTTGACCTCATAAGATTTCCTAAGTTCCTTCTCGAGTGTCCGCTTCCGAATGCATCTAAGACGTCCCTTCTGCTACCTCACGGGTTCCATTAGAGCGCTTGCTTATATAGTTCTATGGGATTCTTGCGAGGAGTAAGGCTAATCCCTATCCACTTTCTCTGCCTTATTTCAGTCAGACTCTTAATGTACACTAAAATATTAAAATACGATTTAATTTTTAAAAGTTCTAGTGTACAGACATTGGGAAAATTTTGGAGGAATGTTGCTTGGCAAAATATTTAATCGACGCGTACCAAAGGAAATTCATTTTTGGTTAGTTAAAAGAATTAATAAAAAGAAGCTGTGGAACCTTTTAAAATCTCAAAGAGTTTTCCCAGCTAGGTATGCAGTGCTCCTGGAAAAACATGCCATTTTTCAGTTGTTTTTTTGCAGTATATGAAAATTGATTGCCAGCTGTCAGTCAGCGCATTTGTTCAAAGCCCTTTCAATAAACTCCAAATGGAAATCAGAGGCGTTGCCCTTACCGCATCCCTGGCATATTTTGCATAATGCGCAATGCGGCGCTACTTCGTATAATTTTTTTTTTTTATCAGTTCAGGGCAGTTTGGTCTCTCTCTCGCACTCTATAATAAATACCAGGTTCTTTGGATCTGCTGTTGTTGTTTTTTGCCCTTTACGCGGTACAATAAATCTGCCCTGGTTTTGTGGTTATGATTTATCAATGCTTTTAACTGCAGCCAATATAGATGGAAGGATGGACGAATGGAGGGATGCCAGCGTCCTGAGCGGTGTACGTCTGTTGTGCTTTCGCTATTTAAGTTATTGGCGGTCGAGCGTGAGGCGGGTGGGGGTTTTTTGGAAAATTTGCATAAGACACGACAAATGGAAATGGAAATGAGGCAAATAGGAAAATGGAAAATGTCAATTGAAGCTGTAGCCTTGGCGTATAATGATAAATGGCTGTGATTTTTTCATATTATCTTTTTGTTAAGTTGAAATTGTAATTTAATTTAGAGAGACAACTTGTTGTCTCACTCACTCACTCGCTGCTGCTGCTGTTCACTCACTCACTCACACTCAATTGTCAATTGCATATCCTTTTGGCATTAAAATTTCATTAACAACATTTGCAGGAAGTTTGATCTTCTGCATCAATGGTTTGTAAAATTGACTTATCCCAACAACAACAGCAACAATAACAACAACAAGCACATTAAGTTGTGCAAAAAGTTGTTGCCAGACGCCAGGGCTGCAAAGCTCAAGTTTGAAATAAAAAAGCAACAACAACAACAAGCATTACAGTGTTGCCTTATTCGATTAATTTCATTTCAGTTTTTATTTTTGCATACACTTTAGAGATGTAGAGCAGCTGAGTTTTGAAGGCTCTTTTGTGCAGCTTTTGCTTACTTAAGGAATCAGTATTCCCCATTGTAAGATATTAATTTTAAAATATTAAAACAATATTTTGATGATGATTTTGATGCTTAAAATAAAATAAATAGATTGGGAAATTTTTGCTATTAAGCAAAGTGCATGCTATTATTGGCGTAAATATTTATCGAAGTTATTTTTGAAACACACTATCGTGATCTACTCGTCAAGACCTACAACGTACACTAGGTCGCTTGAAAAGTTCTAAATCACTGTTGGACAGTGTTATTAGTTTGAAAAAATCTTCTTATGACATTTGTTTGCTCTTTTTTCGCAAATCTTTGTAAATTTCTTGATATGGAGTTGGGCTCTTAGTATGATTTGTCTCGAACGTTTTGCTCATACTAGTTCAAAATCTGAGCTGGATCCACTATCAGATTCGTGCATTCTTTCATCGATTATTAGTTTGAAAACATCTAATGAAGTTGTTTGCTCTTATTTCGTAAATCTTTGTAAATTTCTTGTTAGGGAGTTGGGCTGTTTTGAAGATTTCGTTTAAATATTTCTGCTCTATCCCTTAAAGGAGTGTTCTTCAAAATGTATTCTTCCAACTGCTTTGCCAAATTTAAAACTTTCTCGATACTTTTTTGTGAAAAGTTTTTATTTTCTACATCGGAAAGACTAGATTTACAAGCTACAAATTGATAGTTGTATTCATCTATTGACGATTGTGCTATTTCCTTTAAATAATTAGATATTTTTAGTGTATTATGCTGAACTACATTCCCATCTAAAGGCAATCGTTTTTTCGTTATATATACTATCCACACCGTAAGCGATTGTTCCATTTTCTTCATTGTCTTTGGTCCAGGACGTGCAGTTATTTTCGCGACTGCAGAGGATCCAGATGCTATCGAACTTCTAATTTTTCCTTCGTTTTTTTTAATAGTTCTTATTGTTGACTCATTTCAGTTAAATATCTAGCAATATCAACCATCCTTTCTTAATTTTGAAGTCGGTCCAAAATCTGTATTTTTAAATTAATGGATAAAAATTCATTGTGAGAATGGTCCTGTTCGTAAAAATCGCGTTTTAGGAGTGGCGTTGTAAGAAAATTTCCGCATTTTGGGAACCTAGTTGTAGGAGGGTTACCTTTAACGCTGTCTAGAAAAAATTCACAATTAAAAAAAAAATGTTTAGATAGCAAATTGAAGGCTAAAATTTATTTTATTAGCCTAATCTTTTAGAAATTTAGGAAATTTGCCATTCTCATTTATTTTCATAGCAGCTTAAGAACTTACTTTGGGCCCCTTTTAACAAGGGTTTTTTTTATACGTTTTTTTCAGAGCGCGTCTAGCTCGTGTAAAAATGGAACTGCAAAAACTGAAACGTCTTAAGAGTCAAATTAAATTTAATTTGGGTTCAGTCTCGAAGAATTATAAGAAGCTTGTTGTTTTAGAAAAACTTCCAAGACAAGTAACAGTTGTTGTTGTCAGAGTTTCTCAAAGATTCGCTAAACCCAGAAGAATCGTTCTTAAGCTCCCATAAAAAAGATTACAAAAAGCTTGAAACATTTTAAATTTAAATTCAATTTAATCCTTAATTTTATTTCTGTCTCGAAGAATTATAAGACTATTGCTGTTTTAGAAAAACTCCCAAGACAAGTAACATTTAGGTAGTTTTGTAAAAGCATGCCAAAAACGAAAATATAAATTAATGGGACTCCGTTACCGGCGTATTTCGAACTTTATCTGTGAGGGTATTTATCTCAAGTTAACCCGACTATAATATTCCCCGCACTTTCCTTGAATCTAAATATTGTCCCAAAATCTTCTTAAATACACTACCACAGAGTTCACCGCTTTAATTCACTTCTGATTGGGATCTATGTAACACAACAAGGAGGCCTCAGCTGACTGGAGTAGTCTTTTTGTAGGACATATTTGGATAGGTGAAAGTATGCCCAAAAATAATTTAACTCTATAAGAATATAAATATCCATTTTGAAGACTTAAGTTTCTTCACAGAAATTTGTTCTTAAAGAATCATCTAAGCAAAGGCGTTTATATTTTTTTTTTTAAGGAAGGAAATTGAAAAAGACTTTTATGGAAGCGTTGCGAAATAAGAAGCTATGTGAAATATTCTAACTTGTTTGTTTGGGTTTGCGACTCTTTATATTGTAATTCATATGGATCTAAGTACTGTACTTTTTAAAAATAAATAGCTTAATGTTAACCTTCCCGCCCTGAAAAACTTAAGTTTTCCTTGAGTTATAGGAATCATCCCATTTTAAAGATTTTTGCAGCTTACAATTCTTTTTAACTGGTTGTATTTGGAATAATTCTGACAAATTTTGAATTCTGCTATGGGACTGCAAGACATCGACATGAAGCGATAAACTGGACCTGCCTGCAGATAAGGCGCCTTTTTTGCTGAAATCTATAGCTCTCTAACTCTTATATGCTCTGATATAGCTTAGTTCAGAAAGACAACGATAGATATTGAATGTATCAAAATTTAGAGGGCATACCAAAATATATCGGGACGGGTCAATTAGTAGTTGATTCAACACAGACGCTACACGTTCCATATATGCTCTTCCGAATCGAACCCTACTCTTAACTTACTCAAGCCAGCTCTTTGAAAATATATTTTTTATATAAGTATACTTAAGTCCACAAAACACTTACTATTGATATATAAAGTTCTGAACATATTGTTCGTTGTTTTTCATCCTGTTGATTCAAAATCTCTTCACCCCCCGCTCTTCATTTACGTTATGCAAATTTTTTTTTTTTTTTTGCCAAACCTCCCCGTTGCTCTCTACTTTCAATTTGGCTCGTCTTTGGACTTGGCTTTTTGAAATTTTCATTATTTATATTTTTTCCATTTTACTGATTATGATTTAAAGCCGTCGCCGGGGTTGACGAAACCACCGCCTACTGCCAACCCTCCTGCTCCTGCTGGCTCGAGCTAGCTGATTGCTGCGTATCAATTTCGCCAACATTTGCCAATTTCTCAAACAAAAAAAAAAAGAAAGCCAACAATTTTAAATAAGCCATTAACCGCAGTCGAGCGCCAGTTCAATATATCACCAGTTTAAAGCCCCGATACCCGGTGGTAGGTAAGAGCAGTTCCCAAGCAGCAGCAAGCTGCTTGGCCAAGCAGTGCGCAACTGCTGCAACTGCCCTCGTGGCGGCAGTCTTGGCTGGCAACATGACTGATATTTGCATGATGCCCGCTAACTACGCCTGTCAAGTGGGATTTTGTGCGATTTTTCTTGTAAGCGCGACCCAAAATCGCGACCCCCCTATTGAACAGCAGCCAGGGGTCTAGACCCGCAGCCGCCGGAACTGAAGTCGGAGTGGGTGTGGGCACTGTGGCGGCATGCATGCCAAAAATTGCGTTGTTTTGCGTGTAACCGCGCGTGGTAATCAAACATGCGTTGCGGGGTAGTCGGCTGCGGGCTGTGCGGGGTGAAGTAAGCAGCAGCAGACGCTGCTTGGTGGGTTTTTTGCAAGCGCCGTGGGGCAGAGTGTCTGGATGAGAGCAGGGGGTAGTAGGAAGTTGCTGTTCGCAAATATGTTGCCAATTGCGCGGCGCATTGACGTTTGCCTTTTGTTTGACGTCGTCGTCAACCTCATCGTCGTCGTCATCGTCAACAACGTCATTATGATCATCGTCGTCAACTGCTCAACTCAAGTTGCTAACGAGCTTGCCTTTGGCTGCCACATTAATATAAAAAAAAAAAAAGAATTTCGCCATTTCCGATTTTTTTTTTTTTGCACTTCATATGTGTTTCCCGGGACTGCCATCGTTTTGGCATTTTTGTGTAATTTTTCAAATATTGTTCAATTTGCAAACGCGCGTTTAACGATGTGTGCGTAATTTAAGTGCCGCTGCTGGCGCTGGGGGCACTCCATAGAATTTTTGAGGCGTCTCCGGGTTCGGTGCGTCCTTTGAGTTTTCACTTTGATGTAAATAGGACCACAGACGTGCACGCTCTGTGCTCAATCGCTTGTGCCATCAATGGAATATGATTTAATTATTTTGATAAAAAAAATTTTTTAATTGTATTGATTGTATTGCAATATAATACGCGTAAAGTTCAGCGAAACTCGGGCAGTCATTTGGAAGGACTAAGCTGTGGATTGGCTAGATGTTTGTTGAAAATATAATTTTTAATAGATTTTAAGCGCTGATAGCACAGGATTAAAACAAACAAAAAGTGGTGCATAACTTGATGCTGCATCTGATTGCGTGGTGCAATTTTTGCTCGCCGTTCTGGTAAGCAGGATTTGTAGAGAGATTCCTTATTGAAAATTGATGGATAATGTTCTGGGAAACCCATTCATCGAAGACTTTGGATGCTCGCAAATTTAGTCTATAGCGAATGGTTAGGTAAGTAGATCTATTGTGTCTATAAACCCTCCCAACTGCATCAAACTCTCTATTTTCTTCACAGAGAAGCACCAATCGGCGAAAGTGACTCACAAAACAAAGGATTTTATTTCTCAAAACATAACAAAAGGGGTCATTGATCTAACAGCTTTGGCCCCAATCTGGAAAATCCTTTCTCGAAGACCTAGGTTACTCGCAAATTCTGTCCATAGCGGTTTAGTTGGGAAAGCTGTTAAGTTTACCAGCCCAACCACCTACATAAGCCTCTGCCTTTCCTCCACAGAGAAGAACCAACCGTCGAATGTGACTCACAAGTGTAAAGTTCTAATAACCTAACACCTAGAATGAAAGGATCATCCCAGTCTAGGGAACCTTTCCTTGGAAGACTTTGGATACTTGAAAATTCTGTCCTAAGGTAAGTAGAGCTTTTAAGTCTATCAATCCATCCAACTGCATCACTCTCTGCCTTCCCTCTACAGGGAAGAACCAATTGTCTGAAGTGACTCACAAGAGGTAGAGGCTGTATTCAGTTATGGAATTAGGAGATTATCAGTGTAGCACCTCTAAGCTTGCCACACCACTCAACTACATCACCCTCTGCCTTTCTTTCACAGAGATGAACAAGTCGCCGAAAGTGACTCATAAGAGGAAGGTTCTAATAACCCAAAACCTAGAATGAAGAGGCCAACCGTCTAACAGCTCTCATTGGGCATCTTAAAACTTTCTCAATCTGGGAAACCCTTCCTTAGTAGAGTTTGGATTTGAGAGTATCCACATTTGGCCCTAAGGTAAGTAAAAGCTATTAAGACTATCAAACCACCCAACTGAATCACTCACTCTCTGCATGTACTCGACAGATTAGAACCAATTCTCAAAACTGACTTCAGAAGGGGGAGGCTCTAATAAGTCATGGAACTAGAAGGTCATCAGTCTAACACCTCTAAGCTTACCACCCCACTCAACTGCATCACCCTCTGCCTTCCCTTCACAGAGAAGAACCAATCGGCGAAAGTGACTCACAAGAGGGAGACTTTTATCACTCGAAACATTAAGAAAGAGTCATTCGTGTAACAGCTTTGATCCCAATCTGGGAAACCCTTGAAGACCTGGATTACTTGCTAATTCTGTCCGCAGCGCATTTCAAAATGATTAGGTAAGTACATCTATTAAGGCCACCAACCCAACCAACTGCTTAACCCTTTGCCTTCCCTCCACAGTAAAGAACCAATTGTCAAAAGTAATTCACAAGAGGAAGGCTCTAATAAAAGAAAATCTAGAACGAAGGGCTCATCCGTCTAACAGCTCTCAGTGAGCATCTTATAACTATGCCAATCTGAGAAACCCTTCCTTGGAAGACTTTGGATACTCGCAAAATCAGTCCTAAGGTAAGTAGAGCTTTTAAGTCTATCAACCCAACCAACTGCATCACTCTGCCTTCCCTCTACAGGGAAGAACCAACGGCCAAAAGTGACTCACAAGAGGGAGAGCCTCTAATCAGTTATGGAATTAGGAGATCATCAGTCTAGCACTTCTAAGCTTACCACTCCACTCAACTGCTTCACCCTCTGCCTTCCTTTCACAGAGAAGAACCTGTCGCCGAAAGTGACTCACAAGAGGGAGACTTTTATCACTCGAAACATTAAGAAAGAGGTCATTCGTGTAACAGCTTTGATCCCAATCTGGGAAACCCTTGAAGACCTGGATTACTTGCAAATTCTGTCCGCAGCGTATTTCAAAATGGTTTATTAAGTAGATCTATTAAGGCCACCAACCCAACCAACTGCTTAACCCTTTGCCTTCCCTCCACAGAAATGAACCAATTGTCAAAAGTGATTCACAAGAGGGAGGCTCTAATAAAACGAAATCTAGAACGAAGGGGTCATCCGTCTAACAGCTCTCATTGGGCATCTTGTAACTTCCCAATCTGGGAAGCCCTTTCTTGGAAGACTTTGGACATTCGCAAAGGACATTCGTCCTAAGGTCTTAAGTGAAGTAGAGCTATTAAGTCTATCAACCCACCCAACTGCATCACTCTCTGTCTTCCCTCCACAGGGAAGAACCAATTGTCCATAGTGACTCACAAGGAGAGAGGCTCTAATCATTTATGGAATTAGGAGATCATCTTTCTAGCACCTCTAAACTTGCCACCAACTCAACTGCATCACCCTCTGCCTTCCTTTCACAGAGAAGAACCAGTCGCCGAAAGTGACTCACAAGCGGTAAGCTCTACTCACTTGATATGTATAATTCAGGGGTCATCCGTCTAAAAGCTTTTCTAATTAATCTGGAAAGCCCTTTTTCTTGAAGACCTTGGTTGCTAGAAAATATTGTCAATAGTTAAGTTAGGTTATAGGTTTAGTAAGTAGAGCTGTTCAACATACCAACTCTCTAAGCCTTCTCTCAGCACCACGCGTTTTATTTCCTTCTCTCTTTCATTAGGCATCCTAATGGACCACGCCCTTCAAGTACTCTCGGCCTGACCCAAGCAATTATACTGAACTAGCCTTAACTTATTAAAGTCGATTCTGACAATGAATTGCTTGGCAAAATTTGTGGGAGAATTGAGGAAAACCAATCGACGAAATTGTTTTATTCTTCATATATCATCTCTCATCCGTTTCACAGCTCAGATTGATTACTGTAATCCTTGTAACCCTCGATCGTAGCCGCAAATACTATCTTCAAGCAGTGATTTCCGCTTCAAAGTAAAGCCTTTAAAGGTCCTGGTTATCAGCTCCGCCTTATAGGAACCATTAAAATGGTGGGGTTTGCTTATAATATTTGATATTTCTTATGAAATCCGATTATTCTAACTTGGCGGACCACTTATCAAGCGAAGCTCCTCCTATGTTCACTTTAGATTTACTTTTTTTGAACGTTCCGGCCGAACTGATTAATAAGCCAACAGCCCTCAAATGGTTAATGAGGGACGGAACATAACAAGCTTGTCAGCTAATGCACTTTTGGTTACTCTAGAGGAAGCAGCACGTAGAAGGAGCTTCCATTTCGAGCTTTGCAACAGTTCCAGTTACCATAAAATATGTTGCATTAACACAGGTCACCCAGTGGCTCATAATTTCCAAGTTTTGAACCATTTCTAATAAAAAAGATGGGCGTAAAAAAAAAAGGGGATTGGTCGCATCATACGTATGCCAAATGAAAGAAGTCAAAAGAAGGATTTTACCCTACGTCCAATAGGCCGGAGAAAAAAAGGTCGCCCAAGTAGGAGATGGCTTGATGACGTCGAAGTAGTCTTGAAGACGAACATTCGCAATTGGAATGATAAAGAGAAAGAGAGAGTGAACTGGACAAAGATTGTTGGGGAAACTATGGTCCACCCCAGACAATGAAGCTAAGAAGAAGCCTTTCGTGACTAAGCTGCGTTCTTATAAAATTCTCAAATCCCTCAATGCTCAAGGCCGTTACAAAGAGATAGACTCTTTTGCATCACAAAAGTATTTATATACAACAATCTCTTTGAAGTCTATTTTAAGAAAACCAAGTCGGAGATTGTGAAAAAGCCTGTTGTGAGCTCTTCCACACTTCCAGCACAGCTTGGACAACTGGGTCATACGTATACCCATGATTTGTGCCAGTATTTCATCAATTCCGCCGCAACCTCTTATCTCTATTCTATGCACCATAGCTGGTTGGAAATCCGAAAGCCAATGCACATTGTCACCTAATGTACTTAGTGGGAATGCATGACGACGCCGACTATTCCGTGCACGGCCGACTGCCTCTCTACGCGTTCAAACCAACCAACCAATGACCCTTCCAGCGACCACTTAAATAGTTTTTATCATGTAATTACCGCCGCTGTCGTCTACCAGACGCATCCTTTGCATCAGGACTTTATTTTATTATTTTTTTTCTGGTTTCTCAACTTGGTTTGGCTTCCGTGATTTGTGCAGCGGACCGCAGCTGCGTCAGCGCTGCCGCCTGGACACCACATGCGTAGGCGGGGAGCATTGGGGCGTGGCTGGGGTGCTGGACTGGATTTGGGACTGGGTCTGGGTCTTGGTCGTGCTTGTTGGCTGCGCTGTCCACTGCGCGCTGCGTGTATTACAATAATTTTTAATTACCGGCGTAAACGTAATTATGAATTTTTATTTCGCATTTCGTTTCGTTTGGGCTCTTTTTTTTTGTTTTTTTTTTTTTTTACTTAACTTTTATTTTTATATTTTCTTATTGTTGTTGTTGTTGCTTTGTCGTTGTGGGCTTTTTGTAGTTGGTGTTGTTGTTGTTGCTGCTGTTGGTGCCGCTGATCCGGTCCATGATATGCACAAAAGGCCCAGTGCAGTGCTGCATCGTGCGGCTTTTGCATGTGTCACTGGCTTGGCTTGGCCTGGCTCTGATTGCGTCCTAGTATGGTGCTGGTTGGAACCGGTGGCTGGGAGGGAGGCTGCTGGCTTCTGGGCCAGATTTCGTTTCTTAGAAATGCATGAGAGGGTCAAAAGGGTTGGGGTAACTCATAGCAATTATCACAAGTGACGTGGAGCGGATATGCTGCCTTTGCCAGCCGGCAGCGCAACAAATAAAACAATAAAAAACGGCGCTGCATACTTTCAGGCGCTGCCCGAAAATGCACTGCACAAAATTTTTTATAGCAGAGCGTTGCGCTTTTATTGCACTCGAAACGCTTTGAATTTGTCGCAGTGTAGTTGGTCCTTGATCTTCTGCTGGTTTTGGGTACTTTGTCTGGGGTATGTTGAGTTTTTGCTGCTCTATGTGACGCGAACAAATTGCTTAAATATAAATTTTTTTGCTACTTCCCAAATTACCTAAAGTAATTAAAAATTATGATTACTTTTTGTATATTAAATTATAACAAATTACTTTTTTTTGCAAATTTGTTTTTCTTGGGAGCTGAGGACCTATAGAAGAACCTTCTTTCTCTTGCGTCTGTTTCAACAATAAATTTTTTTTCATTCGATGGTTGGCCAGAATATATCATTATATATAATTTATATTATGTTTTGTGAAGAGTATCTCTAGTATTCCTTATTTTAGAGATTCTCAATTTCCTAAATAAACCATTTTTTTTAGTCTTTTAATTTAAAATTCATCCTTGATTATGGTCAATAGTTTTTTTATTTTTTTTTCCTAAAAAGGGTACCTCACAGAGAGGGGGGGCACTGCGACCGAAAGGTCTTTTGTACCATACCCTAAGGTTAAAACCAAAAGACTTTCCGTTTTCCTCATGAAGAGCAGTAGGTCTTTTGTTGGTATTGAACTGAGATGGAAGGGACTAATCCGTTCCTTTCCCATGTGACAGGCTCTGTCCCATACCAGCGCTGGGCAGTCACAGAGAATATGCCTGGTGGTTTCATCGTCTTCCAGACAGATCCTGCACTCTGAAGAGTCTGATTGGCCAATTTTCTGTAGATGATATCTAACAGTGTGGTGGCCAGATAGGTAAGCTACCAGGAGCTTTAGGTCCGTTTTGCCAAGACCTATTGTTTTAATTACATCCAGAGGTTTGACAAGCACTTTGCTTAACGAAGCCCCGGAAGGGAGAACCAGCATCTCCTATGTTCTCCTGCGGCTCATTTGTTTACCATGGTTTTGATCGTGGATGGAGGCACCCTGTCGTGCTAGATCATCAGCTATCGCGTTACCATCCACTTCCGAGTGTCCAGGCACCAAACATAGCACGACTTTGTTCCGGGAGGACAGGGCTTGGAGGTAATTATGGCAATCTTCAACCATTCTGGAGGAGATGCTCTAAGATGATAATTTCCCAATAGCAGCTTGGTTTTCTGAGTAAATACAGATGTTTGCTCCCCTAATTCCCTTGTGAAGGATACTAAGTGTGCAGATCTCTATGGCATGAATCTCTGCTTAAAAGACGCTGGGCCAGATACCCATTGCAGTAGAGATTCTGATGTTGGGTCCAAAGCCTCCAACACCTACAGCATGCTCAGTTTTGGACCCATCCGTGAACCATTGTTGCCACCGGAGGTGTCCATAGGGGCTGCCAGCAGACCAAGTCTCCCGATTTGCTCTTTTAAGCTACCATTGTTTTTGAATTTTGTGACAAATGTCATACCACGGTATTTTAAAAATACTACTATTCAGTATAAAAAAGTGTTATGCAGCACTGCTTGAGTAAAGTTACTCAAATCCATCGCTTTTCTTCAGCTAAAAATACGTTCACGCCAGCTGCTAAATACACTTCTAGTAAAACTTTTGAAACCAGCGTAGAGCATCATTTATTCGGCTGGCCAAAGAAGTTAGTTACTCCTTTTGGGTCTCCATTTTTATGGGTTGCCCGCAGCTTTGGCGTTGGCCGCTCATTACGCGATAGTTGCGGGTCTCGCGTTCAGCTCATCAGTCGAGAGCAGTCACTGGGACTATGACTAGGACTAGCACTAGGACTCTGGCACTAGCACTATGAAGGTGTGTGTATGTGTGTGTGTCACCCCAGCCGCATCCTTAACCCTTTTCCGCCTGCCTTCTTCGCGTTTTTTGTGCTTTTTTCTGTTGTTGTAGTTTAAGCTGCTGCCGCGTTGCATTTTTAGCTTCTTCATTGCGCTTAAGGACTTTTGACTTTTGTTTTATTAGTTGTGCACTCCAGCCCCCCCACGGCTGGCCCCTCTGCCACCATGCCGCTCCTTACTCATCAGGCAGCGCAGTTATTTAAGCATTTGCCCAGCAACTGCGCTGCACTCGGCTGCCATTTTTTTGTTGTTTTTTTTTTTGTTGTATTCTTTTCTTTTATTTTACTCATTTTTTTTGCGTTCTTTTGCTCTTGTTGTTGTACTGTACTATTTCTCATATTTTTAATTTCTGCACTTTGTCCCTATTTATCCTGGCGTTGGCAGTTTTTAATTTCTCTGCTTTTCCGGTGCAAAGTTAATGAATAATTGTGCGCACTTTTGCGGCAAACGGCGACGGCGACATTTCACTGTGTGTTGACGCCATTTTTATAGCTGCTGCGTGTGTGTGTGTGTGTGTATTGCTCTCTCGCTGCTCCCGCTCTCTCACTCCCGCTCTCTACACAGCTTGGCCTGGCCTCGCCCTCTGCTGAATGGCGCAAAGTGTGATTGCATCCGGCGCCTTAATGAGTTCTTGATTTAATTCTTTTTTAGCTGCGTGTCGTTTGGTTTCTTTCTGCTGCTCTGCTTCTGCTGCTGCTTCTGCTTCTTCTTCTTTATCGTTCCCTGGTATTCTCCACTTGCCGCCTGCTGCTCCTCATATTTTTTTGAACTCTCTGCCGCTCTCACTGCTGGCCCACACACTGAGCTGACGTTGATTTTTCAGTTCTTCTTCTTTTTTTTTGTGGTGTTTTTTTTTCGGCCCCCCAATGTCTCCTCTTGGCCATTGTGACGTGATTGCTCGAGATGAGGCGCATAGAAAAGCGCAGTCGACAGTAGTCCAGTCAGTCAGTCAGTCAGGACGACTCTCAGTGGCCGTCAGTCGCTGAGTCACTCAGTCAGTTAGCCTATCACCCAGCTAGCGAAGCGGAACCGGAAATAAGCAGCGACGCCATGGCTGCCTACCAGTTTGGTGACCAGTGCGTATGAGTGTTGGAAAGCTTCGATTTTTAAAGGGAAAAAAGTCCTCAGCTTGAAGTTAATTGACCAGCAATTGCATTGCAAAGAGTTGTAAATAGGGGTGGAGTGTTGAGGCGGTAGAATATTAGAGTAGAGGAGGAGAGAAGTTGTGACAAGATGGGAGTCATCTTACAAATACTAAACAAGAGCGCTCTTTTTCAAAGAGATACGTTTAATTGCAATGCACATTAAGTAACCTTCTTACAGTGGAATTATAAATATCGTGTTACTATGCATGATCACTACCTTGTCCGATCTTAAAATCTCGGGCGGCATATAAAAGGTGATGATTGGATAACGTTTCAACGAGCTAAGTTTTACTTCAACGTTGAGATAATTACTTAAGTGGGAAGATCTTGGAGTAAGATTGGATTTTTGAATGAATCATTTCCTTTCTTATTGCTTTATTTTTACCCAATTCTTTTGAGAGGCTTTGTTTTAGTCATTCGGACCTGACTTTTGAATAATAACATAATGCCGGAAAACTGTAGTTAAAATGAACAGCAGCTTTCTTGGCTCAAACAAGCTGTTATTATGTCAAATAAAAAAATATACAATCTATATCGCAACATGATATCATTGCCGAAAGATTTGAAAACGGCTCGGATGAACATCATCGTCCTGAACAAAAAAAAAGCAGTTATTCGTTTTTTAATGCATTTCGTGCCGATTGTATCGAGAATTAGTTTGCACAGCTTAAGTAAAACTGCTTGAACTGCTTGGCGAGATTAGCGTTGAAAGCGCGACTCTTAATCTCACCAATACCATCAAACTTTAGCGTCTTAGATTTGGTGCTCTAATTAGTTTGCACAGATTAAGTACAACTGCTTGAACTGCTTGGTGAGAGTAGCGTTGGAAGCGACCCTCTTACTATAAACAATACTAGCAAACCGTGTCGTGTTGTAGGAGTATTAATACCCTGTACCGGATGGTACAAAGGGTATATTAAGTTTGTGCAAGCCGAAAATGTATGTAACATATAGAAGGAGACGTCGGAGACACCCCAAAGTTACTAAAATATAATCAGGGTGACTAGAAAAGTCAATATACCCATCCGTCTGTCCGTCCGTCTGTTCGTTTGAACGCTTAGATCTCAGAGATGGTAAGAGCTAGAGTAACCAAACTTTCACATTAGATCCCATATTATTCCATAGGAGACAATTTTTTTTTTTTATATCGGGGATAAATTATATAGCTCCCAAGGGTATTCCAAAGTAGTCCGAGATCGACTTTACGTACGCCATTTTTTTTAAATTTTATTACAGGAATCGAGTTTCTTTTTTTTTAGTACATATGTATATAGTAGGCCTTCGAAACATCTTCAAAGTGTTCATAACGAGCTAAAAAATTCAACATTCATTTTAAAACTTGTCGGCACTGAATACGGAACAAAATTCTAAATTTAAATTTTATTAGAATTAATTTATTAGAAAAAGTTTCTTGTAACAAATTATAAAATTTTCAATAAAATCCATGGCCGGATCAACATGCAGTGGTGTAAAGCACTTCTTGGTCGTCTAGGCTGTCAAAATAATAATCTCTAACAATTCAAGTCCTTGCTGCTGCGAACAACCATCCAAGCGGGACGTTCCAAAGGCAGCTCATTACCCAACCAGCTACTAGACGAGTCGCTGTAATGTCCTTTTGGCTAACGTCCTCATTCCAACGTCAATTCTTGCGCTGCATGGCATTCCAAAACATTTGCTGAATCTACATTAACATCTGGCATATACTTCGGTTCGTTTGAAGTCTGGTAATCAATATGGCAATGGAAAGGCTGGTCTTTGGCCGACTGTTGGTTAGCCGCTTAGGAGAGGATTCACATCCGAGTTGTCATGTTGCACGGGGCACTCGAATACGGACTGTAACTTAAGATGTGGCGGCACTGCTGACATGGATGTGTTTTCGGCTGTTTTTTGATGCATAGGACATTCTGGTTATGGAGCTTTCACATATCATATACTTGGCATGATCCGCTGGCATTTGTTTGGGAGCCTCCAATTTGACATGTGTTAAAGCCTCATTTTAGCCCTCTAGCTCTCATATATAAATTACATTCAATTAATTGCGTTAAGAGTTGATTTTGATACCTTTTTATAATAATTTTGATCGTCAGTTAGGTACTATTTATTTGCTGAAAATAAATACGCATTTTTTTAACGTTGTAACTATAGAACAAATTTGGTTTTATTGGAAATGTGGCTTGGGTGTATGTTGAAGGTAATCATTATTCAAGGAGCAAACCCAACAAAAATGGCTAGAAATCAAAAGAGCAATTGAAACTTTTTTGCGTTACCTTGTTCCTAACATACCTTGCCTTTCTACTACGTCATTGAACAGATTCAACTCTATTGACACTAATTTGTTTTCAATAAAGTGCAAAACGAAGCACTGGAGAGCCATACTTGAGAGCCAAAAGAAAACCCGGGCACAATACATGGCTGAAAAGTGAAAAAAGCAACAAACGAAATCAAACTGAAGTGCCAAAAGGACAACAAATGGAAATGCCAAATAACAATAGCAACAACAACAAAATGTCAGGGCAGCCAAGTAACTGCCCAATTCCAGACGCAGCTCCAAGTACTCTTCGAATCAACTCCAATACCAGGACGTTGGTCCAGTCTATGTTGTTTTTGTTGCGGCTATACACTATAAGCAATGGGATACAGAGGTTATTACAGAAATTATAGACTTCGCAGAGTCTATATCTGCCAGCTTTTTTTCGCTGGTGATGCCTTGACATATTAACCTTTTTTTCAATAAATATTAATATCATCGAACCAAGCAGTTCGGACTTAAAAAAAAACGCTTCGCTCTGCTTCGAACCGCATCCCATTCCATTAAGCTTCCGGTACGGATCGAACTTATTCATGATTGTCTTGGTAGTCCTGGTACGTCATCCTCGTCCTCACCCACATAATGTCAACTACATGGCCATTAACTTTAATCTGTATTTGCAGAGCATCCCACTGTCGTACATTCCCACAATTGTGACACATTCTTATTGTTGTTGTTATTGTTTGGAGCAGCCAATGCGTAATCAAAGTGCTCATTGCGAAACTGTTTTGGCCAGACCCAAAGCCAGACAGCCAAGTGTCTACAGCTCTAGGTCTCGGTCTGGCACTGGGTTTGTGTCGCCATCGCCATCGCCAGCGTCGTCTTAGGTGTGTCGCTCCAAACGGATCAGCATCAGCACGACAGCTTGTAGCCGGTAGCATCTGCGGAGTAACCCACTGCTTCTATGACTTCCACTCCACTACCACTACTACTAATACAGACTACGACTACTAGAAACCCGCCTGTCAGACACAATGAGCATCATTGTGTTTTTAAGTGCGTTTGTTGTGCACAAGAACCCCACCGTAAAACTCCGCCTTCAAGCTCCGGCTCCGGTTCGGGCTCGGGCACGGGCACGGGCACGGGCTACGGGTCCGGCTTCAGCAGCTATGCTGGTCTTGCCTTTGCCTTTTGCCCGCTTGTTTATTTATTCTTTTTCTTGCTTACTTCTCCACTCGGAATACTCCCTCCCGTCCTTGGGCTTAACCCTCCCCGACAGACTGCAATCAACAGCAGCTACATTTTTGGCGTTGGTTTGCCATGTATTTCCGTTTGTTGTATTGTCTCACTGTCGCTTTTGACTTGTTGTTGTTGCTATTGTTGTAGACATTTTACTTTTGGCCATTGTCTGCCAAAAACTAGAACCCAAGTCCGCTCCCCCTTTGCTGAAACACACGCGTACCGCCCGTTGCGTCTTGGCCATTGACCATGGGCCAAATGAAAAGCGTTTTCAAATTAATTGATTAAAGTCCATTACAAGTTTGCTCACAAAAAGGACAACCCAAAATGACAGTGCCAATTGCAAAATGGATTGACTGACAAACTGACTGACTGACGGATTGATTGAACGGTCGACAGTGTGTCCAAGCAGTTCAGCCGAAAGACTGAAAACTTACGAGTTGTGCTGGAATCGCAGTTTCATATGAGGCTGGGAAGAGTATAAGGCTTTATAAAGTCATGGGAGCGTAACAAACCGCAAGACGTTGACATTTTACGAAACATCCTTCATTAGCTCTTTTCCAGAAATCACACGTTCCATAAAAGCATCACGTACTATGCCGATGAGTTAGACACAAGATCAATCTACCCGAGAATCTATTGAAAGAAAATCACCTGGTTGGGTTTATTGGGAAAAGAGAAAGATCAGTCTTAGATCAATCTAGCGGGCAGTCATTCTTGTCAATCGATGATACTTTCAGGAGGCAAATATAAATATATAGAGAGCACTTTTGAGGGACAGATTAAAAACTGCACAAGATGTTTGTCGTACCCGCTTTGCCTCAAGGAGCAGTATCATTTGTTATGACCCAGTCTGATGCAAATGCTCTGGGCATAGAGTTGGCGTGACCCTCTAGATTGGTACGGAAAGTCGAGAAAAGGAGTAGACCTTAAGCCTTTACCATACTTTGACTTTAAGCACCTCCAGATCTCTCGTACCACTTCATGATTCCTTGCGCTAGTAGTCGGCTCCACTGTGTTAACAGGGGTTTTCCTATGTCTCTCCTTTGAACTTTCTTGTCTTCTTACCACAATATCTATCTGTAACAAGTGACTAGGTTGCCTGAATGATAGACAAGGACCAAATTCTTTGCAGTCTCAAGGTCACTCCCTTTGCAACGCTGTGAATTGTCCGCGATGCCTCTTTTATAAGGGGTACTAGCTCTGCCCAAGCTGCTCCTATTTTCTTACCCTGTGTGTGGTAGGTATTGACCAACCACTTTTGTTATCTCCTTTCATAATTCATTGGGTTGGCCGCTTTCCCCCGAAGGGATGTGAGCTCCCTTTAAGTTGTCACTTTTTGGTTATCATGTGTCTCCTTTTAATTTTCGTGTAATATTTTCCCTTCTTCTATTAGTTTCAAGTAGCTAGGATGCCTGAGTGATTGATATAGATATAGACCAACCCTTTATGTAATCTCACATTGTACTCTTTTTTCAATTCTTTGGATTAACCAAAAGGTATACGAGGTCTCTTCAAGCTGTCACTATTTTCTTATACTGTTTTAATTACTACAAATGGCTAGGATAAATGAGTGATAGATTCACGCTTAGGGTTTTCCGCAACACTTCTTATAAGAAAGGGTGGGAGCTCTCTTCAAGCTGCTCCTATTTACAAATCTGGATTGATGGCGTTATTTACCTTCCTTCTGTAATCGGATGTGGTTCAAGGGGCTACGCTGCCTGAGTGCTGGGCATAGGTCAACACTAAAACTCCATAACTCCGAAAATTAACTCCAACTTCAAACACTAACCCTCTTATAGGAAGGGGTGTGAGCTCTCTTCAAGCTGCCCCTATATTCTAATCCCGGATAATTGAAGACATTGCCTCTTATTGGATCTGGTGCAAGTGTCTACGCTGGATGACTGCTGAGCATAGGCCAACACAAGAGCTCTGAAAACTTACTCTAACTTCAAAAAACATTGCCATGAAAAATGATTAGACCCTGTAAGTTTCACCTGATTTGAACAGCTTAAACTTTGCTTCGGTATGATGAAGCTGGGCATTTCCCAAGCCTAATCAGGTGCGCCTGCAGGATACTATACAGCAGCCCCAACTGCGACTGAGTAGCTGCCAAACAAGAAGTTAGTCTGCTTAATTTTATTTATGTACGGCTAGCCAAAAGAATGTCCTGGCAATTTCTCAAGGCGTACAGGAAGTGGTTGTGGTGGCTGCTACCGTCATGGAGGGGGCAGATGACAGCGGCAGAGCGTGCACATTGAATACTTGAACAAATCAAACTTGTAAATTAGCAATACTCATTGACAAATATTTCATTCATGCAAACAGTTAAGATAGTCAGTCAGTCAGTCAGTCAGGATGCTCCATCAAGTCAACTTGACTTCCTGGCTCTGATGGACGTTTTTGTTTTTGTTGCTGTTGTTGCTGTAGTGCCCCAGATTGTTGTCCTTGTTGTTGTTGGACGCAGCTATGCAATATTTCAAACACGAACTTTGCGCGCCAAAGATTAATTAACTTATGTCAAAGTAATTTTCAACGTTCGTTAAGGCGACACGAGCCACAAGGCCAAGGACTATGCGCAGCTATGTTCATCTCGCTTGCACACAGCAGCTGCTGCGCTCTCGCTCATACACAGCAAACAAAATTGATTGTCAGTCATTCAAAGACATTTTTTCTTATTTTCTTGGCTGGTAGCTCAAAGATATTGGCTTTTAATGGGGGTTGGCTGCTGCCATGTTGAAGCTTTGTTGGCATTCCATTTGGCCATTTGGCCATTGGGGCCACTTGCTTACTTTGCGGCTTACTGAAGGTCAGCCTTTGGCAAGTACAAGGGGGCCCTCCACTGCTTGTGCTTCTTTTTCTTCTTCTAGCTGAAATTGTTAGTTATTTTGCAGAGTCCTCCACCCCCCCACAAAGCCACCCACACACACAGACAGTCAATAAGCAAATAAATGAATGTAATTACAAGCTAAATAAACACCAATGCGATTAATGGCTCAAACATGCGGCTAGCTTATGTATCTCTGTCTATGGCTACGAGGGCAGCGCGAAAAGTAGTTGGTAAAGTTCCTGGATCTAAATGAGGATCTAATTTTTCACGGCAAAGTTTTTTTGAAGTTGGAGTAAGTTTTCGGAGTTTTTAAATTGGTTGGATCTAGAACCAGATCAAATAACAGAAGAAAGATAAGTAACGCCATTAATTCAGGAAAGGAAAATAGGGACAGCTTGAAGAGAGCTCCCAACCCTTCCTATAGGAGGGATAGATCTTGAAGTTAAAGTACATTTTCGGAGTTATTGAGTTTTAGGGTTGGCAGCACTCAGGCAGCGTACCCCCCAGATCCAGTACTCCAATAATCCAGGTCTATAAAATAGAGGTAGCTTGAAGAGAGCTTCCATCTATTCTTATAGGAGGGGTTGCGGTTAACGCTAGGAAACGCGAAAAGAGAGAAGAGTCAATTTACAAAGGAGTTGGTCTATATCTTTCACTCAGGCATCCTAGCCACTTGTAAATAATAGAAGAAGTGATGACATTACACGAAAGTTAATAGGGATTAGCAAATAGTAACACCTTAAAGAGACCTAGCATCCGTTCTTACCTCCCATAAAAGAGGCACCGCAGACAAATCAAAGCGTTGCAAAGAAAGTGAGCGTGAGATTACAAAGGATGTTACAGATAAAAGTTGTAATAAGAAGACCAGAATGTTAAAAGGAGAGACATAACACAGGGGAACTGATTACTAGAACAGGGTATCATGAAGTGCTACGAGAGCAGGAGGTACTCACAGTCAAAGTATGAGAAAGGCATAAGGTCCATTACTTTACTGGACTCGCCATACAAATCTTAAAGTCGAGGATCCAGCCAAACCCCTTTGCTTAGGGTTACTTCTACTTCCAGTGTATTAGCATAAGGCTGGGTGATCAGAAATGATTTGAAATGATTTTAAAACTGGCCCTCAAGAGTAGTCATTAGTTATATTTCATTGTGGTGTCTTCGCGTGGATTTGGCACCTCCAATATGCTTGTGCCAGATGCCGAAGCAGGAGGATTTCTCGTATTGGGACGATAACCTATTTCCATTGTTGTTACTCTTTATGCTTGAACATTGATTGGTGCTAAAGTCGATGGGTGATGAGCCGTTTGAGACGTTTGAAGAGCGAACCGTTCGATCCGAGACAGACGTCCGCCTGCTGCTGCGCCTAACCTGGCGAGCAGACCCTACAAATTACGCAAAAATTGCAGTTGATTGACGATGGAATTCATCCGCCTTTTAAGGCGTACTCTCTGTAACCCTTAGACCGTGTATGTTGCAATGGACTAAAAATATAAGAGGGAGCTTGTTAGCCTTGACCAAGACTTTCACACGGGTTGGTTACCGTATCTTCTTCAAGGTTGTTGTTGCACGCTCCACTGGAAGTCGAGGATGACAGAGGCATCTTAATGATATTTATGTTTTAAAAATAAAACGAACCTTTCTAAACTGTTAGCCTTTTATAGGCTTGTGCCATTTAGGCCATTCGAGCTGCCAACTCTATTTAAAAACTCCTCCTATTTATCGGTTTCAAGTCAATTTTCTTTGCTATCCAAAATTAAAGCCACAAATGATGCGCAGAAAATTTTGCAAATGATCGACACTCCTAGAACAAAGGCTTCTCTTTGCATCTCTGTTACGTGCTTCTCTGCAAGATTTTAACAGCTGACGTTTGAATGTCTGACGTCATAAATCAATTTATCGAGTGATTGTCAAACATAGTAGCCTCTGCATCTGTTTTCAACAAATAGAATCGACTTATCGTGTTACTGTCAAACATAGTCAAAGCTGTATCTCCGTATTTTCAGAAAGTATTTCTGAACGCAAAATTGTAAATCAACAATAGAATCGACTTATCTAGTTACTGTCAAACATAGTCAACGCTGTATCTCCGTATTTTCAGTAAATATATCTGAACGCAAAATTGTAAATCAACAATTGCTAAACATGATTTTCGCACCGGGAACAGTTTTGTTCTGTATAAATATAGCAGTTTTCGAGTTTTATAAGCAAGTTGATCAAGTTGTCGATGGTAAGTAAAAGAATCATATACGAAACCCTGAAATATTGATATATAAATTTTTTTATTATAGATTTCGAACTGGATCAGCACTGGTACTACAAACTGCCAATTATAGGGCATTATTTGTATTTCGTTTTTCAAAAAACGATTTTTTTGATAAACTATCAACAAATTTTGATGTTTAATTTAATCGTTAATTTTATAGGAGTATTGCCTTCGCTATACCAAGTACGAATCAGTTTGAAATTTAAAAATTGCTACCAAAGCAGATTAATGTAATTTGTCTTTACTTTCAGTGTGAATTGTTTTACCCGTTTTTAACTTTTTCAATTATTTGGAACAATTTCATATTTTTATTGCTATGCGTGAATTTTACACAAAAATTCTATCGATTTTTCTGGACTCCGATACCCTTTGATTTGCATATAATTTTTGGCCTAGCCGGTCTCACTTTTAATGTTTTACATTTGATGGTTATCTTAGAGCTGATGGATTTTCCCAGCAAATACGAATATATGTGTGATAGTTATTATGAAGATGAGGATGCAGCTATAGGTGACGTATTCTTAAAAGTAAATAATTAGAATTGGAATGCTAATAACAAAAGTAAATTTGCAGAAATGATTGGAAACGCACCTGCACCCTTCCCACAAAATTATTTACGCTTACCCAGTAATAATGAGAATGCTGATGATGAGATAATAGGTGACGTATTCTTAAAAGTACATAAATAAACTTGGAATGCTAATAACATTAGCAACTTTGCAGCTATGATAGAAGACGAAGCTGCTGACCTCCCCCAAAATGAGCCAAGTTCTTCCAGTGGTGATGAGGATTCAGAAGCAGGTGACGTATTCTTAAAAGTAAATAAATAGACTTGGAATACTAATAACATAAATAACTTTCCAGATATATTAGAAGACGAAGCTGCTGACCTCCCCCAAAATCAGCCACCTTCTTCCAGTGACGATGAGGATGCAGAAGCAGGTGACGTATTCTTAAAAGTAACTGAATAGACTTGGAATACTCATAACATAAATAACTTTCCAGACATATTAGAAGACGAAGCTGCTGACCTCCCCCAGAATTAGCCACCTTCACGCAGTGATGGTGAGGATGCAGAAACAGGTGACGTATTCTTAAAAGTAAATGAATAGTCTTGGAATACTCATAATATAAATAACTTTCCAGACATTATACAAGACAATTCTGCAGACACACTCCCAAATTAGCAACGTTCACACATTGATGAGAAAGGTGACGTATTCTTAAAACTAACTAAATACACTTGAAATGCTAATAACATAAATAACTTTGCAGGCTTGAAGGAAGATGGATCTACCGCCACCATCAAAAATCAGCCACATTCCTCCAACACCCCGAAACACTAAAAATAGCTACCTACTCCTACACAAATATCAACAAAATAATCTACAGTCACACTCCAAAATCAGCAACTTTCACCCATTGATGATAAGATAGGTGACGTATTCCTAAAACTAAATAAATAGACTTGAAATGCTAATAACATAAATAACTTTGCAGGTTTGAAGGAAGACGGATCTACAGCCACCCTAAAAAATCAGCCACGCTCCTCCTACACTCCAAAACACTAAAAATAGCCTCATACTCCTACACAAATATCAACAAAATAGTTACTCACCTACCTCAGCTTTAACCAACCTCACAACTTCTCAGCCCGCCCTCTTGGCCATATGTCCATGTGTGTGCGTGTGTTTGATGCATCTATGTATGTGTATGCTATTACTAATAAGAAAAAATTGTCATTGCTGTGCGCCTTAAGTTGCTGCTCCTTGCTCCTTGCTGCCTTTAAGTTCCTGTTCAGCAATGCTTTTGATGCTTCTCATGCACAAAAGTATGCAACACTTTTTGCCATCAAGCATTTCTTTGTAGCAGGCACTGTACTCTCTCTATGTGTAAATATGCTAAGAAGTCGCGGCAGCTGTACCTACCATAAAGCAAAGTAGAAATTTACACATTCTTAAATACAAACCGCAACAACAAAAAATAAATATATGTTTATGAAAAAAAAAATACATGCATATTTTCTTAAAAAAAAAAGAATATAAATAAATAGAAAAAACAGCGCCAAGAAAAGGCAAATAACTTGAACAAAATTCTTATAATTTTTACACACACCCCAACCAAAGTTTCTTGGTTTTTATTTTATTTTTTTCGCTAAAAGGCTTAGTAAAAAATGCTTTATACATTGGTCCTGTAGGGACTTGGGCTCATGCTGCTGCGCTCAAAAGTAAAAAAATGCCTCGGGAAAAAATAAGCAAAAATGAAAATAAAAATACAGATTTGAGCTCGTCATTTATGCGTTTATCTCCGGCCAACAAGAACTCACTTTTTTATACTTTTTTTTTGTGTGTGTGTGTGTGTAAAAGGACATGGGTTAGGTATGTGTAGCTGTGTGTGTGTGTGTGCAGCTGTAGGGTGCACTGAGTAGAGCATATGCTACAACTGCAACTGGGAGACCATAAAAGGTAAGGGCATCAAAATAAGTTTAAGGAACTTTGCCGAGTGGTCATGTATTGAAGAAAGGAAGGAATCCTTATCCGCGTGTTATGTCAAGGATGTTCCCAATTAAAGCAAAGACAGCTAACTACGAATTCGCACTCCAAAAAAAACGCTGCTTGTCAAAGTTCTGGCATAACCTTAAAATATTCCATAAAATAAACTTTTTTGGTGTTTATCTACTTTGTAACTTAACGTATTGAGAATTTTTTCCTCGGACTAAAATTTAGCCATAATAAAAACGTGTGATTACAGAAATACGGCTCTAAATGCTCGAAAGTCTGTTCAAAAATTGGATGGACAGGATCGCAGTTGTAGTGGTTACAGATTTGCATCTCAAGAGGAATTCAATAATGGAGTTGTACTTGTTCCAAAGAGCTACAAATCATGGTCTTCGAAGTTTATATAGTTTATCAGAGCTCATAAAAGACTCTCAACCCATTTTTCCAACTTTTTCTAGGCACGAAAACTTGCCCGTGGATCCGTCTCTGGTCTATATATATAAGTTCCTCTAACTCCGGGTGGCGCGTAGGGCCAAAACAAAAGAATTGAAGGCCGACCGATTTTTTGTAAGTTGTTTGAGGCTATTCCAGTCTGTATGGGAGTCCCGAAGGTCAGCATCAGAGGTTTTTGGTCTTCCACGGCTTCTTGCGCCTTGCGGGTTCCATGAAAGCGCAGCACTACAGATTCTGCAGGTGTCTTTGCGAAGGGTGTGCCCGATCCACCCGAAACGGCGGCGTTTGATTATTAGTTCGATAGAAAGCTCATTAGTGGCTTTCAGTAATTCCGCATTAGAAATGGTGAGTGGCCACCAAATCCTTAAGATTTAACGTAAGCATGAGTTGACAAAGGTTTGCAGTTTCCGGATCAGAACCGATGTAAGCGACTAGGACTCGCAAGCATATAACAGGACGGATTTTACGTTGGAGTTAAAAATCCGAAGTTTCGTCTTTACCGATATCGCGTTAGATGACCAGATGTTGTTTAGTGGTGCGAAGGCACCGCGGGCTTTGTTTATACGGTTGGCGATGTCAGCGGAAGAACCGCCTGCTGCAGTTATTTTGCTGCCAAGGTAGCAAAAATCCTGTTAGAGATTGAGTCCTTTCCCATACACTGTGAAACTTGGGACGTTATTATCGTAGCAGTTCGAGATAAATTCGGTCTTGTTAACGTTTATTTTCAAGCCGACCTCGCCAGCGCGAGCACTGAGCTGATCCAAGTTCAACTGCAGGTACGACCTTTTGAGGGCAATATCGTCGGCGTATGCTAGTTCTTCAAGATGTTCCAGGGTACACCATGTTTTCCTGTTAACGCTTTGTTCAACACGTCGTCGAGAACAATAAGGAACAACAGCGGAGACATGAGGCAACCGTGCTTTACGCCGGTTTTGGGGAAAATCGGGTCGAATAGTTGTTTGTTGTGTAAAACTCTGCATTCAAACCCATCATAGTGAGCTTTGATGATGTTTAAACGCATTGAAACATTGATGGTTTAGGGGGTCAAGTGAGTCCCATACATTTCGGCAATGCTAAATATGTATTGATTTATCGTTGCATCATTATAATTACCTGACTGAACTCTGGGAGGGCCATGGGGATGTCTCTTAATAGCTATTGGAACAGAACAGGGACCTAAAGTTTATAGCCGAATCCGAACGGCGGTGTCTTTAATTTATAGAGGCTTTCAAAGTTAATATTAAGATTATATGTATAAGGAAGCGATATTTGATATTCGGACCAAAATTTTTGGCTTTTAAAATTGTGGGACGACACATATTGAGAGCCGTAGAGAGAAAATCCGTGCCCAAGGGGGCAAAAATGTGCCGTCTCCTCTACTGCAACTTTAGCTTGAATCATTTTGTTCGGCAGTAATACACCGACCCCCTGAGAAAACTCCAGGACCGGAGCTTAAAATCTACTGCGGGGGTTCGGTGAAAGATATTGACATGATTCAACAAACTTCATCTTCTGAGGAAATATGCGCACCAGCTGGTAAAGTTTGGTGTCTCTGGAGTTCTTCTAGTATCCGAGATCTAGACGCTCATACGAACGGACGGACGGACAGGCGGACATGGCTCAATCGCTACCCGAGGTTATGATAAGCAATTTGGGATAAAGGTCTTGGGGTCTGCCACGCCTCCTTCTGACCGTTAAATCTAGTATACCCTTTGTACCTATAAGTACAGTGTATAAACAATAAAGTGGCCTTGACTGGTTATGCTCAAACCTCAAGGATATATTCAGTCAGGCCCGTCGAAAGGGTGGTTGGAAGGGTGGATTCCCCTCGTTCCCGAAGTTTTCTCAGGGACCCGATGTAATTATTGTCATACTGTCGTGACTCAATTTAAAGGCGTTATACAGAGACTGATACATTTTCCTCTGATTTTCTCTCTACCGCATACAGTGGAGAATATTGCCAATCCTACAAATATAAATTTTCAGCAAATATTTGCAGATATTTTACTCACTTGAAAAAGATTGCTCCAGGAACACCGTCAAGACTACATTGAGAAGATAGGACACTATTTCGGGAGTTGAAAAAAATTGGGACGTAGGGGCTTAAGAGGCCCTTATTATAGCCATAATTAACGATTAAAAAAGTTCCCGCAGCGTCTATCAAAAGTCGCCTAGACCGAGTGTTTATCCAACCAAGTTGTAGCCGTGGTTTTTTGTCATTATACGTTACCTAAATGCTCTGGCAGAGCGTATGCCGCGCCTAAAATTATGCAACTGCAAATGGCAGACAGCTGTTGGCTGCAAGGGTTACTCTCGGTGATGGGGGTTGGGAACGAGGGCACACATGTGCGGGAACTTGCAAATCTTTTGCTTCTTAGTCTGAAAGCTGACAAGCCTAGCAAAGAAAAATAAGCGAAAATTATATTTAAGATGACATTTTATTTGTTTCCCTGCTGAGTGCCAGCAGCCCCCTTCCCAAAAAAAAGAAAAAACCAAACCCTTAACTCTGAAACTTGTGGTTGGAATTGTTAACCTGTTCGTTTGTTTGTTGGCCATTGTCTGGCCAAAAGAAAACAGCCAACAGAGAGACAGACGGCCAATTAGCCCCCAAGTCAAAGCCAACGCAGCTAGGCCCGCTGTTGTGTGCTCCTGTTTCGAGTCCTAATTAGATGTGTTTATATTTGGGTCCAAGCCTGGAACCACTGCAAGCTGCAGTCGCGCATTAAATGCCGCCAAGCAGCAGGCTCTAACATTGTATCTTACAGATTGTCTTTCTCGAATGTATCTGCCATAAGCGTATTAGCCAATTCCATGCCGAACTACACGCATATTGTCATTGCTGCTTTTTAATTAACATTTAACACGTTTGGGCCGGGCCCAAGGCCCATGCATGACATACATCAAAAGCGGCTATAGAGTTACGGTCATTGTGGTAGCCTCCCCGCCCCCCAGCCCCTCGAAGATTAGCAGTGCAAAAATAAAAAAAAGTTAAATAATTTCAAGCAGTTGCAGCTATCTATGTACGACAGTGGAATACACTGCAAAGAATTTTGGGCAAAAAAATGCGTTAGGTTTCCCCCTTTCTTTAAAGTAAAGATAATTTTTCAGAAGTGAAATAAAAAAGCCATTTGAGTTGTCATTTATTAGGCAATTCATAAGGACATTACTAAGCAGTGTAAGCAGTGCAATTCTAGTGGCCCAACGCATCCAGGAGTTCACATAAATATGTCTATAAAAGATGTAGAAGTGTTTCACATTTCTCTTATTATAAAAAAGTTTTCAAAAGTGTGGACAAGGTAATGATAAGCAGTGCAAGCAGTGAAATTTCGATGACTCAATGCATCTAGATTCTGAAATAATTTCAACAATTTAAAAAAATTAAATTGGCAGAAAAAAGCATTTGAGTTATCATTCGCTTAAGAATTTTAAGGACACGAACAAGCAGTGCAAGCAGTAAAATAAGTTTCCAATGGTCAAACTTATCCAGAGAAATACATTTTGTAATCTATAAATCTTACTAATAGCATCTAAACATATTAAATTTCAGCTCGTTGGTCTTGATGCCATTTGGGAGTCGCAAAAAATTCTTTTGATTTTTGTTGAAAAATTTCTTATTCAACTGTTCTTATATCCCATGCTCAACCACGCCTTCTAACGCCTTAAGCAGAGCTTCCACAATTCTATAGTACACTCCTTGCCAAGGCTTACAGTGTATCAAAATAGAAAAAAGGACACACACGGGCACCGTAACATGCTCATTCACTGCCACAATTACAGTTACAATCAGTCAGCTGCCACGCCTCTTAGCCCCGCACCACAACGTCCCCTTTTTTGTAGCTACCTTTACATGCGTTAATTTCATTAAAATTAAACACATGCACAGCCAAAAACAAAGGCGGTCCTTTTAAGTAGCTCCCGCCGCTCTTAATATAAAAATAATAACATTAGCATGTCCTTGTACAGGACACCTTTTTTACACTGAGTGCCCTGGTCAGAGCGTCAGAGCAAGCAGTCGCACTCGTTAAGCCGACAATGAGCTGCGTTTTACGTGTGCATCCTTGTGGTGGCGAAGCCCCCTAACCCTCTCAAGCTTTGCTCCTGCCGCTGCTGCTGCTCTTTTTACTCAAATGTTTTACGCGTTTGTCTGTCTGGATGCCTGCCAAACGTGTGTTGCATACTTTTAGGTTGCCCCCCCTGTTTTTTTTTTACTTGCCACACACACACACACATACATAGGACATTTGTAGCTTGCATATTTGCAACTAGAGCCTAACCGCAAATATAATGCAAGCTTTGCTTAGAGAGCTAAGTCCAAAAAGCCTAGACCCTTGTCCCATGCGCCCGGAGCAACCCAAATACCTGCACATGGGCTTAGTTGGGTCTGCTTTGGGTGGGCTAAGTTTTTAGGTATTTCTGCAGTGAAACGTTTTTTACTTGAGTTTTGTATAAAACTGTCCATTGGAGAGATTTTCTTAGTTGCACTTAGCTGAAAGACATGGGAAATTTTTTTTTAAATTTTGTGAAAATATTTTGAGAAAATGCAAAATTGCTAATCATCTTAAAATAAAAAAACCTTTAAAATAAAAAAACGTAACAAACAAAAAAAAATCTAAAAAAAAACCCAAAATAATTAATTTCTAAAAATCTATTTTGATAGCCAATAAATCTAAAAAATTCAAGAAAACTAAATTTAAAAAATCTATTTGTATAGCCAACTTTCAATATATAAAATAATTATTTTCAAAATTTAGATTTTTTATCAAAAGTTGAAAAAAATATTAAGTCCCGAAATAAATAAAGACATTTATGGATTTAATTCACTAAATAAATACATGAAAATAAAACATTTCTTCTTCTTCTTCTTATGTGGCCATAACAACCCGATTACCGGATTACGGCCTGCCTTAAAACATCTCTCCAAGCGCCTCTGCATTGCATGCGCCTTCTCCAGTTGGTCACAACGAGCGAAGACAGGGCCCCTTCCACTTGGTCTTTCCAACGCAAACACGGTCGTCCTCTCCGCCGACGGCCGCTGACTACCGCATCGAACACACGTCTAGCTGCAGCATCCTCGTCCATCCTAACGACATGTCCGAGCCAGCGAAGCCGCTGGATGTTGATACGCTGAGCAACGTCCATGTCGTTGAAGAGCTCATACAGCTCGTGGTTGGTACGGATGCCGTAGTCATCGCCAACTCGAATAGGACCAAAGATCTTGCGCAGTACTTTCCTCTCGAAAACTCCCAAGGCAGCTGCATCTGTTAGCGACATGGTCCTGGCTTCCGCGCCGTAAAGAAGCACTGGAAGGATGAGTGCCTTGTAGAGTGATAGTTTTGTCGCGCGAGAGAGGTCTCTACTACTCAATTGCCTATTGAGACCGAAATAGCACCTGTTGGCAAGAGTGATTCTGCGCTTGACCTCCAGGCTGACATCGTTGTCGGTGGCAACGGCGGTGCCAAGGTAGATAAATTCCTTGACAACATCGAAAGTATAGCTGTCGGCCGTAATCTGGGACCCAAGCCGCCGCACGTCCCTACTTGTCGACAGCATATACTTCGTTTTGCCCTCATTTACCGCCAGACCCATTTTCGCAGACTCCCGTTCGATAGCACTAAAGGCCGCAATGACATCTCGCTTGGTACGCCCAATGATGTCGATGTCGTCGGCGTACGCAAGGAGCTGGACACTCTTGTAGAAGATAGTGCCAGTGCGATGTACGCCGGCCTTCCGCAGAACGCTCTCCATGACGAAGTTGAAGAGGTCGCATGATAAGGGATCGCCTTGTCTGAAACCTCGCACGGTATCAAAAGGCTCGGAGAGGTCCCTTCCTACCTTGACGGAGCTGCAGGAATTACTCAACGTCATTCTGCAAAGCCTTATCAGCTTCGCAGGGATACCGAGCTCAGACATTGCGGTATATACGCGATCCCTTATTGGGCTATCGAAAGCTGCTTTGTAGGCGACGAACAGGTGGTGAGTGTCGACTTGATGTTCGTGGGTCTTTTCCAGGATTTGGCGTAGTGTGAATATCTGGTCGACGGTGGACTTGCCAGGTCTGATAAATGATAATAAATAAAACATTTAAGCCTTTTTATGCAATTAAAAAAACAGAAAAATATTTAATAATTTAATACAAATTATTAAAAAAAACATTTATTGTTCAACAGCGAATTTCCAATATTTATTTATTATTAATAATTTATTATAAATTAACTGATTTTTTTCATATTTTATATTTTATTTTATATATACAATCTGTCTGTTATTCGTTAAGTAATATAATAACTTACTATATAATAATAAAAGCAAGACGTATATAATTAATAATAATAAAATATATAAATTTATACGTTTTTAATATGCTAATGTATTTATTTTTTATATATTCGTGCCAAATAAGAAATAATTTAGAAAAAGTTTACATCAATATTATAATAATAACACGTGTAAATTTAGACTTTTAAAAAAAAGGTGTTTATATATTTAAATTTTTTTTTGTAATATTGTTGCAGCATATAAGACAAAAAGTATTAAAATAGATGCATCAAACACACGCACACACATGGACATATGCCTAAGAGGGCGGGCTGAGAAGTTGTGAGGCAGGTTATAGCTGAGGTAGGTGAGTAACTATTTTGTTGATATTTGTATAGGAGTAGGATGCTATTTTTAGTGTTTCGGAGTGTTGGAGGAGCGTGGCTGATTTTTTAGGGTGGCTGTAGATCCGTCTTCCTTCAAACCTGCAAAGTTATTTATGTTATTAGCATTTCAAGTCTATTTATTTAGTTTTAGGAATACGTCACCTTTCTCATCATCAATGTGTGAACGTTGCTAATTTGGGAGTGTGACTGTAGATTATTTTGTTGATAGTTGTGTAGGAGTGGGGGGAAGCTTTTTTTAATGTTTCGGGGTGTTGGAGGAATGTGGCTGATTTTTTAGGGTGGCTGTAGATTCCTCTTCTGTTATGTCTGGAAAGTTATTTATTTTATGAGTATTCCAAGTCTATTCATTTACTTTTAAGAATACGTCACCTGCTTCTGCATCCTCACCATCACTGCGTGAAGGTGGCTGATTTTGGAGGGGGTCTGCAGACTCTTCTTCTAATATGTCTGGAAAGTTATTTATGTTATAAGTATTCCAAGTCTATTCAGTTACTTTTAAGAATACGTCACCTGCTTCTGCATCCTCACCATCACTGCGTGAAGGTGGCTGATTTTGGGGGAGGTCAGCAGCTTCGTCTTCTAATATATCTGGAAAGTTACTTTTTTTATAAGTATTCCAAGTCTATTCATTGACTTTTAAGAATACGTCACCTGCTTCTGCATCCTCATCATCAACACTGGAAGAACTTGGCTCATTTTGGGGGAGGTCAGCAGCTTCGTCTTCTATCATAGCTGCAAAGTTGCTAATGTTATTAGTTTTCCAAGTTAATTTATTTACTTTTAAGAGTCACCTATTATCTCATCATCAGCATTCTCATTATTACTGGGTAAGCGTAAGAAGGGTGCAGGTCCGTTTCGTATCATTTCTGCAAATTTACTTTTGTTATTAGCATTCCAATTCTAATTATTTACTTTTAAGAATACGTCACCTATAGCTGCATCCTCATCTTCATAATAACTTTCACAAATATATTCGTATTTGCTGGGAAAATTCATCAGCTCTAAGATAACCATCAAATGTAATACGCTAAAAGTGAGACCAGCTAGGCCAAACAGAATATGCAAATCAAAGGGTATTGGAGTCAAAAAAAATCTAACGAATTTATGTGCAAAATTCGCGCATAGCAATTCAAATATGAAATTGTTCCAAATAATTGCAAAAGTTAAAAACGGGTAAAACAATTCACACTGAAAGTAAAGACAAATTACATTAATCTGCTTTGGTAGCAATTTTTAAACTTCAAACTGATTCGTACTTGATAAAGCGATGGCAATACTCCTATAAAATTTACGATCAAATTCAACTGCATGATTTGTTGATAGATCCCCACAAAAATTGATTTTTTAAAAATTAAATACAAATAATGCCCTATAATTGGCAAATTGTAGTACCAGTGCTGAGATAGTTCGCCCCCTATAATAAAAAATAAATTTGCATATCAATATTTCAGGGCTTCGTATAGGATTATTTTACTTACCATCGACAACTTGATCAATTTGCTTATAAAATGCAAAAATCGCAATATTTAAACAGAACAAAACTGTTCCCGGTGCGAAAATCATTTTTAGCAATTGTTGATTTACAATTTTGCGTTCAGATATATTTACTGAAAATACGGAGATACAAATGTTATTATGCTTGACAGTAACTCGATAAGTCGATTCTATTTGTTGAAAACAGATGCAGAGGCTACTATGTTTGACAATCACTCGATAAATCGATTTATGACGTCAGACATTCAAAAGCAGCACATAACAGAGATGCAAAGAGAAGCCTTTGTTCTAAGAGTGTCGATCATTTGCAAAATTTTCTGCACTTCATTTGTGGCTTTAATTTTCGATAGCAAAGAAAATGGACTTGAAACCGATAAATAGGAGGAGTTTTTAAATAGAGTTGGCAGCTCGAATGGCCTAAATGGCACAAGCCTATAAAAGGCTAAAAGTTTAGAAAGGTTCGTTTTATTTTTAAAACATAAATTCCAGCATTAAGACTTCTCTGTCTTCCTCGACTTCCAGTGGAGCGTAGGGCCTCAAAGGGGCCTGGTAACCTCAGCAACCTTGAAGAAGATACGGTAACCAACCCGTGTGAAAGTCTTGGTCAAGGCTAACAAGCTCCCTCTCATATTTTTAGTCCATTGCAAAATACACGGTCTAAGGGTTACAGAGAGTACGCCTTAAAAGGCGGATGAATTCCATCGTCAATCAACTGCAATTTTTGCGTAATTTGTAGGGTCTGCTCGCCAGGTTAGGCGCAGCTGCAAGCGGACGTCTGTCTCGGATCGAACGGCTCGCTCTTCAAGCGTCTCAAACGGCTCATCACCCATCGACTTTAGCACCAATCAATGTTCAAGCATAAAGAGTAACAACAATGGAAAGAGGTTATCGTCCCAATACGAGAAATCCTGCTGCTTCGGCATCTGGCACAAGCATATTGGAGGTGCCAAATCCACGCGAAGACACCACAATGAAATATAACTAATGACTACTCGTGAAAAAAAAGTATTAAAATAATAACAAAATATACACATACATTTTAAAAGTCTACAAAAATGATTTTGATATGTACATTTCTATGCATATCGGCGAAAATAAGTGAAGCGGGCCACTTTTTTGGCGACCTTCTCCGATTTTGATGATTTTTACACAGTTGGTAGGTAGATCTGCCCGCCATTAGAAACCACGCCCAATTTTATTGCAAAATTCCGATTATTTATGGAGTTATCGATAACTGAATATCGGTCTTTTCACCTTTAGTTTTTTTAAGCCACAATTACTTTAAATTTTATATAATTTAAAATCTTCAATTAAATTCAAAGGTCCTTAACTCTCTGTGCTTTATTAAAAGAAATAAAAAAAAATTCTTTTTTTTTTTTTAATGTACAGTCTCTTGTATTACTTGGATTAACTTTTTATTTCTAACAATATTTTGCATAAATTATCTTTTCCGCATATTCAAGCCAACTGCGTCTTAACTTTAAGCTTAGACACTTTCTTACTTTAACAAATCGCTGCAGCTTTGAAACCCAATCCCAAAATCAGCAACCAAAACTCACGTTTTTAAAGCAAACAAAACTAGAATTCAGATCCTAACTGCAGACCGAATACCATACCATTTTGGTACCCCCAAACCGTGGCCCAAAAAACAATACGCATGCCAATTCGCAATGCCATTGAAATTTACAGTCAAAACAAGAACAAGAGCAGACGCCACAGAGTGGATCCAACGAAAACCCAAAGGATTAGGATTGGGAGCTCGGAGGACGACGCGTATTTTATAAGCAAAAATTAAAAGCAGCTGTCAAATGCATTTGATAGTTTTTAACCCTATACGCCAGTCGAAATGCGCCAAAAAGCTGAACCATCTCATCTCATCAACCCAATCCAAAACCCAAACAAATAGAAAATTATGCTTCAATAAATAAATTTGCCCGAAGTCCTGATGAGGAGGAGTAGTGGGCGTGCGAGCAGAAGAGGGCGGCGGGGCTGCACAACGCTGGCTTTGAAAAACAAAAGTTGATTTTAGTTTCAGCCAGTTTTGATTTGCCATGTGTGGGTGTACACATACATACATATATATAAGTACATACATATATAACCTACATATGGGTGTGTGCATGTGTGTGGGTGGGCCTTTGGCATATGCTGAAAAGGTGCGATTAATTGAAGCTGCGAAGGACTCGAGTGGCAGGAGTAGAAAGCGGAGCTCCTTAATACACAACAGACCGATGACGATGACGATGATGGCGAGCCACTTGTGTGCCGTGCCGCATTATTTCAATAGCTTCAGCCAAATCATACAAAGAAATTTATGTAAACCGTTCAGTACCGAACCCAAGTACGTGAGTAACAAAATTGTTGGGTATCCATTGAATGGCGCTAATCTTCTTACACTCACAGTGGGAGTAGAAATCTTCGGAGCACTTTCAAATATTTTGTCTTTTAGCTCCAAGAAAATCGATATAAAGATTTTTTCAGGTAGATAGAGATCCGAGCAAATAATGTCAAATTTGTTATTTTCGATTTAAATTTTATCGCAAACATTTCATTTCATTATTTTTGGTTTTTTGTCTAAATTGTTTAGGGTTCTTGAGTCATGTATTACACATCTACACATAATTGTAAATACGTCTATTTTTTTTAGGTAAGTGTAAAATAAATTCGTATTATTTCGGCGTATTATTAACGCGGTCTCCACCCGCATCTTCAGCTTTATCGATATCCTGCGTTTCCTCCAGCATACCCATGGAGAAAATGAGTCAATTCAAAAATTTTACCCCATGCCTCTGTAAGCACCAATCTTTTGTGAAATCAGTTGGGTAAAAACTTTGGATCAATTCGTCAATAGGATTGCCGGTGAGCGTCTTGAAGCGTCCATCCGGTCCAAAATCATGCGGCACATTGGAGACATCATAAATTATGCCTCCAAAGCAACTAAATATTGCTTATCAGCACGCTGGGAGCTATATTCTGCAAGCTGAGTTACGGTTAAATAGAGATCCTGCAGTCGTTCGTCATCATAGGTGGGATAACATTTTCGGAACTCCTTTAAAACTATGTAGATGGTGACACAAATAAGAGACACTAATATAACATAAGGGGAAGACAAAAAATTGGCATAAGCTGGCTCTACAGTTTAAATCATCAAAACGACAAGTTTCGAATTCCGCGAAAAACAAAAAATCATTAAAATTATACAAAAAAATAAAATACTTTTTTGTTGATGTTGCTTCTGCAGTTTTTAAATGAATATTGTTTTATTTTTGGAAAAAAAAAGTTTGAATAATGCATTGAATTGAATGAATGCCTAATAAAATGGCATGAAAAAAGTTTTTTAAAAAGAGGGAAATCTTCTGAAAGACTCGATTTGCTGTGCCTTCAGCATTTTACCTCACTTGCCTCTATATAGATATAGAAAAATGATTTGTAATCTTTATTTTATAATAAGATGATCAGATGTACTATATCTAGATTCACTTGAAATTTGGTACAGTGTACCAACAGAACAAAACAAAAAAAAAAATCGATAATCGAAAATACGTTGCCCGCGAAATTGCTTAAGTTACATTACTTTTGAACACACACCTCGTATATTTCATTATTTTTTTATAAACTACTGATAAAGAATTTAAAATCAGAAAACGAGCCTTTAAAAACTATGGCATTTATGGCTAAAGCTTATTAAATTATTAAGTAAAATTTTCTAGCATAAAATTATTAAATTTAAGAAATAACAATATTTTATTCACACACTAAATCGAAGCCAACTTGGCAAGCTTTCTTAGTGTTATTCAATAAATAAATAAAAAAGTTACTACCAAATTTTTACTACGTCACAAGTAAGCATCGCATAAAAGCGCGCTCAATAATTTCGATCGATTGCCGCAACCTTTTATCTTTACATCATTATATGGTTTTGTATTAGGAGCCACGGTTAGTTTATAAATTATTTTGATTTCAAATCAAAGTTAACATTTCTTTTTCTGTTTAGTTTGGCCATTAGATGGCGCCAGTAGATGCATTAAAAAATGTTATACGAATCTTTTACATACTATATTTAGTGCAAATTTTATTTTTTAAGTCAAACTTTGACAAAACAAACCTCTTTTGATTCTGTCATCATTTATTTTTTCTGCTTAGTGCGGCCGCTAGCTGGCGCCACTAGCTAATTAGTTATTCTTAAAAGCTGTAACTATAAAAATTTAAAAAAATATATTAAATGTATAAACCAAATTTTTCTGCCCTATTTTCCGACTAGAAGCGATATTTTGAATTATATCATATTCAGAAAAAAAACGAACAGAAATTTTTAATTTTCATGGGAATTTCATTTTTAAAATCAATATGTTCCAAATATTTCGAATTTTTGCCATAAAGATCTGCAGCATTAATATGTGACTTCTTAGCATTAGCTGTCTGGGACTAGTTTTCGGTACTAAAGATTCTTTAGACATATGTGCTGTTCGTCCTTTTTAGAAAATTTACGTTTCATAATAATAATCAGCGCTTTTCAGCAACTGCGGCTAGTTTTTTGCTTTGGTTGTTTAGAGTAGTTGTTGTCCTTGTTGTTGTCTGTCTACTAAATTTTCATTGATAATAAAGGAATAATAATAATAATAATAAGAGCGCGTAGCGTCAAATATTTTTGAAGTAGTTTGCAAGCTACAGAGCAAGAGCAGAACGCAAACTGTCCACCGTTCTAAAACTCTGTTCTTATAGAGGAGTACCTTACAGGAGTTCTATGTAAAGACAGAGTTCTTGTTTTGCGGTTCCCTTTGCTGCTCTGAAAATTTTTGACTATTTATTGATTCGTCAAGATCTTGGAACTATTTCTTTTGTAATAGCTCAAGTTAAAGTCAGGTAAGCGTAGAAATTTTTAAAAGTTTCAAGCAATCCTTTGTGGACTTATTCAATTATTTTGTGATATCTAATGTATATTTGGTCCAAAGACCTTTGGTCGCAGTGCCCCACCTCTCTGTGAAGGAGCCCGCTTAGGAAGAGGAAGAGGGAACGTATACAGGGATTGTTTACATATCGAGATCGGCTCAGTGACCACGTGAGATGGCCATGTGCGTTTTTAGGGTAAAGATCAATATTTAAAATCATATCAAATTTGATACCAGACAGACAGACTTTCTTGGGTCATGTTACATAAGGGGACGCAGCAGTTTATCCAATCCAAAGTCATCATGAGTTTAAGTGCCACCAGACTCGAAACACTACTCCTCCGATACTATATCTCGTGGGTTTTCCACTGTAGCCTTTTTGGGCTGCCTCAGATTAGGTGTACCTCAAGCTTAAAAATGTTCTTGCCTTGGAAAAAATTGAGGCAAGAGTGACCAAACCCCTAGGAAAGGAGAGAATCACCAATTCACCCCTACTAATAACTCAGTGCAACACAAAAAATGGAAACAACTTCTCTTTTCGCTTTTTTTGGAGTACATCCTGAAACTAGAGAAACCCCGAAAGGATTTTGCTCAAAGTCATCAATAAGGTAGTTTTTTTAAATCCGCAATTTTTCCGCTCAAACCTGATTTTTGGGAATAAGACCATTTTTATGGAATTCACATATCGTAGACCGTTCGATTCTACTCTAAAACTTTTTGTTGCCAACTTTGGCAAGTAATTTGCGAGCTGCTGTACCTGGTTTGCATCAAGATCGAAGCTTGGCTTTTAGCCCAATGCTAAAACTATTTTCTTTTTGGCCAAAAATTGCTTGAAAGTATTCACGCACTGACCTGCTGCCGGGTTAAGGAGCAATACATAATGGTCAGGAAGTAATTGCGTACTTGACAGTAAACAACATAAATTAACCAAAGTTATATTTAAATCAAAAGCGATTGTCATCTACAAGTTACTGGCCAACAAAAAATGAGTAGAAAATTTTTCTGTATAAACTTGGCTAACAATGCTAGGCACTAGCCCAGCTCTGTTTGACCCATTTTTGGTCTGTAGTCGATTAGTTGGCATTTTATGCCTATCGCTGCATTTAGATGCACCTTTTCTGGCCAAAAAAGCAAACAACATCTATCAGCCGGGTCCAAAACATAATTTGTGGCCGGCCTCTTGTCCATTTATGACAAATTGATAATCGTTAACAAGCGCCTTACGCCCGCGCCAAGTGCACCTTATGTTTTGAGCACGCACCCAGATGGGTTAACAGGTTTCCTATACCCTATAGGTAATGGGGGTTAAGGGGTTGCTAGATTTAGACAATCCATGTGTTACAAGCTGAGGAAGGCGTAGGTTAGATGAGAGGCAAATGAATGTCTAGATCTTGGAAACCATGGGAACTACAGATAACGAGTCAGGTTGGGGTTAAGTCCTACTCATAGTCCAGAAAATTTGTGATTATAAATCCGCCAATTCAACAAGGTTGAAGGATAAAAGGATCAATGACATATAGGTTATGGGGGTGAAGGGTATCCAAATTTGGACAGTCTTTGTGTTACAAGCAGTGGGAGGCGTAGGAAGATGAGAGGCAAATGAACATCTAGATCTTGGAGTTCATTGGAGCTAAAGATATCGAGTCAGGTTGGGGTTAAGTCCTACTCAAAGTGTAGAAAACTTGTGATTATCAATTTCTTCTTCTGCTTATGTGGCCATAAAAACCCGATTACCGGATTACGGCCTGCCTTAAAACATCTCTCCAATCGCCTCTGCATTGCGTGCGCCTTCTCCAGTTGGTCACACCGAGCGAAGACAGGGCCCCTTCCACTTGGTCTTTCCAACGCAAACACGGTCGTCCTCTCCGCCGACGGCCGCTGACTACCGCATCGAACACACGTCTAGCTGGAGCATCCTCGTCCATCCTAACGATATGTCCGAGCTAGCAAAGCCGCTGGATGTTGATACGCTGAGCAACGTCCATGTCGTTGAAGAGCTCATAAGCTCCTGGTTGGTGCGGATGCGGTAGTCATCGCCAACTCGAATAGGACCAAAGATCTTGCGCAGTACTTTCCTCTCGAAAACTCTCAAGGCAGCTGCATCAGTTAGCGACACGGTCCAGGCTTCCGCGCCGTAAAGAAGCACTGGAAGGATGAGGGCCTTGTAGAGTGATAGATTTGTCGCGCGAGAGAGGTTTCTACTACTCAATTGCCTATTGAGACCGAAATAGCACCTGTTGGCAAGAGTGATACTGCGCTTGATCTCCAGGCTGACATCGTTGTCGGTGGTAACGGCGGTGCCAAGGTAGATGACTTCCTTGACAACATCGAAAGTATAGCTGTCGGCCGTAATCTGGGACCAAAGCCGCCGCACGTCCCTACTTGTCGACAGCATATACTTCGTTTTGCCCTCATTTACCGCCAGACCCATTTTCGCAGACTCCCGTTCGATAGCACTGAAGGCCGCGGTGACATCTCGCTTGGTACGCCCAATGATGTCGATGTCGTCGGCGTACGCAAGGAGCTGGACACTCTTGTAGAAGATAGTGCCAGTGCGATATACGCCGGCCTTCCGCAGAACGCTCTCCATGACGAAGTTGAAGAGGTCGCATGATAAGGGGTCGCCTTGTCTGAAACCTCGCACGGTATCAAAAGGCTCGGAGAGGTCCCTTCCTACCTTAACGGAGCTGCAGGAATTACTCAACGTCATTCTGCAAAGCCTTATCAGCTTCGCAGGGATACCAATCAATTTACTGGGAAGTAATTAATGATGATGGTTTTATCACAACTAGCTCAAATTCTATTTCATGCAGTTCTATATAATCATGAAGTGGTCTTGGACAAAAGGAATATGTCCTCTATCTATCATAATAAAATTTTGTGCCGAACTTGTACAAATAATTATAGTATCTAGAGTTACAATCGTTATCGTAACAAGAACAAGTATCATTTGCTTGAAGTACTACAGAGCATCCAGCTGCCTCATATGACAAACCTTCATTTTTTTTATCTGTAAGCCGGTTATCTGGTCAAGTTAGTAGCTGACCACTTCCTGTCCCGCTTGGCGCTTGGCTCAGAGCTAATTTGCATACAATGTGACCACGAGCCAGCCGTTAAGTCTGCTTTTCGTACGAAGACAGTCTTTGGCTACGCACTTTGGTCAAGTTTGTTGCGGGGGATGGGTCGTTCCAATTTCATTCGCAGTGTAAACAATTTTGGCACAAACTCCCCACCCCCCTGCTTATGATGTTGTTTATTTGCTGCCTCTCCGGCCCACCAACAAGCTGCTTAGTTGACCAGTCCAAGTGCATTAGTAACTGCCAGCAAATTGGCTTGAATTTATATTGTCGCAAATGCCATTGCACTCACTCTTCCACTCTTCCACTCTTGCACTCTTTCACTCACACAGCCAACGCACTCACACAGCCACTCACTCGCTGCCTCACTCTGGCGCTGGCTCTCATTTTACTCATTCGCTCGAGTGCCCCTCTTGAGCGCTCTGGCTGCTGCTTACCAAAAATGAGCGCGCGAATGAGTTGCTGCTCAAAATTTCCCCTGTTCGAAAGCGTATTGAGTGGCGGGGAAATTTTCGAACATAAAATTCTACGCATTAAATGCAGTTTGAAGAGCGCAAGAGCTGGCGAGAATTTGAGTGGAATTAAGCGCATTGAGCACTGAGCGCATGGGGTGAAAATCAATTTGAGTGGAATATTAAGGATTAAATGATTTGAGGGCTAAGGATATAAACAATTTTAAAAGTTGTGTTTAAGTTTTTGTTTGTTTAGATACGTGGGAACTATATGAGTGAAATTTAATTTTTTAATTTAAGGTTAAGTTAAGGTAATTTAATCTATTATTTTTATAAATGAATGAATTGTAGAAGTATAATTTATTTTTAGTTCCTTGGCATTATTTAATAAGGTAACGCTCCTAATCTCAGCATAAATTAAACTTCAGTAGAATATATTAATATTAATTTTTTTTTAAATTTATAAATAGCAATTTTAAATTTTGCAAATCTGTCTTTTTGAGTAACAATTTCGGCCAATATTATTATTTTTTTTTATGTAGTCTCCACTTTAAGAACGATGCATTCTTCAGCTGTTTTCCAATTATAATCCTCTTATTATATGTATATTTTTTAAAATCGTATAATATTGTTATAAAGTAGAAAAGGTAATTAAACTCTGAACTCTAAAAATTGCTATTTTAGAAGTAACGTAAGTTATATTATATTATAAATGATAACCTTGAAATAAATTTAATTGAATGGTATTGAAGAACGATGCTTTAAGTTCTCTTTTTTTGATATTGTATTTCTTGTGGCCGTCGGTGGCTTAAGTGGTAGCGTACTCGCCTCTAAAACCGAAGGTCGGTGGTTCGATTCCCCGCAGTAGCACTGGTGCTTTTGCCTAGCACTGGCATCGCTAGCTCAAAGACGCTATTTGCCATGAAAGTCTCTATTAATTAAAGACACCGCCGTTCGGATTCGGCTATAAACTGTAGGTCCCTGTTCTGTTCGAACAGTTATTAATAGAGAATCCCCTAAGCCCCTCCTCCAAGGGGTCTAACAGGGAATTATATATATATTTCTTGCAGCAATTACATTATCATAGCTTTTTAATTTCCCACCTAGGTTTTACTTCTAGATTGGAAAAGACAAACAATTTAAACATAGAAATTCTTTATGAGGAAATCAAAAACACAATGGATACCAAAATATTTGTGTAATATAAAAAAACTCTTTACAAACGATTTCGTTTTAGAGAAATTAAACTGTATTCAGTTTCAAACTATTTTAGCTGAAACTTCCTAGATCTATGTGTCTATCTTATGTAGTTATATCGATTTTAAAAGCGAATTTAATTCGGGTGTACGGAAGTGAAAATTTTTAATTAATTTAAAACTGCCAGGACGTTCACAGACCGTGTAGCTGCTAAGCCTGCCCTTGAACAATATTCCACTCGTTTCTATTACTCGCTCTGTCTTTCCATTAAGTGATCCCAATTCTTCGCAGAATCTTTCACTCGGTCGACTTCTTTTTTAAAAATATATTTCCTCATATTTACTTGTTATTTTAGGAGGAAACCACGCATCCCGTTTTAATGCTCCCCACCACGACTTCTGTAGAAGCTGTGGCGATGAAGAGGAGCTGGAGACGGTGGAACACTTTTTCTGTCACTTCCCAGGACTGGACAGAAAAAGATTTAGGTTCCTACAGTCACATTTTCTAAATGATCTATCTCAGCTCTCTGAACAGAGTCCAAAATGCCTTTTAAGGTTCATTCAGGCAGCCAGATGGCTTCCTCAACTTTCGTAGGGGACCTATCAAGTGGGGAAATGTGGTGAATTGGCTCACTCTAGCAGTATCACAAAGGGCCTATCCTTGGCCTAAGCGAGTTGGGACGTCGGTCCAAACTGCCGCCCTAACCTAACCTAACCTACTTGTTATTTTACAAGAGTAGTCATTGCAAATTGCAACCTATGACGTCACAATTTCATTACCAATAACTTGTATCTATCAATATATCAATTTATCAGTACTAATTTCTGCCACATTCCTTCACAAATAATGCTCCTTAAATTAGTTTTACACATATTTATAATAGATTTTTTTTAACGACATCAAAATCGATAAAAATTCGTTTTCGTAAGAATACATATATTTTTGAAGAATTGAAATTTTCTAATTTGCAAACAAATTTAAAATGTTTAAAAAAGTTTTGATAAGGCGAGTTCCCTCTGTCGGGCATTTCTGTATTAAGCATAACTTCGGATACGAGACTTCGTTAAAAGTATTGTAGAATATTTTTTTTTCTATACCGAGGGCCTAGTGAGATAATCCGCGCCCGAGTGAAAAAATGTAAAGCTCTCTCTATTAAACCTTTATCTTGAATCATCTTGTTCGGCAGTAATTGCACCGGAACCCTGAGAAAACTTCATCCTAGGGGGAATATTAATCACTCCTCTCCATGGGCGTCCTGTAGCTATAGGGATAGGAGTGTACTAAGTTTGTGGAATGTTTGTGTCGTAAGAGGCTAAAAATTCCTTACATCAAAATACTCAGTGATAGAATAGAAAGAATTAAATCTGCGCACTCTACAATTTTTTTCGCTTTCAACGTTCCTCTACTCACGCCTTCTCAACAGAATCCTAAAGCTCCGGATATATAAAACAATGATACGACCGTTTGCGAGAATTCGACTTTGAGAAAATCAAATATAGGCTGCCTAGAGAGGACACAGAGAACATTTTTAGGACGAATTCTTGGATCGATAGAAATAGATCCTAATAACTACCAAATTCGCACCAACGAGCCACGGAAGATATTTAACAACACAACTCTAGCTGCCTAGGTCAAGTCTTTTGACTTGGGTAAGCCACCATATTGCGAGAATGCGAAACCCAATTTTGAACCTGCTTTAATCAACCAGATGGGAGAAGAGTTGTTGGGCGACCTCGTGCAAGTGGGATTAAAGGAGTGAAAGATGACCTGAAAAATTAAGCGTCCTAAACTGGCAGAAAGCAGTAAAAGATAAAGATTTTTGGAGAAATATTGTTCGAAAGGGCAAAGCTGAACTATAGCTGTAACGCCCAAGGATGATGATGATATTGGACACACGAACCTCTCAGCCCATTTGTCAGTCGGTCCGTCCGTATGAGCAGCTAGTTATAGTCAAATATATACCTACGTAGCTCACCACCTTTGGTTTCAGTAATCAGGTAATTTCGAAAAGATGGGTGATTAGCCCAGGGTTTCTAGTCCAATGGTAGGGCTGCTACCTTTGAGTTCCATTCAACAAACAGGCGGATGGATGCGCCCTTTGATACACGTTTATATCGCGAGCCGCTTGCTGCAAATCAAACGCCGGCTGTAGCCGCTGCTAACCTGCAGACAGACGCTACCAGTTGGATTGCTCTTAGCTTCGGTGCTCACCCTTAACCTTATCGGTTTGGGAGGCACTACCAGTAACTAGGTTACCGCTGACATCGCTCGCAGGATCATTGCACTTACTGAGCCTCCCCATCGCGACAAGATGAGAACCCTCGAGGAGGACCCTACGCTCCACCCGGAGTTAGAGGAACTTATATATAATATAGCTCACCACCTTTGGTTGTAAAGCGCATTGAAATTCGATTAAAGAATCGGAAACGCCAAGCAGTGCATACAAGCAGTGCTCAATATGAAAAGTATGTACGACATTCTCTTCATTCTGATCAAACTTTAGTTAAATTAGGGGGGTCTCCGAGGTCTAACGTATTCCTTTAGATGTTAAATACAGTTTCGGCTTCATCCTCATCAGTTCCTAAATATTTTACTGGAGGTATTTTTGGCTTGCACAAACTTAAAGTACTCTTTGTAGCTTAAAGTATTAATTTAAGGCTTAGACTTCAAGGGGCACGAAACTAAATCTAGTTCCAAAATTATTCTAGTGCTTCAACCAACTTATTAGTATTGAGATCAGGGTAACGATTACGTTACCGATTAAGGATGTCTGTTAGATTATAATAAAAATTGGACGAACAGCTTTCTTAACTATCTAATAAACTTTAGATATACGAGAGCAGTTTGATTACTTTGCGACTTTTAAAATTTCCCGGCTGGTAATATTTGAAACCATCACAAGTAACATTACTAAGTGAACTCCGTTCTTTGAAAAGAGTTACTCACTAAACTAACTAATAAACTACGTAACACTCCTGGGGAGGAGGAGGTCTTGCCAAGCTTCACGAGATACAAAAATCAAATAGAAAATATTTCAAAAGCATTTCGATACTGTGTCACAAGGGGTAGGAGGGTTGGTCTATTTTGACGTAAATTAGCGTCACGTAATTTATGGATGATACCTAAGGTGATTGAGTTTAAAGGTAGAGTAGGTAGGTAGGTTAAGGCGGCTAACTTACGCCAAGAACAGGCCCTTTGTCATTCCCGTAATGGGAGTAAGTGATAATGATATAGAATAGACAGAAAAAATTGGGGGTATAGGAAAAGTGGACAGTGCATTATCATGCTTAACGTGGGATTCGAGCCTGCAACCTCTCGGATGGTAGTCTAGTGCACTGTCGCTAGGCTATCGAGGCCGCTGAGTTTATAAGTATCTTAATATATAAAAGAAATCTAAGCGTTGGGGACCCTGAGTCACTAATGCAAAATTTACTAAATTGTCCACGAATTTCTGCTGATTCGCGGGATGGCGACCCTTAGTCGGAGCCCATAAATTGCTATCCCATCGAATAAACTCAGCAGATCTGCTGCTCTGGGAGTATTTAGTGTTCCCAAAGTTAAAGCAGTTTAAAGCTTTAGCTCGAGCCAACTCCAAAAACAAACCTCTAATTTGGCGCTATTATGAAGGATTAAACATATCGAAAAAATTCTGACTTAAATGTCAGCATCAAGTTAGTTGCAACACCAAGTTGATTGTTTTTTGGTTGCAACTACGTCAATCTGTGTCATGTGAACTTATTCGAAAACTGATTAATGCCAACACTTGGAGCTGCCACACACACACCCACACACAAGCACACACTCGGTGGCATAATTTTGTTGTCAATTGTACGACTGGGCAGGAAAAGTTCATTAGAAAACGGTAAACGCAATGCACGGAGCAGCAGCGATGCGTGAGTCCAGAATCCGGAGTGTCCATAGTGTCCAGTGTAACCAGTTTGTTCTGTTTGTTGCACACACACATATACACACACACATATGGCTTGGACGCGGCTTAGCCACTGGCGCCAAGGACAAACAGCTGTCCACCGTACGCTGTGGACTCGGTGCCGTGTCTGCCCAAGTCCTTTGTGCTCCTCTCTGCTCTGTCGTCGCGACAGACAAAAACGCGACACAAAATGTCAGCGACATCATTTGTCAAAACAAACTTTTTGACGTTTGCGCAGCGAAAGTGCGTGCCACACACTCTCTCACGCTGCTCCCTCTCCCGCTCTCTCTCTGGCCTGGCTTTGTGTCCACCAGACCCACTTCCCCCCTCTGCATACAGACAACATGGTGTTTATCATTATTATCGCAGCTCGCGTCCAGCCAGCCAGCCAGTCAGCCAGCCAGCCACATGGCCAAAATGTTTGGTAGGCCAATAGACACCCGCTCCTGGGTGTTGCAACATACCCCGCTCTCCTAGACAAGAGTCCTGAGAGCGTGCCTGCCGCGCATTGTTTACAGTTAAGGCCGTGCAACAGTCCGTTGATAAACATTACCTGCTGCCGGGGTCCAGACCAGACCACGCCAGACCAGGCCAGACTCCCTGGCCTGCTACACATGTTTAAACGCGACTTCCCGCACCACGTATCCCTCACACACTGCCTGCCATAATTGTGCGCCGTGTTTGTTGTTTTTGCTGCTTGTTGTGGGTTTTGTGTGTTGATTTTTGGCGCAATTTTTCGCGTTGAGGTCGCGCGTTTCATTTGGAGTTTTCCATGTTTTTTTATTGGGGATTTTTTTTTTTTTTTTGAGGCTGCAATAACTGCAGGAGCTTTGTTTTGGGCGGCGGGGCGGACTGGAGCGTTCTAAGCATGTGGCTTGGAATCTGATGATGACGACAGCATATTAGCGGTTTTCGTGGTCGATTATTTTGAGGCCATTTGTGATTTGTGTGTGTGCGGCAGCTTGCAACGACAGCCGGGCGACCTTTGATTTGTTGCGCCTTGGCACACTACCGGGTAGCACTTGGGTACACCTCGTTTGGATAAGGTACTAAGGTGTGCTGAGGAAGCGTAATAAGCTGAAACAAATAGTACCCATATATTGTGTAATACCTAGGTATGGAGATTCAGCTAAAGAAATCAAAAGAAGGGGATGAAGAGTCACAATAGGAGCATGAAAAAGACGACGGCCAAGAAGAAGATGGCTTGATGACGTCGAAACAGACTTGTAGAGGATGAACATTCGCAATTGGAAAGATAAAGCGGGAGAGAGAGTGAACTGAATGAGGATTGTTAACGAAGCTAAAGTCCACACCGAATTATGAAGTTTGAAGTGGAAGATTTGGATTTAGCCAGCGACCGATTCATGGTGGGACTTTCGGATCGGGACCCCTCTCTCAAAGTTGGAAAATGGGTTGACATTCTTTTGCGAGCTCTAACAAATAAACACTCTGAAGGGAACAAACCCCCTGAAACCAAACCTTGGATCCGCACATGGATCTACCACTGCTGCTCTCTCTCTTCTCAAAAAGTGGATACTCTTAGCTCTAAAAGGAAAGTTATCACCGAAGACATTAGTGCGACTTTATTATTTGCATGCTCCAGTAGCTTGTTTTGTTCAAATTTGTAGTCTAACCACCTAAGAGTTCAGACCCGGAGTAAGAACTATCAACGATTTAGATGACCAAACCCTTCGTAATACGGAAGTTCGGACAGCAGCCGTGACTAAAACTCCGAAAGTTAAATATACGTTTTTCCTGCTAACTTCTGAGCTAGTTTGACTTTTCTCTAAGAAGCGACAACTCCGTAGGAAATTTCAGACCACCCTACAAGGCTGTCTGGAAAAAGGCTAAAAGGAACTTAAAGTGGCACTTCAGACACTTAGACAGAACTCATTCGACATAAGAATAGAAGCTCTGGACTATAAACTTAATACTGGATATAACCTATGGAAAGCGACCAAAAACATAAAGAGACAACCCTATCAAATTGTTCCTCTAATGCGTCATGATGGTACTTAGTACTCAAATACAGAGGAACAAGCGGATACATTTGCTCAGCACCTCGAAGAGCGCTTAACGCCTTTAACTGGCCACGGTTGAAGAAGTAAGACAAACTCTCAGCATCATTGACACACCGCTCCAAATGACGTTGCCTGTTCGTCCCATCCAATTAGATGAGATTGAAGAAAACATAACAAAGCTTCCTAAGTCAAAGGACCCAGGTCATGACAGAATATGTCATGTTACCCTCAGGCCTAAGGCCTTGCTAAGGATAGCTTTTCTTTTTATTACGCTAATTTTTAATGCAATAATAAGAACAAAACACTTCCCTGCCCATTGGAAAATAGCTATCATTACTATGATTAGGAAACCTTGAAAAAATGAGTCGGACCCAGGATCTTACCGTCCAATAAGCCTCCTCCACACTCGTGCCAAAGTTTGGGAGACGTTGATGGCTAAAAGGATCAGTGAACATAACAATTATTAACCTGACCATCAATTTGGATTTAGGGAGTAAGATAAATAGAGTGGCTAACAAATTCTTAAAGCTTTCGACGACATTGAATACTGTTTTGGGGCATTTTTCAACGTCAAACAGGCGTTTGACAAAGTGATCGGTCTTCTGCGTTAAATTAAAATCTTACTTCCTGCTTCGTTCTTTGGCATATTGCGATCATACCTTGAGGACAGAAGATTCCAAGTCAACATGAAAAATACGCTTTCCACTGCCAGGCTGATGAGAGCTGGAGTACCTCAAGGAAGCGTACTTGAGCCGCCTCTTTATAATCTGTACACTGCTGACATCCCTACTCCAATGGAGTTACTGCAGGCTGCTGTGAAGGACAAAATGCTAATCGCTTCATACGCTGACAACCTGGCAATATTTTATTTGAACGTCAGCTGGTCATAGACTATGTGACGTCACAAAAATTTATTTGATACACAAATTTTTAACAATAGTAAGTGAATAGCTGACTTTCTCACAAATCCGCAAAATATTCTTACAGCACTGCCATATTTTAAAGCCCTCATTCCCCTCGAATTTTGTTCCAAGTCCGCCACTGCCACTTTGTCTACAGATGCTTAATATAAAGTGGGGCAACTGCTTGATGTATGGTAAAAAAGTAAAAGCGTTTTATAAAAGTTTTCTCAAAAAATACAAGCAGTTTAAGCGTGTACTAAAATTTCGCATTTAAAGTATTAAATATGCAAGTCGCAGCATAAATAGCTCGAAAGATAACTTTTGCTAGAGTCAGTTTATTAATTATTCAAATGTATCTGCAACTGACTTTTTCTCCTTTATTATTTTTACTCTTTTTTTTTATTATTATACTTTTTGGGTTGTTCACCGTCTACAGTCAATGACAATATCTAAAATTATGACAAACACTTTCATTTTATAACAACTACAACAACAGCAGCAACTATAACAACCCAAGTAAGGGAGGGACCGACCATTCAAATGTGACATACCGAGAATATTTTTTGGCAGGGTCCATAAAAGAGTGTGTGTGTGAGAGTGTGAGTGTGCGAGGGGGGTTTAACTGTCCAGCTGGGTGTCCAACTCTTTGCTTTGAAAATGTTGCAAGCCACAAAAGCAGGCGAGACGCGTTCCAAAAGAGCCGCAGCATGGAGGACACCACAACAACAAGCGGAAGCTGCAAACAAGCAGCAAAAGGACAACTCACACACACACTCACACAGAGGCACTCTTACACAGATACAGAGGCACGCTCACACATACATGGACACAGGAGACAAAGAGCAAGCCAAACGCCGCAAACTATGCAGTACAGTTATGGACATGTATTTGGAAACGAGCTGGGCGTAGTCAGGGTTGGGCCAGCGGGCACACTACGAGGGTTGGCTCTTAAGTTATTAGCCTAAATGAAAAGAAAAGAAAAATAGTGCTGCCAACTTGATAGAGAGGAGCGTGGGTTGTGTCACGGACAGATGCAGCTGCTCTTGGGGTGTTTGAGAGGAAAATTCCTCGTAAAATCTTCGGTCCCGTACGTTTTGAGGACGACTATCGCATACGGATGAACCACGAGCTGTACTAGCTCTAAGACGACATAGATGTTGTCCAGCGCATCACAATACAAGGTCTGCGCTGGCTCGGCCTTGCCGTATGTATGGATAACGATGCTCCAGCGAAAAAGGTATTCCAAGCGAAAGCCGACGAAGCAAAACGAAGGGGACGACAACGACTCCGATGGAAAGATCAAGTGAAGGAGAACCTATCCTGCCTTGGTATTTCTAATTGGAGAAGGCGCGAGCTGCTGAGGTCGGCCGTAACCCTAGAGCGGGTTGTCATGGCCACACGATGATGATAACTTGATAGAGAGAAACTTTCTGATGACGATTATCGGGTAATTATTTGATTTTTATTTTTAAAGAATAAAAGAAAAGAGAGAGAAAGAGAAATCTCAAGTTAGGTTAGGTTAGGTTGGGTAAGCCGCTCAGTCAGTGGGTGACTTTTGCTTAATTGTGAGAAGGATCAAATATGTAGGGCATTCCTAATCACCTAAGACTCTCTTATTAAATAACTATTTTAAAGATTCAACAAACAACAACAGACTACCCGGTTCTTCAAAGAATGGTTTAACCAGAAACTGAGTTCGTCTTCTTACAACGTGCAGCCTTTTGGTCGTATGGCCAATGGTGTGGTACCTCGTTACAACTCCTACCAACAGCCTGATCCTATTTTTATGGAAGCGCAGGAGTTCATATGCTCGCAGTGGATTTTACCTTAGCCAGAGTGCTCGGGAGATGCGACAAACGGACACCGTGTCCCTTTCTCTTTCCGGCAGAGGTCTTGCCTACTCCCTGACTTGCGATACGAAGTCCTGCAACTAATAGTGATTTTGTAATTTCCATCATTCTTACTTTAGAAGAAGGGGCTTACTCTACGATCAATAGGAGAGAGAAAAATTTGCCAACTATGAAGAAGATGGCTTGATGACATCAAAACAGACTTGTAGAGGGTGAACATTTGCAATTGGAAAGATGAAGAGAGAGAGAGCTAACTGCCGGAAGTTTGTTGATGACGTTAAAGTCCACACCGAATTGTGAAAATTATGAAGTGGAATATTGGGATTTCGCAGGTGATCGATTCATGGTGGGATTTTCGGATCAGGACCCCTCTCCCAAAGTTGGAAAAATGGGATGACATTCTTTTGCGAGCTCTAACAAATAAACACTTAGAAGGGAACAAACCCCTGGAACCAAACCTTGGATCCGCTGCTCTCTCTTCTCAACAAGTGGATACACTGAGCCCCAAAAAGAAAGTTATCGCCGAGGACATAAGTGCCACTTTATTATTAGCATGCTCTACATAGAAGCTTGTTTTGGTAAAATTTGTAGTCTAATCATCTAAAAGTTTAAGCCCGGAGTAAAAGCTTTCAACTATCTAGAGGAGAAGTCCTTCGCAGTATGGGAATTCCACAGCTGCTGAGGCTTTAACTCCGAAAATTAAATATACATTTTTTTTAAAAAATACTTATAGAAGAATTAATGATCGAAGGCAATTTGGGAAAATAACAGAGTGCTCGGGAGATGCGACAAACGGACACCGTGTCCCTTTCTCTTTCCGGCAGAGGTCTTGCCTACTCCCTGACTTGCGATACGAAGTCCAGCAAACTGATAGTGATTTTGTAATTTCCATCATTCCTACTCTAGAAAAGCAATTCACTTCTGAATTTTTAGCCAAGTCATAAACTAATTCATAAGTGAATTCATAGCCGACTTGCTTACACCGAATCATCAAAGAATTTCCAATTGTCAGGTATTGTTCAGTTTCCGCTAGATTGTTTAGAATATGCTCCCTATGCCTTCAAGGACAAATAAAGTCGACGACTACTGAAAATTCATCTATGATTTCACGTGTGACTTGGCTGCACCTTCTTTGTCAAGTTACTCAGCACTTTACAGCCTCACCTCTTAGATAGGTAGACGGAGTGCGGGGCGAGCTTTGGTGGACAGCTCACTTGACCACTCGAGCAAATTATTGTGAAATATACAACGAACGGGACACTGGCTCTAATACAACAACAACAACAAGACCAAGAATGAAAAAAAAACCATTGCATACTTTTGAAAATGAAGTCATCGAGGCGCTAAAAGAGCGGGAAAGCAGCTGTATGTATCTCACACTCTATCTCTATCGCTCTTTGTGTGAGTGTATGTGAACCCTTAATTAAATAAATTCAATATGCGCAACGAGCAAAGTCCAGAGCGTCCAAACCTCCACCCCTCTTGTTCCAGCTGCCCACTCCAGAGCCCCTAACCCACACACACACTCAGATACTGCCCACAACTGTCCATCCAAAACGAACCCTCTCGAAATACAAACTACAAAATTAAGTATATGGCAGCAAAATGTTTGTTGGAAATCGTCATGGATTTTAATATTTAAAAGTGTTTTCAAAAATTGTGTCCCAGTGTATAAGTGCTCCGCAGCAGACAGAGATCGACTTGGACATAAGGGTTTGGGTGGAGACAGGCCGGCCGGCCGGCCGACCATCCAGCTCGTTCGTACGTGTTGAAGCAATGCAGCAGTTCAGAGGCCAAATGAATCTGCTTGTCCCAAAAGTCGACCTCACATGCGCCGCTTTACTAATACCCAACTCCAAAATTCAGTTTCGACTCCAATGCCAATTTCAGCTGCCGTTCGACAGCAAAAACAACAACAGCAGCAGCATTTTGATAAGCGCCAGCTATGTACGGTCGCTTGGGCATCGAACAACCCGTGGAGACCGACTTCAAAAACCCCCAAACATGCTCCAAACCCTTAAAAGCAACCAGCACCCAACACCCACTTGCCACATTTCATTTGCGCCAAAAAGGATATTATTTAATGAGCTACACTTTAAGCATTGGTCAAGTGTGAGCCCCAGCAGCACCAAGGACCAACTACCGAACTGGACAGGAGTCTGGCCAAATTGAGTTGACCTGTTTTGTGGCGCATAGTTTCTGGCGACTACCACGACTAGTCGTGGCCAGTTCAGTCAGTTGCTGCATATTCAATATGCGAGCTGAAGTTGCAGCCAAAAGTTGAATTGGACTCCACGTCCGTTTACTCAGGATTTAATGCTTTTCGCCCCATTCCTGGTGGGCACATTTTTTTGGGGTCATATGTGTGCGTGATTAAAAATTCAATACCGAAACGAATGTGGAATTGAACGGCACAAATTAAATGAGTTTAGTTGAAAGCAAAGACCAAACCATAAAATAAAACTATAAGTGGATGCAGGATTCAGCTAATGGTAGCTGGAGTAAAGGATTTGCTCTTTGAATTAAAGTTCTAACAGCAATGGATCCAGTTTTTCGTTATTAGATATTTAAAATTGAGGAAGTTGTAAAGAAGGCGAGCCTTATAGGAATAAGCTCGTAATGCAACTGAACACACCATCCGAATTCTCAGATGTATTTGAAGCTAGACCGCGAACGAAAAAAACTGTCGATTTTTTTTATGGAAATCTTTTAATATGTCAGATCTTTAGAGAAGTTTCTTAGGGAACGTATCAATACTATAAGACCCGTTTAGGAGGGAGGGCGGTGGTTGTTAAAATACCACGCTTGGGCACAGGAGGTGGGTAGGTCGTTTAGATTTTCGTTATGTAGTCCATATCCTTTGGGAAAACTGTCTGCTAGCAACAAATTATTAAAAATCATACTTATTTAATGAGAGAGAGAAAAAGAGACGGGCAAGAGAGTAAGACTCTAATAAGCCAAGCGTGATCATTAAGGCGGCAGCGGGCTAAAAAAATTGGGTTACTCAGACATTTTTTTTTTTCCATAAGGGTACCTCACAGAGAGGTGGGGCACTGCGACCAAAAAGGTATTTTGTACCATACCCTAAGATTAAAACAAAAGACTTTTCGCTTTCCTCATGAATAGCAGTAGGTCTTATGTTGGTAATGACCTAAGATGGAAGGGACTAATCCATTCCTTTCCCATGTGACAGGATCTGTCCCATACCAGCTCAGAGGTATGCACTCTGAGGAGTCCGATAGCCCAATTTTCTGTAGATGGTATCTAATAGTGTGGTGGCCAGATAGGTAAACTACCAGGAGCTTTAGGTCCGCTTTGCCAAGACCTTTCGTCTTGATCGCATCGAGAGGTTTGACAAGCATTTTTGCTTGACGAAGCCCCGGAAGGGAGAACCAGTATCTCCTATGTTCTGCCGTGCACAATTCTCTCGGGTCTGCCGTGCACAATTCTAGCAGAACCCAGATTTGGCAAACACATTTTTGTGACGTCACATAGCTTAACGGAGCCAATTTGCTAAGAGCAGATTCGACAAAATTTTCTATGAATTGAGAACATAAAAGTTATTGAGGGTTCCTAATGAGACTTGAATCGTACTAGCCATGGGGCCTATAGTACATTGTTCCTATACGACGCTGCCATAACTTAGCTGACGACTAAGAATTGAAAATTCAAAAACCTTCAATTTTAGTCCGCGTTCTGTTTTAGATGAGCTATATGAGCAATTATATTCGATTTGATCTAAATCTGGGCCAGAAATTCGAATATCATAAATGTAAAGAAGTGCGACAATGCATAAAAAAGTATTTTTGAAAGTAGAATTCTCGAATTTTCTAGCCTATGGTACTAGGTTGACAAACGCTTTTGGTGAGGGTTATTTACCCATAATTTGCTGCTCCTACTTATCTAACTATCGGTTCCAGCTCCATTTTTCTTGTCATCGAAAAATAAAGCCTTAATTGATGTGCGAAAAATTCTGTCAAAGATCGACTCTGAGCATTTACAGATCATTCGTGAATTTCTTCTGCAATACTTTAAAAGCTGAATATGTGTTCATAAATCGATTTATTTATTGTCAAACCTCTGGATGCAATCAAGACAAAAGGTTTTGGCAGAGCGGACCTAAAGCTCCTGGTAGCTTACCTATCTGGCCACCACACTGTTAGATATCATCTACAGAAAATTGGCCTATCAGACTCCTCGGATTGCAGGCTCTGTCTAGAAGACGGTGAAACCACCAGGCATATTCTCTGCGACTGCCCAGCGCTGGTATGGGACAGAGCTTGTCACATGGGAAAGGAACGGATTAGTTCCTTCCATCTCAGGTCAACACCAAGAAAAGACCTTCTGCTATTCATAGGGAATGGTACAAAAGGTGTAAGGTACCCATTTCGGGGGAAAAAAAAAAAACTGCAGTAACTGAGTTAATCATCATTAAATCATGTGGTTATGGCATCTTGTTGAGAAATCTATCATCATCAGTATTCTGGGCACAAATTTAATTTTTAAGAAATTTCTAACATAATCCACGTTGATTCAAATCTGGTGCGGTTCCAGGATTGGGTTCTCCTTAAACTATTGTTTGTATCATGATCCGTATTCTGGCCAGAAATACGAACATACGACGCTTCTGGTGGTCAAACGGCCAAGATCTTTTCAGCTACTTCGCCACAACGACGTTACAGAGATGCTCAACGCTTGAGAACGACATGTGAAGGACTGATTTAGGTCTTCCTCAATTGATGCGTTAACGGCAGCAATATCCTCGACAGCAAGGCAGCAACCAACCTTGAAGAACTCGGCGCATATGGATGGCAATCCGCAAGCTACGAAAATCCACTATTGTCTGATCTTCCCATCGCAGAGGAAGGCGTCCCTGTCGACGTCGACCTTCGAGGGATCCCCGCTCAAATACCTTTTTGTCTTTTTGTTTTGACAAATTCGCATTATGTTACTCCACGTTGATTTAAATCTGTTGCGCATCCTGGAATTGACCTTGGGGCATTTTTAACTTTGAAGTATATAGTATATATCTTGCTTCTTGCAACTTTTGGGGGCAGAGGGTTCCGCAGCCAAAAACCTTCTGTGGAGCCGCCACTGGTCTAAACACGAAAATTCGTAGAATTCATTACTTTATAGAAGGTTATCCATTTCAAAGCAGCTCTTAAAAAAATTTGTTATCTATATTATGTACTATATGGGCAAGTACGCACATACATACATATGTACACTCATACTAATAAACGCACATATGACAATGGCAAGGACTTATCCTTCTTATCATAATGCACACCTTGCTGCCGCACTGTGCCTGTTACAGCTGGAACGGGAGAGCGGTAAGGAGCGGTACATGGAGGACTACAGCGATGACGACGACGAGGACGCCGTTTACATAAATTCATAAAATTATTGTTGTAATCAGCATTATGCATTTGTAAAAACCGCAGAGAGTTTTGCCAACACACACACACAGATACATTTACACCTGATGGAAATTGTATGGGTGTGTGTGGGTGGTGTGTGTGTGTGTGTGGTTTGAGTGTGTGATAGGGCTTGAATACCTTTTCCGCCGTTTCTTTGTATGCAGCCTCAATAGAACTGTCTAACTGACTGACTGGGAGGACTTGCGTGGGCTGCCTGCCAACTCAGCTCTAATCCTGGCGCCTTTGCGTAGGTGGGCACAACATTTGCCTTATAATTATAACCGCCTCACTTGATTTGCCCCAAGTCGTCGTTCTTTACTTTACTTTTATTTTTTGGTACACTTCTTTTTAATTATTTATATTTTGGGATTTTTACTGGCAGCCAAACAACTCGCACGATTCAAAGGCTTTGGTAACTTTTCTTTGAGCGCTCCATAGTTTTACATGTGTGTGTCTGTGTGTGTGTGTGTATCTGTGTGTAAAGGGTGTTATTTGCATACATCAGACGCGTTGCCGCGACCAAACGACGGCAAAGACTGACAATATCTCTTCACACAGATACAGCTACACACACACACACTCACGCAATTTATATGGCTGCCCAGACGCAGAAGACTCGAGTTATTCAGATACAAGTTCAGATACAGCTACAGATACACACACACACACGCACACACAGATACAGGCACGGTTACAGTTCCAGTTCCAGTCCTGGTATCCGAACCCTGCCTTCCTACCCACCTTACCCGCTGCCCCTTTTTTCGGCATGTGTTTTATTAGGCATGTTAATTAAAAGACATGAAATGAAAATAATTAAAAATATGTATGAAAATTTATATGAGCACACACACACATACGCACACGTAAATTTATATATATATATAAACATATAAGTATATACATAAACCATATATGTACATGCATTTCATATATTGTATGATAAACAGGGAACAGCTTTATTGCTTTTTTGGGCCAGGTTTGTATATTTTTGGTTTTTTCGTATTTGGTTATGCCCATAAATATATATGTATATACATTTGTATATAGTCAAAAATTATACTATGTATGTGCTTTGTGGCCATGTGTAAATTATTAAAAGCGTTAAGGGGTTAATGAGCATATAGGCTGCAATTTCTTTGACTCCGGGCAGGGTGGGTGGATGTACCAGAGAACTTGTAGCACAATCGGGTTTTTTTTTCTCCTTCACTAATGAAATATAGGCATAGATACTTTTAATAATTTTTGGCAGCAGGTTCTTTTATGGGTTTAATCCATATCACAGCATACTGGTAACTGGTTTACTTATTTTTTAGCTTGGAGACCAGCCAGCTGCTTCAATGAAATAATGATGACTTGGGAAACTATTTTTGACTGTGGGTAGATTCTTTTCGACTTTTAGCATATTTTCTAGACTAAAGAATCGCCAAGGCACTGATTGGACCTTATCAGTGCGGCTTCAGACCTGGCAAGTCCACCGTCGACCAGATATTCACACTACGCCAAATCCTAGAAAAGACCCACGAACAGCAAGTCGACACTCACCACCTGTTCATCGAATACAAAGTAGCTTTCGATAGCCCAATAAAGGATCGCGTATATACCGCAATGTCTGAGCTCGGTATCCCTGCGAAGCTGATAAGGCTTTGCAGAATGACGTTGAGTAATTCCTGCAGCTATGTCAAGGTAGGAAGGGACCTCTCCGAGCCTTTTGATACCGTGCGAGGTTTCAGACAACGCGACCCCTTATCATGCGACCTCTTCAACTTCGTCATGGAGAGCGTTCTGCAGAAGGCCGGCGTACATCGCACTGGCACTATCTTCTACAAGAGTGTCCAGCTCCTTGCGTACGCCGACGACATCGACATCATTGGGCGTACCAAGCGAGATGTCACCGCGGCCTTCAGTGATATCGAACGGGAGTCTGCGAAAATGGGTCTGGCGGTAAATGAGGACAAAGCGAAGTATATGCTGTCAACAAGTAGGGACGTGCGGCGGCTTGGGTCCCAGATTACGGCCGACAGCTATACTTTCGATGTTGTCAAGGAATTCATCTACCTTGGCACCGCCGTTACCACCGACAACGATGTCTGCCTGGAGATCAAGCGCAGAATCACTCTTGCCAACAGGTGCTATTTCGGTCTCAATAGGCAATTGAGTAGTAGAGACCTCTCTCGCGCGACAAAACTATCACTCTACAAGGCACTCATCTTTCCAGTGCTTCTTTAGGGCGCGGAACCCTGGACAGTGTCGCTAACTGATGCAGCTGCCTTGGGAGTTTTCGAGAGGAAAGTACTGCGCAAGATCTTTGGTCCTATTCGAGTTGGCGATGACTACCGCATCCGCACCAACCAGGAGCTGTATGAGCTCTTCAACGACATGGACGTTGCTCAGCGTATCAACATCCAGCGGCTTCGCTGGCTCGGACATGTCGTTAGGATGGACGAGGATGCTCCAGCTAGACGTGTGTTCGATGCGATAGTCAGCGGCCGTCGGCGAAGAGGACGACCGTGTTTGAGTTGGAAAGACCAAGTGGAAGGGGCCCTGTCTTCGCGCGGTGTGACCAACTGGAGAAGGCGCGCGCAATGCAGAGGCGCCTGGAGAGATGTTTTAAGGCAGGCCGTAATCCGGTAATCGGGTTGTTATGGCCACATAAGAAGAAGAAAGAATTTTAAAATTAAATATTTTAGCACACGGCATGATGCAACTTAATAAAAATCCAAAACCTGTTATATTGGAGACCCTGAGGGTTTTATTCGCGGAGTATTTTTAAGCGGCACGGTATAATTACTGTCGTACTGCCGTGAGCCCAACTAGAGGTGTAATAGAGGGGCCGGTCTAACCCCCCAAAGGAAGACGCAGAACACAGATAATCACTCGACTGATCAATTCCAGGTTATTCACATTAACATCTAGATATCTATTGACTACGCTTGCCTATCCCAAACTTATAACCTTTGCAGAGTATTCCCTTGTCGGCCATCATTCCGACAGCTCTAAATTTTTATTATTATATTGCTGTGGTTGGTTGACCATTGTCAATTGTTTTTTATGTTTTTCGCTTTTTATATTTTTTTGATTGCCTTATTAACTCATTGCTGTGGTGTCAATTTACACCAAGAACAACAAAATCAACAACAACAAAAATGGCCCTCCTAACAATGGCCAAAACAGCAACAACAAAAGCCGCTCTCAAGTGTAACAAAAGCAAAAACAAAATATGGTTACATTACTTAAACGTTGGTAAGGGGCAAGAAACCGGGAAACCAGCAAACCAGCCAACAAAATTGGCTCATAAAATACGCAAAAAGCGATGCCAGCGACAACAACAATAACTTTGGCAACCCTCACCCCCTGTTAACCCGCTCTTTCACTCTCTCTCTCTTCTGGCCACCTACTATACAGCATAGTAGTCAGCTCAAGTACTCGCACGCGCCATTGTCTCAAATTTCCCAACACTTGTGCGTAGGTGTTGAAAAAAGACGGCAGCAGCTGCCCCCCACCCAATCCTTAACGTAGAGCTGGCTACCCCCTGGCCGTTTTGTCTTAAGTGTTGCTAATAACGCCAAAAAAGCGCCTGCAACTAAAATGGGGAATGTGCCAGTGCCCGTGCCCCTGCCCGTGCCCGTGCCGTGTGCGCCAAGTATTGGAGTTGGTTACACTTGAACGATATACAGCCAACACCCCTAACCCTACTCCGCCCATGCCAGCAACCCTTTAAGCGACACTTTTAAGAAATTGCAAAGTTTTCGTAACAAAAGCAAAAAGACGTAACCCAGACGGGGACGCTGGAACAATACTTTGATGCGATTTTGCGGATATTAGGTGTTAATTTTTCAAAGAGCAAACAGCGCAGCCCCCCAACCTCAACCCCAACCAAAAAATTAAAAAAAAAAAAACAATACACCCCGCGACGAGGCAGTGTATAACCCAGAAGAGGAGTAGGGCTGCCATTTGCCATTTGGCATTTGCCTGTTGCCATTGCCATGGCGTTGCCTTTTGTAATTTTAACTGCTTTTGGTTAACACTTTTACGCATTGTCGACTGAGTAAGTGGGGTGTGGGGGTTCTCTTTCGGGGCCTGCTTGAACTGAAGAACTGGCAGCCATATCGATATCACTTGGCAGCTGGCAAAGTCATCGATATGGCAGCACCAAGTGCTTTGGCTGCTCCAAAAGTTTTACTAACTTTTTCTTGTGCTGCTGTTGTTTTTGTTTGCAACAATTTTTAATTGCCCCCCAGGGCTGGAGTGTGCGTGCGTGTGTGTGTATGTGTGTGTGCAACAAGCGTTGAGTTACTGTTACTGCCTGTCACTGTGGCAACTCTGGCGTTGCGGCGGTGCCATTTATTGAGCATTTTAGCCTTTCATCGATGCTTTCAACTCAAATTATTTTGCTCATTTTAATTATTATAACCGCTAAGTACAGCAGCCATGACGTGCCCCATGCTTAGGTTGATGATGCTGGCGATGATGATGGTGACGGGCCATGATGTGGTACAATCTGCCATGCTACCCAGGCGCTAGGGGGGCAGCATCGTCGCACATTTTAGCGTGCCACAAAAACACAAATTTTAACGGTTATGTTCGGGCTGTGCTGAAGGGTTGTCGCTGCCTATGTTTTATATTTTGGCGTAGGGCTGCCAACTGGGTGTACAAATGGGGACCTACTAAAGATGTGTACGATTAGTTTTGGCCTAAAAGCTGCGCTACTAAGTTGGCAAACGCTTTTGTTGATGGGTATTAGCCCATAATACGCTGCTTCTACTTAGCTAACTATCGGTTCCAGCTCCATTTTTCTTGGTATCGAAAAATGAAGCCAGAATTGATGTGCGAAAAATTCTGTCAATGATCGACTCTGAGCATTTACAGATCATTCGTGAATTTCTTCTGTAAGACTTTAAAAGCTGAATATGTGTTCATAAATCGATTTATCAAGTTTTTCTTAAACATAGTAACCTCTGGACCAGTTTTCAAAAAAAAAAAAAAAAAAAAAATCGATTTATCGAGTGATTGTCAAACACAGTAACCTCTGCATTAGTTTTCAACAAATAATTCTGAAGTCAAAAGTGCTAATTGTAAACGGCAAAAATGATTTTTGTGCCGGGAACAATTTTGTTGGTTCTTAATATAGCCATTTTTGGCCTTTACAAGATAATTGATCGAGTTGTGGATGGTAAGTAAAATAATCCTATACGTAACCCTGAAATATTGATATCTACATTTATTTTTTATTATAGAGTACGAAATATACCAGCACTGGTACTACAAATTACCAATTCTTGGGAAATTTTTGTATACCATATTTAAAACACCATTTTATTTGGTGAAGTATCAACACGTAAATACGATCGTTAATGTGATAGGAGTATTGCCCACGCTATATCAGGTATGAACCAGTTTGAAGTTTGAAAATTGCTACCCAAGAAGATTAATGAATTTTTTTCTTAATTTTCAGTGTGAAATACTCCACCCATTTCTAACATTTTCAGTTATATGGAACATCATTATTTTTACATTACTACTCGCGAATTTTATAGAAAAATTCTGGACATTTTTCGGGACTCCTATTCCCTTTAATTTGTATTTGTTATTTCTCCTAGCCGGTCTCACTTGGAGTCTCCTACACCTGAAGTTTATCTTAGACCTACTGTCGTTCTCCACCATGTACGAATGTATTTGTGATGATTATGAAGATGGGGGTGCATTTATAGGTGACGTATTCTTAAAAGTAAATGAATAAACTTGGAATGGTAATAACATAAGTAGCTTTGCAGGCATGATAGGAGAAGGATCTGCAGACCCCCTCCAAAATCTACCACGTTTGTGGTATGATGATGAGGATGCAGCAATAGGTGACGTATTCTTAAAAGGAAATGAATAGACTTGGAAGGCTAATAACAAAAATAACTTTGCAGGGATTCCAGAAGACGAACCTGCAGACCCCCTCCAAAATCAGCCACCCAATGATGATGAGGATGCAGCAATAGGTAACGAATCCTTAAAAGTTAATGAATAGACTTGGAATTCTAACAACATAAGTAACTTTGCAGGGATTCCAGAAGACGGATACCCAGAATAATGTTCCATAATTAATTGATTTCGTCAAAGTTATATACTAAATGAATTACTTTTTGTTATATATGTTTGAAAATAGTTGAGACTCAGAAAAATTTGAAACTTGGGCTGTTAATGTCCTTATCTTTGCAAAATTCACAGCTACGACTGTTTTTTGATCAAGTTACCTATTAAATGGTTTATTTTTTTGTTGTGCGTTAAGGATAAGTCATTAAATAAATTAAATTTAATTCTATCTTTTTTCCAAAAATTATATATTCCTGCCTACTTTATTATTGCAAGCCCGAAATGCTGCTCTTTAGCTTACAATCTTTTGCCAATGGCATATTTTTTTTTGGGCTGTACAATATTTTTGCTCTTGAAGTCTTCGAAGAAGCAGGTAGCTTCTGATCAGCATATTGTTATAAGAGACGTGGGGTTTGCCACGCCTACTTCTGTTCGTTCTATTTCACTAATCTAGTATACCTCTTTTACCTATAGCTATAGTGTATGCAGTTTTACTTTCTTCTTGCAGCAATTCAATTGCATTTTTTGTTCGCTAGCATTTCCAACTGCTGCGTACTGACCTTAACCTTAAATAACAATTACGGAAAAATCTTCAGAAAGTTTGAACGTTTGAAAAATTTGTCAACTATTATTATGTAGTAATTTAAAAGTTTGTTTTACTCTTAACTTACAATGTGTAAATACGCTACTTATATGATTATATTTATTTTTTTTGTTGTCTTTATTGCGTGCTGTTTTTGGTCTTGGAAATTTGTTTATAAAAAGTGAAATGAAATATGTCAACTTGGGTCATGACTTAAAGTGAGCTTGTGTTTTTTTTTTAATACGACAATAGCTCTAAAGCTTTTCAAAACTTATAGCTGCCGCAGGAATCATGTTTCTACGAAAGCTGTAACCCTATCAAAAACGTAAAAATTCTCAGTATGAACTCTGGTTTTTACAAGGAGACGCAAAGAAGCTGTTGAGCTGTTAAAAATGACGTCACTGCACTCGATAATGCTATATACAGTTCAATATATAAAACTGTATATGGTAGTATCGATCTCGACAAAATTGTGTAGTTAATTGAAGCTGCGCGCTTAGAAAAATAAAGTTTACTTTAAAAAACAAATATTATAAATAGCATTGCCAAGTGCGGCTACTAAATTTGGTCTTGAGTGAGCTGCTGCAGCTTGAAGTGTATATAATATATTTCAGAGCTCGCGAAACACTTTAAAACATTTTTTCTAACTAGTTTATCCTTTGAAGCTTTTTATCGGTGGTTAATATCCAGTTGGGAACTATTTCGTAAAATTAGCGTAAACATACTTTTTTTTGGAAACAGCTTATATCATTTGTCTTATGCAGTCTTTCATACGAAAGGAAATACTTTCTTTTCTTGACGTCTCCTTCTCTATATATTGCTTTACATTTCGTATATCCTTTGCACCTAACGAAAGATTAAGGGCATGCTCCAAATCATACTCCTAATAATTAAGACAAGGCGCAGTTTGCTTCATATAATGAGAGTGCGTGACGTCACAAGTTGTACTTTTATACAGCCAGGGCATGCCTGCTAGTTGCCTTGACAGCTAGATCTTATATTCATCTTCTTCTAATAGTCTTCGTTGAACACCAGCTTCCGCAAGAATCTCTCTCCATTCGTCCATCTCGACAACGACAGTCTCCAGTGTATGATTCCTATTTTTTTGAGATCTGCTTTTACATTATCCAGCCCTCTTCTTCTTCCTTCAATCGGTTTTCAGTGGACATTCCTAGCACAAGATCCTCTCCATTCTTTCAAGAGATCATATGCATTGTACTCTTATTGATGCCAAGTCTTCGAAATCGGTTGATGGAATTTTTTAATTTTTCGTACAAGCTTCTTCTTCTGCTATTTTTGCTATGTCTTCCAATGGAGCTTAGGGCTAAACTCCATTGTCTTGGACTTTTGTTCCTATGGATATGTGGAGAGTGTTGCAACCCTGCCAGCTTTGAAAGGTAAAGGGTTTTCCAATAAGAGGTGTTATTTTGATATTCAAATAAATATGTAATTTTTGGAGATAAATTATCGGATGTTTATTTCATAATAAAGAGGAAAGTATGCCGGTAATAATGAAAAACAACATCAGCCAAATGGCCACCACAACCACGTTTACAGGACCATATCCTTTTCATGAAATTTTACATACCCAATCGCAAAGTGGCTGCTCTATGTCCTCGATAGCCTCACGAATTCTATCTTTGAGGTCTTGAATCGACGCTGGGCCCCAAAGGAAGAAGTCGCTAGGTCTTAAATCCCAAGAACTCGGTGTTCAATTTTAATCACCTCTTCGAGACATAACACGGTTCGGAAACTTTCCCCGTAAAAGAGCAATAATTTCGATGCTTGTAGGGCACGTAGCGGCGTCTTGTTGAAAGTAAACGTTGTTCAGATCAACACCATCCAACTCCGACCATAAAAAATCATTTATCATCTCTTTTTAGCTTAATCCATTCACCGTAACTGTTGATCCAACCTCATTTTCGAAAAAGTAAGGTCCAATGACCCCACCGGACCATAAATCGCACCAAACAGTCACACGTTGAGGATGGAGAGGCTTCTCAACAATACCTCTTGGGTTTTCCGAGCCCCAGATGCGACAATTTTGCTTGTTGACGTAGCCACCGAGGTGGAAATGGGCCTCATCAGTCAAGATGATTTTTCGATGGAATTCCGGATCATTTTCATGCATTTCAAGAAGCCAATCAGCTAAGACACGACGTTGTTGATGACCGGCCGGCTTGAGTTCTTGTGTGAACTGAACTTCATAAGTCTTTAAGACCCAAGACTTCATGCAAAATACGGTGTAATGACCTTTGTGGAATGCCCAATTCCAAAGAACGACGAGGAATGGACAAACCTGGGTTTTCTTCAACACTTTTGGCTACTTCAGCAATATTCTCAGTTGTTCTTGAGCGACGTGCACGGGTTTTATTCTTCACATCACTAACTTGTCCCAACAGCTCGAATTTTCCCACCAATTTCTGTAATGCGGTCCGACAAGGTGCTTCACGACGACCCAAAAATGCTTCAGTTTGGCGAACTGTGACTGATCGTTCCATTTTAAGTAATGGCTTAGTTTCTACTTGTCAAATGTCAAAGAGTAAAAGCTTCAAAAGTGACAGCTACCGAAATACCGGGTGATTCAAAATAACACCTCTGGTTGGAAAACCCTATACATACAGTGCAATAGCTTCCTCTGGGAACATGCAATAAAGAGCGACACCTACTGGAGAGCACTGCTGGCTCGGGCTTTTGTTCTTATGGATATACGGATAGTGTTGCAACCCTGCCAGCTTTGGAAGGTACAGATAGTGGCCGCAATAGCAACCTCTAATAACATGCAATAAATAGCGCCACCTGCTGGAGAGCACTACATGAGTCTCTAATCCAGGTTGTTATGGCCAGCTAAGATGAAGCGGAAATTCTGACAACTTGAGTGGATTTTCTTGCGCTCTCTGATACCCATTTGCTCTTTTCTGAGTGTTGCGTATTTTATTGATCTCTCTCTCTCTTTCTCTCATACTTTAGCACTTAAGTAGCATTTTCAGTGTTTTATTACGTTGTTCAACACTAAAGTAGCAACAACAACAACAACAACATGACATTTGCATACATGAGCTTTGGGCTTATTGTTGTTGTTGTTGTTGCTTGCTATAATTAACTGAATATTTATTACTGCGGTAGATAAAATGTTATGCGGCTATTATTTTTAGTTTTATGGCCAACTAACCCGACTGAGTCCACTGGCTTAAACCAGGTAACTAACATGGCCGCACATAATAGATGGAAGCAACATGGCACCCAACATAAACCTGAGCCAAAAACTGCTCCATAGAGTGGAAGGATGGGTATGCACCGAGACTCCAAAGAGAGAAAGCGAGTGAGAGAAATGGAGAAAGTGCTCTAAAGCCAAGAGACAAACCATTGAACAAGCGCAACCAATTAAGGCTACAAACAATGCACTGTGGATTGTGTTGCGTTTTTGGCAACAACAAGACAAGAGAGTAAACTTGAAATAAAAATTTCGAAACTTTCGGAAAGATGGTCGAGAGTTGTATACACTGCAAGAAGATGAAGTTTATGGGCAGAGAGTTTTGTTTAAAGGACTCACTTGAGCTGAGAATTGCAAATCAAAGAAAAAAGCTATTCCTTCGTCAAGATAATGCACGCATGTAGACGTTGAGACTAGTCCTGGCAGAAAGCCTTTCATAGAATGGCTTTTCAGCCTATTCCATCTCCGAACTACTCCCATGCTGCCAGTTTATATGCTACCCCATGTTTAGTAACTGAACTTAACACGTATTCTCCAAGGATAATGCAGTGTATAAAAAGTCACCAAGCTCTTGCCGGAGTAGTCTCGCTAATTGTTTTAAGGCGTTGGCAACGCTCTCTACCTCTGCCGGAGCAATAAGGTGTGAAATTCAAGCGCATAAATTCAAACTGGCAAAGACAGCGCTGCCTAAACTTTGGCCAGTTGTTTTTCGTTGGATGGTATGAGGAGTTATTTAGAGGGAACGGGGGGGATATGCGCGTTGGCGCCTTGAGCCAGTGTTGATAAGCAAAAGTTGCAGTTGGCTGTTCGGCCGTAAAATAATAACGACAAGCAAATTACGCATACGCCGTGTTGTTTTACTTGCTTACATTGTCTACGTGCGGCCAAATAAGTTGGCTTATTAATATTATTACTCATACGCCACGTAGCATCCGGCAGACAGTCAGACGACAGCCAAGCCAAGCCAAAGTCAAGGAGTCATAGCTATATCTGCCGGCAGCTGAATCTTGGAGAGTTTTTGTTTTTATGCCTTCTTCGACTTTTGCCAGCCATATAATTATAATTGTTTAATGAACTGCATGGACTGTTCTTGTTGCTGCTTGTTTTGGTTATTATTGTGCGGGGCAGAAGTCAGTTCAGATCGAGATTGAGACCAAAAGCAGCTGTTGCCACATTGGTTGTATGTTTAGGTAGTGCTTTGGGCAGCATGTGCTACAACATTGGCCTAGACAGCTTTTTAGCTGCTTTTGTGGCTGAAAAATCTAGAAAACCATTGTGAAAGTAATCTTGAGATTTATTTAAGCATGTTATGGCTATAAAATTGGAATTATCTGTAAGTTGAACTCATTATATTCAAGTAAGTAAAGAAAACTTTATTAATTATGCTGGTAAGACTGCAGGGAAGTCGGGTGTCTTCGAAACTATGCCGCAAAATAGTTTCGAGTTTGAATTGGAATTTTTTTAGCTTCAGCATTGAAGTCTTTGTTTCGGCCTCAAATGCTGACCTGTGGACTCACGGCAACCAGAAACCGATGCGCCTAGAAACCTTGAAAAGGAAATGATGGCCTGCTGGAACCCTCAAGGCAGCCGCATCGAAGGAGGAATCTGGAAGTTGACGTATTGAGAAGCGAAGACGTATGGAGCGAAGTCAAGAGGTTGGCGCATGAAAGAGGGAAATGAAGGAACCTCGTTGCGCTCATTTGCTCCCCCGTGGAGCTACAGGATATATGTATATATATATTGAATTCTACTTTGCATATTTTCATATTTCTGCAAGTCGGTGGAACAAAACTACCAACTGAGTAAAATATATATTATATTTTTTTTTTCCAAAAAGGGTTCCTCGCAGAGAGATGGGGCACTGCGACCAAAAGGTCTTTTGTACCATACCCTAAGGGTAAAACAAAAGACTTTCCGCTTTCCGCATGAATAGCAGTAGGTCTTTTGTGGGTATTGACCTGAGATGGAAGGGACTAATCCGTTTCTTTCCCATGTGACAGGCTCTGTCCCATACCAGCGCTGGGCAGTCACAGAAAATATGCCTGGTAGTTTCATCGTCTTCTAGACAGAGCCTGCACTCTGAGGAGTCCGATAGGCCAATTTTCTGTAGATGATATGTAACAGTGTGGTGGCCAGATAGGTAAGCTACCAGGAGCTTTAGGTCCGCTCTGCCAAGACCTTTTGTCTTGATTGCATCCAGAGGTTTGACAAGCACTTTTGCTTGACGAAGCCCCAGAAGGGAGAACCAGTATCTGCTATGTTCTGCCTGCGGCCCATTTGTTTATCATGGTTTTAGATCGTGGACCAACCAATTACCTCAAAGCGGCGCAGGAGCAATGTTGTCAGGGTGCAGATTCATATAACCTTAACCTTAGGTTGATGATGCTGGCGATGATGATGGTGACGGGCCATGATGTGGTACAATCTGCCATGCTACCCAGGTAGCTTGGGGGGCAGCATCGTCGCACATAATTTAGCGTGCCACAAAAACACAAATTTTAACCGTCTATGTTCGGGCTGTGCTAGAAGGGCTTGTCACTGCCTATGTTTTGATTTAAATTTGGGGTAGGGCTGCGCATATCATGGGTGTACAAATGGGCGACCATACATAAAAGAGTGTGTACGATGTAGAATTTTCGGACCTAAAAGCCTGCGCTACTAAGTTGGCAAACGCTTTTGGTGTTGGGTATTGACCCATAATACGGTGCTTCTACTTATCTAACTATCGGTTCCAGCTCCATTTTTCTTGGTATCGAAAAATTAAGCCTTAATTGATGTGCGAAAAATTCTGTCAAAGATGGACTCTGAGCATTTAAAGATCATTCGTAAATTGCTTCTGCTGAATATGTGTTCATAAATCGATTTATCGAGTTTTTCTCAAACATAGTAACCTCTGCAACTGTTTTCAAAACAAAAAATCGATTTATCGAGTGATTGTCAAACACAGTAACCTCTGTATCTCTGTATTTTCAGAAAATAAATTAATAAATTCACTTCTACTTTTCTTGCTCTCAAAAACTAAAGCCATAATTGATGTGTGAAAAATTTAGTCAATGATTGACTCTGCGCATTGAAAGATAATTCGTAAATTGCTTCTGCAGCTGACGTATGTGGTCCTAAATCGATTTATCGCGTTATGGTCAAAAATTGTAACCTCTGCATATCTTTTCAAAAAAAAATCGATTTATCAAGTGATTGCTAAACCTCTGCATTAGTTTTCAAGAAATATTTCTGAACGCTCAATAATTAATTGTAAACGGCAAAAATGATTTTTGTGCCGGGAACACTTTTGATGGCTCTTAATATAGCCCCTTTTGCCCTTTACAAGATAATTGATCGAGTTGTCGATGGTAAGTAAAATAATCCTATACGTAACCCAGAAATATTGATATCTAAATTTATTTTTTATTATAGAGTTTGAAATATATCAGCATTGGTACTACAAATTGCCAATTCTAGGGAATTTTTTGTACACCATCTTTAAAACACCATTTATTTATCAACAAATTATAGTATTGAACACGATCGTTAATATAATAGGAGTATTGCCTTCACTATTTCAGGTATGAACCAGTTTGAAGTTTGAAAATTGCTACCCAAGAAGATTAATGCATTTTTTTCTTAATTTTCAGTGCGAACTTTTCCATCCATTTCTAACATATTCAGTTATATGGAACATGATTATTTTTACATTACTATTCGCGAATTTTATAGAAAAATTCTGGACATTTTTGTGGATTCCTATTCCCTTTGATTTGTATTTGTTATTTCTCCTAGCCGGTCTCACTTGGAGTCTACTACACATGAAATTTATCTTAGACCTACTGACGTTCTCCAGCATGTTCGAATGTATTTGTGATGGTTATTATGAAGATGGGGGTGCATTTATAGGTGACGTATTCTTAAAAGTAAATAAATAGACTTGGAAGGCTAATAACATAAGTAACTTTGCAGGCATGGTCGAAAACGGATCTGCAGACCCCCTCCAAAATCAGCCACAATTACCCATTGGTGGTGAGGATGCAGCCATAGGTGACGTATTCTTAAAAGTAAATGAATAGACTTAGAATGCTTATAACAAAAATAACTTTGCAGAGATGCTGGAGGACGGATCCCCAGAATAATGTTCTTTAATCAATGGATTTCGTCAAAGTTATCTACTAAATGGATTACTTTTTATTGTGTTTTTGATAAGGGTTGAGACTTATAAAAATTTGAAGCTGGGGCTGTTGATGTCCTTATCTTAGCGGAATTCACAGCTACGAGTCTTTCTTGATCAAGTCTCCTATTAAATGGATTATTTTTTGTTGTTCGTTAAAGATTAGACATTAAATAAATTAAATTGAATTTTATCTTTTTTCCAAAAATTATATATTCTTGTTTACTTTATGATTGCAAGCCTAAAATGCTGCTCTTTAGCTTACAATCTTTTCCCAATGGCATATTTTTTCTTTTTTGGGTTGTACAATATTTTTGCTCTTGAAGTCTTCGAAGAAGCAGGCAGCTTCTGATCAGCATATTGTTATAAGAGACGTGGGGTCTGCCACGCCTACTTCTGTCTGTTCAATTGCACTAATCTAGTATACCTCTGTTATCTATAGCTACAGTGTATGCAGTTTTACTTTCTTCTTACAGCAATTCAATTTGTTCGCTAGCGTTTCGAGCTACTGCGTACTAACCTTAAGGCTACTTAATCTTTACTCTGCAGAATTGTCTGTGCTAACTTAGATAAGATTAGGTTCGGAGGTGAAGCAGTTGTTTGGAACAACTGGTGGGCGTTTTCGTAGTCAGTTTCATCGCTCTGCTTTCCAAAGCATATTCAGATTCACCATGTTCAGATATACCAGACCGTCTAAGTTGTCGAAGTAAAGCTCTTCTAGCCGGAACCGAACTCAAAAGTGTTTATGTGCATGATTGAACATATCACTAATATCAGCATCGGACATCTGCATTGGATTGTAGCTGCGCCCGAGCTCGACAAATGACTTTATGATTTATTCTCGTTGTACCTTTGCTATTGTTGTCGTCGGGACTCCTAAAGGTACCCAAAGAATGAACATATGCCCATGCCCATCGGTCCCTCAATATACTATGGTAAGAGCAAACAAACTTTCAGATAACAAAGAAGTAGATATGGGATGTTGAATACATTATTTTACTCCCTCATTGGAACCGCTAATCCGTTCCTAGCACACTACTGCCACACCTTCATACCCTGGTCCCCAGTTGGAGATAATGGCGTGCTGTTCCATTGGGGTTGGCGCCACTACCGTATTGTGTATAAGTCTAACCCTTTCGATAAAAAAGCCTTTATGGTAGCTTGATTAACTTCAAGACAAGCTTTGCTATTGCCCCAGTGACGTCAGAGAGCCTCAAAGGTAAACAAGCTATGATCTTATGCCCATGCTCGTCGGTCAGTCTAACCGTCTGTAAGATCCATCATAAGAAGGAAGAAGATATGAGATGAAATGGATATTTACTACATCACTGGTAGCGTTGATACGTTCCTAACACACTTATGTCACATCTTCATACCCGAGTACCGAGTAGGAGATTATGGCCTGCTGTTCCTTTTCCGTAATGCATTGTAGATAAGTCTAACCCTTTCGATGACGAACCTTTGGTGCATTCAAAACCTCTTACCAAGTTGTATATCAGTCTTGGCTGGAAAAATGCTACTGCTAATAAATGGAAGCTTTGTTGCAAGCTCTTCAACGAAGACGTTCGCTTCTGGATCTTTCTATTTCTATAAACCGTCGTCTTTGCAGCTTGTTAGCTCGTTCCCACTGACGCTAGCTTGTCACTTCCAATTACTTCGGTACCAGGCTAACTTGGGGAGATTAGCATAAAACTAACTAAATAACAACGTTGCCTTAATGCAAGATGTACTACGGCAATCAAGATTGGGGGAGAAGATAGAGCGAGATATTTGGTGGTGAACACTGCTTGGTTGATTAAGATGAAACAATTCAAGTTGCACACAGCTTGCACTGCTTGGTGGAGTGAAGAAATACAGGACGTACAGTTGCAGCTCGAATCCAAGTACATCACTGGAAGACTGGACATTATCATGGCGCGTGTCCAGCTTTCTCTCTTACTTTTTTCTAATTGTTTCAAATTTTCTTTTGTTTTTGTTTATTAGTGTCGCCGGCAATGGTCATAAATTGAATTTAATGATTTGATAAAGTGATTATGATGATTGCGTTTTAATATATATATTTAATGGCTGATCCAAATTAAAAATAAATTATTATAATTGATTTGAACTAGCTGCAAAAAAAAACCAAAAAATATATTTATATTAAAGCAGCAAGTCAAGCAGTGCGGGTTGATGTGCGCAGCGCACGTGGGTCACATGTCCGAAATTGGCAAACTTTTCACACCAGTCTAATTCACACTGCTGCGGTCTACTCCGCTCCGCTCAGCTCCGTCCAGCCCGGTCCGGTCCAGTCGTAGAACCAGCCAAGCCTTAAAACTACAAAACAGAGTTTTCATTAATTTTTTACATTTGATTATTGCAATTTGACACGCAACGGCGAGCAATCCAAGTGCTATAAAGAGCATAGACAATGCCAGAGCTGTCAGTTTACATTTGGATTGCAAAACGTAGCCAGTGAAAGATGCGTCTAACTTTTCTGCTCGGTCTAATAATGGTGTTGCTTTGTGGAGCTTTGGTGGTGAGTTGTGTTTTATAAAACCCAGTTGGCATGACACCAGCAGCTGCTTTACTCAAACTCAAACTACTCCTGCATTAATAGAGCGGCAGACCACAAGGCTGTGGACCGCCACCTGGCGGCAGACCTAGCGGACCACCGCCATCGGGTCCACCGCCCTCGGGCAGACCACCAGGTTGTCCACCACCGCCCTCGACTACGGCTGCAACTGGCTAAGCCAACTGGCTTAGAGAGCGACTGCTTGAATCCTGGGCACATATGGCTGATAAAACTGAAGCTCTGATGATAATTTTTTTTTTTTCTAGTAGCATAGTTGTCCTAATTACTTACCCAAAACTCGAGCAGTTTTTGGCAATGTAAATTCTTAAAAAAAATATAAACTACCTCTAATTATTGGCATTGCAAGTAGCTGGAATTTTTTATTGAAAAAAACACCCTATATCGGAAGTAGGTTTGAGGTCAGAAATATGGTCAAATGTTGGTATAGTTGTTACTACTCTGTATTTTGTCTCTTATATCAGTCTTTAGACATTCCATGCTTAGATATTCTTCTTCTTATGTTCTGTTACTCCTTGTGGAGCATCTGGCCATCATGCTTCGAGGAGCGGTGCAGCGAAGAGCGATCCACAAAGTAGCGTTTGTAGTCAGAATGAGCGGCTGCAAAAGGCGTCTGTTTTCCAGGTTAGGGGCCATTTTTGTGCCTTGCTTAATGAGAATGATGAGCTAAGTCCAACGATGAGCTCCTAACAACCAGAAATGCGGCGATCTTATAAGGGAATTGACACCGGACTCCCAACAGCTGCCGAAAGCAAAACTGCGATCAACCTCTTAATGGTCAACAAATTAGCTGGACTTGATGGCATACCAGCCGATTTTCTGAAAGCCGATCCCGACACAACGGCCTGTACCCACCTACCACTAATACAGGCTGTTTGGGAAGACGAAAAATACCCCAGGGACTGAAAGGATGGAGTAATTGTCAAAATACCTAATAAGGGAAACCTTATGAACTGCAATAACTGGCGCGGTATTATTATTTTGTCTGTGTTCCCGAAGATAACTGCAACTATCTTTCTCGAACGGACAAAGGACAGGATTGAGAATACGCTCAAGAGGCATCAAGCGGACTTTCATAGTGGTCGGTCCAGTGTCGATCACATCAACACCCAGCGTATAATACTCGAACAGTCAACTGAGTTTACGTCACCGATCTACCTTATGTTCGTAGACTTTGAGAAGGCCTTTGACCGAGTGAACCGCGAACGGATCTGGCAAGCCTTACATAGGAGAGGGATTCCCCCGAAGAATGCTGCTGTTATAAAGAAGTCCTATCATGCCGCAAGATGCTTCGTTCTACATAATGGACTCTTTCAAAGTGCCACAGGGAGTAAGGCAAGGCAATATTCTGTCGCCAATCCTGTTTTTACTGGCGATAGACGATGTACTGACTGCCACCATAGGTACAACTGAGAGACATGTTATCCAATGGAGACCTTTTGAGAGGCTAAGCCACTTGGATTATGCTGACGATATCCGTTTCCTGGCAAGTACCAACAGCGGGATGAACGAGATGTGTCAATCACTGCAAGTGAATGGAGTGATGGCTGGTCTTAGGATCAATTGCAACAAAACCAAAATAATGCACACTAGCCGCTCAGCATATCAGCCTATTATTCTGAGACAGACGCCCATTGAGGAGGTCAAACAGTTTAACTATCTAGGAAGTTTTGTATCGTCAGACGGAGGAACGGATCTGGATGTTAACAGCAGAATAAGTTAAGCCAGCAGCGCTTTTGGAATGTTGTATTCAGTATGGAACTCTAGTCGAATTTCCCTACTCACCAAGTTAAGGCTCTTCGAATCTAATGTCAAATCTGTACTGCTGTATGCCTGTGAAACCTGGAAAGTCTCTACCTCCATCACGAGAAGATTACAGGCATTTGTAAGCCGCTGCCTTCGATACATTCTTAAGATCCGATAGCCCAATGCCCCAATGCGGCAACGTGTCTTGGCCAATTTTTAACGACTCAAGGATTTGTGCATTCAGGCGCTAAAAATTGTTTATTGTAGGCACCATGCCCCAAAAAAATAAGACAAAGTCTATACAAATATTATTCCCTTAGACGCAAACAACGTTGTCCAAACTCTGGCTAATTTTCAAATAATATTCGTTATGGTCAAGAGAACGCGTTTATTCTTGGATATACCATTTTTTTTTTAACCATTGAGTTTACAGTTAGCTGGCAGAGCAATCGATAACAAACGATAACTGATCAGTGATCAGTGTAGCAAGCAAACTCAAAGTGCTAGATCTTATCGATTAGCTTGAAGCGAGCGCTGTGTATAGCTCTTAAGTAGTTGGCATGTCTGTGCTGCTTGACTCTGCTTTGCCAGACTGTCCACTTGTCGCTGTCTATTTATGCATGCCAGACACGCCAACTGCTGCACAGCTCAATTGCAACAGCTTGCAGCCTTGCGCTGCACAGTGGTCAAAAAAGAGTGTAGGCGAGTAAAAAAATAGATTACACAGATGGGTTTACTTTAAATGGATTTTTATTTTTTAACTATTAACAGCTTGCATCCACGCCAGAGGTTTTAAAGCTCTCCTCACAGATGACAACACGTTGCATGCTTTTTAGTGCAGCTTCTTGCCTTTTTCCATCATATACAGCTGAAAACGCGGACGCGTTATCCCCAGACTAGCATCGCGTATGTTCAGAGCCCGTGAGATCTGCTCGGCCTTATCTTTCGTATTGAACCTTCGGCGATTCTTAGGCTGCTCCATCGTCATTTCCTCACGGGCTTGAAGCAGTGCTTTCTCCCATTCCGGGCCGTAACAATTGCGGCTATAGCTAATCTGGGGACTTTTGTTATTGCCAACCATATCTTCTTTCTTCGCAGGGTTTAACTTGGCCTTGCGATCACGCGAGTCGTCGGCCTTAAAGCGGATCAGCGCTGCGATTTGCTGCATTTTAGTTACACCCTGGCGTGGTGCACGCTGGCGCAAGCTGCTAAACATATGGAACATCTTAATAATCTTATTAGTTCTGAAAAAAAAAAATTATTAAAATTTATTTATTTTTTTTTATGTAAGTTTAACTTACCACACGCAAATATAATTTAAACTTAAAAAAATTTCCAAAATAGTTGTTCACCAAAAAAAATGTGTATTTTTGTTACTGTAAGAGCTATAATATATATGTGTTTACTCTACTTAGTTTGGGATTGGAATGAAAATATTTATGCTTTGTTTTGGGCCAATGCCTAAATGTAACTAAAAATTAGGTTGCTATGTTTTTATTTTTTCAAATATTTCTAACCATATAAAAGAAGTTTTGCAAATAAAGCGATAAGTGGCCAAATGCTTACCCAGATCGGGCAAAAACTTATAGCAGTTGGCTAAATAAATGATGTGCGAAAAAGAGAGCTGTCTAATTTTTGCAAAATCATATGGTTAAAGAGCTGCCAATTTGCTCAATTTTACGCGATGTAAATGGCTAAATAAATGAGCGAAAAATTTTATTATTTAAATAAATTTTGGCCAGCTGGACAGAGTTGTCAGACTTTTGCAAATTTCAATGGCTAAAGAGCTGCGAGTAATTGTTAAGATACCCAAAAAGGGAAACCTTAAGAGCTCCAATAACTGGCGCGGTATTACCATTTTGTCTGTTTTCCCGAAGATAATGGCAGCTACCAAGGACAGAATTGAGAACACGCTCAAGATGCATCAAGCGGGCTTTCGTAGTGGTCGGTCCTGTGCCGATCACATCAACACCCTGCGTATAATACTCGAACAGTCAACTGAGTTTACGTCACCGCTCTACCTTATGTTCGTAGACTTTGAGAAGGCCTTTGAGCGAGTTAACCACGAATGGATCTGAAAATCCTTAGATAGGAGAGGGATTCCCCCGAAGATTGTTGCTGTTATAAAGAAGTCCCATCATGCCGCAAGATGCTTCGTTCTACACAATGGACAGCTTTCTGACTCTTACGAAGTGCGACAGGGAGTAAAGCAAGGGGATATTCTGTCGCCAATCCTGTTTTTACTGGCGATAGACGATGTACTGACTGCCACCGTAGGTACAACTGAGAGATATGGTTTCCAATGGAGACCTTATGAGAGCCTAAGCCACTTGGATTATGCTGACGATATCCGTTTCCTGGCAAGTACCAACAGCGGGATGAACGTGATGTGAATGGAGAGATGGCTGATCTTAGGATCAATTGCTATAAAACCAAAATAATGCACACTGGCCGCTTAGCATATCAGCCCATTATTCTGAGACAGACGCCCAATGAGGAGGTCAAACAGTTAAACTATCTAGGAAGTTTTGTATTGTCAGATGGAGGAACGGATCTGGATGTTAACAGCAGAATAAATAAAGCCCGCAGCGCCTTTGAAATGTTGTCTTCAGTATGGAACTCTAGTTAAATTTCCGTACGCACAAAGTTAAGGCTCTTCGAATCCAATGTCAAATCTGTACTGCTGTATGCCTGTGAAACCTGGAAAGTCTCTACCACCATCACGAGAAGATTACAGGCATTTGTAAACCGCTGCCTTCGATACATTCTTAAGATCCGATGGGCGCAAATTATATTGAATCAAGAATTGTGGCGCATAACGAGTCAAAAGCTTTTGAATGTCGAGCGGAAGTGGCGCTGGATTGGCCACACCTTGAGGAGACCAAACGACAGCATCGTGAAGCAGCCTTTCGAATGGAATCCTCAAGGTACACGGCGAGTTGGTAGACCAAGAACTACTAGGAAATCAACAGTATTGGCCGAGGCAGCAACACAGCGTAAAACGTGGCCACAGCTGATGTATCTGGCCGCAGATCGGGAAGGATGGAGGAAGTTTGCCGCCGCCCTATGTCCCACCCGCGGTTGAAGGACTAGAAGAAATGGTACCCGTGTGCCTGCGGCTACTCCAGCGGCTTCGGCAGCATGCACGACGTACTTGGAGGTGCAAACCAACAATATAATGAAAACCCTGCTTAGATCTTATTCTGGTTGGTTGGTTTGGGTGCCGTTTGAGAGACAACATATTCAAACTCAATTAGCGCTAATGCGCCATTTCGTTACACCACTTATGGGGACCACTGCTGTTCTGTTTACTCAAACCATCTCGATCCGTTAATAAACCTGCTGATGTCGTCTATGATCTTTTCTGCCAAGTCACGTGGGCTTCCTAACGCGAAGCTTCCTAGTGCTTTGTGGCGTAAGGACCCCAATCGTGGGCACTCACATAAATAATGATAAACTGTCTCTTCTGTGTTTTCCTGGTCACAGCTTCGGCATCTGACGTTGTAGGGCCAGCCCATTTTCTTTGCATGGTCTCCTAACGGCCAATGTCCGGTTATTGTCGATGTTATTCTGATGATCATTGTTCTTGGCTTGCTTAGCAGTTCGGCTGTTCTACGCTTGTCGTATCGCGGCCAAATTTCCTTTGCAATCTTGCAATTTCCAATATTTTTCCATCTGGTTTCAGCCTTGTTCTGAGCTTGCAGAAGAAGTTCTCTCTTGATAGCGCTGAGGGGGTATTTGACAGCTACCTCCGCTGCTTCGCCATCTGATGCTCCTTTTCTCGCCAGTTCATCAGCTTTTTCATTCCTATGTCCGGGAACCCATACGAGAGCGATGTTCATTCTGCTTGCAAGGGCATTGAGATCTTCTTTGCATTTTCTGATGATTTCTGAGTTCACGGTTGGCGATTTGATCGCCAGCAAAGCTGCTTGACTGTCGAAGAATATACACACCTCCGCCAGCTGACTCGGATGATTATTCAACACCTTACATGCTTCTCTGATGCCAAAGACTTCCGCCTGGAAGATGCTGTTTCTGCTGCCTAGGCGATAGGAGAGAGATACTTCAAGTTCGTCCGAGTAGACCCCTGCTCCTACACCGCGATCCATCTTGGATCCGTCAGTATAGATTGCAGCTGCGTCTGCTCTCATTACCCTGTTCATGTCCCACTCCTTTTGCGTCGGGAATCTGACGTCGAACCTCTTCATGAAGTCCAGTACTGGTGTTATGTAATCTGTTGATTTGCCAGTCTCTTGACCCATCAGAATGCTGCCATGTCCGAAGGTACTAGTCCTCCAGAGTCCAGTTTCTTTGATTCTGGTGGTAGATCTTATTCTATTCGTTATTTCTTTCAGTGTAGCGAGTTGCTCGCATTAAAGCTGGCCAACAAACTTTGCTTACAAACGCATCTTGATATCAGCTACTCTCTCGCTCTGCCGCACAGCTGCTTTACATATTTCGAACTTTATATATGTACATACTCTATATATATATGTACACTAGTACATAGAGTTGGTTTTTGATTCTAGTTGGTAAGTAAAAATTTAAGCAGAGCCCGCTACGCATAGCTGTAAAATATTATATTCCAACCATGAGTCAGTCCGTCCGTTCTTCCTTACGTCCGTCAGTCAGTCTAGAAGGCATTCCTTCATTGCTTCATTCAGTCAGTTTGTCAGTCGGGCGAGGCAGCCAAAAGTGCCCACCAGTCGATATTAAAAAAGATAAAGTTTTATTAGTTTTGGAGCAGCGCAGTCGTGGATGACGCCAACGTTGGTTGGTTGGTAGCATCTCATCCAGGACAACGCCTCAGCCAGAGCGATGCGCAAAATATTAAAGACGGAAATATAATAAAAGTAATAAAAGAAATACATAAAGCAGCCAACACATACATACACTCACCCACACACACACACACACACGCCTCTACAACAAAATATGTAAAGTCACAGGCGCTAGGCGGGGGCGTGGCAGATTCCTTTGGCATTCCGCATACTATCCACAAAGTTTACATTAAGTTGTTCATCTTCTCTGGCTGCAATGATTACAAATGAGATTTCGCTCTTGGGATACGGAAATGTACGTTCTGTGTGGGGACGGGGCGGCCATGTTTGCAAATTATTTGTTTTCATCAAATGAAACACAAGTAAATACAATAAATAAATGTTTAAATAAATAAGTAAATACGCGTACACATAAAAAAAAAAAATACAGTCGATAAACAAAGTGTAAACATTGGCCAGCCAAAATGTAATAATTAAATTGCATTTACGTCTGCGGCCAGGGATATGGGATATGGAATTCGGGATGCTCAGGACGTTATACAAATGTAGTCAACAAAATGGCGGAGCGATTTATATGTATGTGTTTGAGAGTGTGCGTATGTGCATTGTAAAAACATTTATATAACCGCTGCACATTCATTGGTTTGACTTTTTTTCTTCTGTTTATTATGTACTTTGGTCGTAAAATGTGCAAACGGGCATATGCACTTTGTCTTAGAGTTTGTAACATGGCGAATTTTTTTTTATAAATTGAATTAATTCAAGTATAAAGTGAAGTAAAACTAATAACTTACTTTTGTCATATGCTATAGTAATCATAGCATGATTAAGGGTATTCACGCTTGCTGCTGCTTGAGCACTTTTGCAACAGCAAAATATGTAAAACTGAATTTTAACTATTCAATGAACCTTTGAGCAATATACCCCCCTAAATAGTTTCTAGCTGCTGAGTTGGGCAGAAAGTGTTGTAAAATATTTATAATATATATATATGTATAATTTTTTAACATGCCAATACTTTGGGAATTTGAAGCTATTTTGCGTTTCAAATAACTTTTTTCACTTGAAACATGCAAACCTTGTACATTTTGTTAAATTAATTTATCTAATAAGGCAATTATTACTTTTGAGTGGTGAGTTAACACTTAAATGGGCAAAATTAAAAGCAGAAGCTTGAAACTAAAAGAGCGTTCACGCTGTGGCTAGTAGAGATTTATTTAAAATTTTCATTTATTTTAAATACATTTTTAATGTCGGAAGCGACATGGGCGGGTCTTTTTAAAAACATTAGCTGCGGACATAGTTCAATAGGACGGGGGCTCTGACGAAATTGACTATGTCATTCCGCACCTACAATTTGGGAAAAGGGTAAAGGTGACGATGGAGGAAGACGGCTGGCGTAAAGGCCTTATACCCAGTCACAATACCTATAACCTATTTACTGACGGCTCAAAGATGGAAAAGGGCGTTGGTGCTGGAGTATACTGCTCCGAGCTTAATGTAAGTCAAAGTTACAGGCTTCCGGACCATTGCAGCATCTTCCAGGCTGAAGTATTCGCCGCAATGAAGGCGGCTGAGCTGGCATGCACCATCACTTCAACTGGAACAAAGATTAACCTCTTTATAGACAGTCAAGCCGCTATCAAGGCTATTGTATCGCACTGTACATCCTCCTTCCACGTCCTTGAATGCCAGGCAGTCATCCAGAGATTAGCTGCGGCTCGTAAACTGCATATCTTTCATATATTTTCTAGTTTTAGTACGAATTCGCTGAATCGAGGATTTCTTAATAGAGAAATCATAGCTGCTCAGACCAAGTGCTTCAACCACCGCATTAAAAATGTAAACGAAATCTCTAATGCTTAACTAGCACCGATCTTGGTGTGGAACTAGTTTAGGTGTTATGAGATTCTTTCTACCTCTTTTTGAGCTTTGTTCAAGGAACGTCCGGCAAGGTGAGTTCAGAATTTAAGATCTGTTCTTGCACCATTTATTTGGTAGCTAGGCAACCGATAAGGGAAATAATTTGTTTATCATTCCGTAATTCCAACGACATGTTTAAGCACTAAATAGTCTCAAAAATCACGTATGAAATGGCAAATAAAACATTTACTAACAAGTCACAGCGCAGTACTTACGTAACTTGTATGGACAGGTTTAAATAACAAGTCGGCACGGGTTATCGTTTATATATCGAATTAATATTTTTTTCTAGACAATATAGGGTTATTACGAAACTTTAAGGACGGTATGCGTAAAAAAATATCGAACTTGAAATATAAGGGACACCCTAATGTATTAGTTTTTTTTTTTCTAAAATTTTTAATATTTTAATGGATTCTCGACTTCCTAAAAATGATCGCGTCATTTTTCCTTAGTAAATCAAAAATTTTAAATATTACTCATCACTTGCTCACATTAAAAAATAGTTGGTCTATATTTTTAAATTGATTTACCTGCCACGCTCTTTTTATAGAGTATTCCCTAGTCTATATCTACTTGCATGCGTTAAAATTGTGCATTCCAATCGCACTCCATCTTTGTCTACTTCACTCTCTTTTGCGCCTTTCAGCATTGCATCAATCTCTCTCTTTTATATACTGCTTTTGTTCTGTTTGTCCTTGTCTCTTTTGTTCGCACTTTTTTTTTTTTATGGCAAGGCTTAAATTTATTTATCATTCAATTAAATATTTAAAATACCAAAAAATGCTTTCACCGCCAAATAACCCGCTTGGAAAGGTTCAAATTATTTAAAGAGCCTACTCCTCCTCCTCCTGCCATATTTTTGAGGCGCTCTCTCCCACACACACACACACATGCACACCTTTAATATTGAAATTGAAATCATAAATAAATGAGAAAATTTTTGCAGTTGTTTTACGTACTTTTTTGTTTTTTTTGTTTTTTTGGGCGTTTGTTGGTCTCCGTGGAACCATTTTGTTTGTTTTGGCCTGGTCAGAGCCCGGCCCAAGTGGCGTATGTGTAATGGCCGACCGCGTGTGTGTGTGTGTGTGTGTGTGTGTGCATGATGTAAATTTTATTGTTTTCTTTTTTTTTTCGTTGTTGTTGTTGTTTTGTTGCAATGTTTGTAAAATTAATTGACATTTTATTTGTTAATTAATTGTTATAGCTGTTGCCATATTGCAATGGCCGCGACTTTTTGGCCAGCCAAATGGCAAAATGGCTTTTCATTATTCTTATTACAAATGCCGCGGCCACTATTATTTGCTCGTTAAGCCCAACACACACATACGCACACATATAGGCGTATGTGTAAATTTAATGCATTTGTAATTTAGTTGTAGTTTTAATTGCAAAAATTGTTAATTTTCTAATAATTTATTTATTTGGTTACAGACCGGTTCAGCGATAAACGACAATAAATGTAAATGGCAATGTGCCTGATGCGAGGGTGGACGGAAAATTTATCGCTCTAAATAAGACTAGACGCTAGCAACTATTGGGCTGTCTCAGCTTTTTGGTGCTTCCCAAAAATGAATGTAGAACAAATATTTTTTTTACTAAACCTTCTCTGCCATATAATACAGACTTTAAATAGTTTAAAAGCTTTTTGCTATACAAATTACCAAGAAATATTGGCCAAAAAGCATAAGATTTTCCAAATAGTCAATAAAGAGAACGAACTACAGAGTAGAAAACTTATATCATCAAGAGTGCGTTTCGATGAAAAATTCCAAGGAACGCAGCGATTTAAACGATTTGATTTTTTCATGTTTTGCGTTCTATATAAAAAATGGCGTACGCAAAGTCGGGCGTGGACGACTTTGGGATACCCTGTACCACTAACATGCAATAAAATCCGGTTCCTTCACAAAAAACCAAAAACAGAAGAATTTTGTAGCAAAAAATTTTTTTTCTTACCAATCGTTCCTATGGGAGCTATATGATATAGTCAACCGATTTCAATAAAATTTGACACAGTGCTTAAATACCTTAAAAAAGATCTGAATGCCGAATTAAGTTCAAATACCTTTACAAACAAATGAAACACATCGGATTTTGTATAAAAAACGTTTTTTTGGACCGATTGGTCCATTTGGAGCTATATGATATAGTCAACCGATTTTGATTAAATTTAGTACAGAGCTTAGAAACTATAAAAAACTCACGAATATCAAATTTGGTTCCAATATCTTAACAAACAAACGAAACACAACAAATTTTGTTAAAAAATAGATTTTTTGGAAGATCGGCCCTATGGGAGCTATATGATATAGTCAACCGATTTTGTTCAAATTTGGTACATTGCTTAAGTGCTCTAAAAAAATTTCGAAACGCAAAGTCTAGTAACGATATCTTTATTAAAAAACAAAATATAGCGAATTTTGGTTTAAAAAAGTTATTTTGGCCGGACCGATCGGCCATGGAATGGGAGCTATATGATATAGTCAACTGAATTTGAAATTTGGTACAGAGCTTGGGACCCATAAAAAACTTTTAAATACCAAATTTGGTTACGAAATCTTCATGAACAAACGAATTATCCATCTAAAACCTTTTTTTTGTCCAGGTCGTCTCAAACACCCATAAGGGAGCTATATATTTTATCCCTGATAACAAAAAAATAAAATAAACTTGTCTCCTATGGAATAATATGGGATCTAATGTGCAAGTCTGGTTACTCTAGCTCTTACCATCTCTGAGATATTGGCGTTTAAACGGACAGACGGACGGACGGACATGGGTATATCGACTTCTATATTCACCCTGATCATATTTTAGGTAAGTTTGGGGTATCTCCGACGACTCCTTCTATATGTTACATACATTTTCGGCATGCACAAACTCAATATACCCTTTGTACCATACGGTACAGGGTATAAAAATCGGTCTATCTGAAATTCATTTTCAGAATACATTTTTTTCGTGATTTTCTTTTTGGTTTTTTTATATATATTTTTAAATTTATTGCGAAATAAAAAAAGAAAAAATTATAGTTCATCGAAATCGGTTCGGAAGTTCTAGAGTTATATATAATTTTGCGTTCTATGTATAAAAAATTCGTTAGAACTAATTTTCGGAATATATTTATTCGTGATTATCTTTTTAGGTTTTTTTATATTTATTTTTTCATTCCTTGCGAAACAAAAAATGCAATAAAGATCATCAAAATCGGTTCGGAAGTTCTTGAGTTATATATAATTTTGCGTTATATAGTATATATAAAAAATCGGTCTATCCGTAACAAGAAATTTAATATTCAAAATATATTTTTTTTTGTGATTTTCTTTTTAGGTTTTTTAAAATTTATTTTTTCATTTGTTGCGGAAAAAAAATGCAAAAATTAGAGATTATCAAAATCGGTTCGGACGTTCTTCAGTTATATATTGAGAAACTTACACAATTATGATATAAAATTTATTGCATATATTTTTGGTGAAGATTTCCTTTAGAGCAACAGTCACAATAATTGGATGCCTTATAATGCCTGCTGCTATCTGTACATATAAAGCTGGATTTCCATCAGCGTGATATATAGAACTTGCTCAAGAAGTCTAGTGAGAATAAATGGAAATGCGTGAAGAACACAAACAAGGAGGCATAAAGGCAAAAGTGCCAGACCAGACTAACAATGTGAGCAACAACAAGCCGCTGGAAAGCTGGAAAACTAATTCAGCGCTACTGGATCACTACGATGCTAATTATGGAAATACACAGCATGAGAGATTATAATATCTTCTTATCTTTTTCAGATCCTGACAAATTCAGTAGGGCACTCAAAAATTGAAGCACTTCTAGCTAAATTGTTTACAAAGAAATTTTTTGTATAACAAAAAAGATTTTCTTTTTTTTTAACAGACGTTGCTCTGCTGCTGTATGGATAACTCTTGAACTCTTGAACCTACCCTCGTGCTGGGCAAAGCAGTTTTAAATATTTATTTAATTGTTTTCGAATTTTTTAAAGCTTATTATTAGCATAGATGCAGCATTATTCCAATTATTAGGCACTATACTTTTATGACGTCATTAGAATAAATATCTGAGTAAAATATTTGTTTTTTGGCACAGTTTTTATTTTTAATTTTTGAACAATTTTTATTTTATATAATCTTGGATACTCTTATTTAAATTTTGTCTTCTTTAGCTTTATGGCCAACAATCGTATAATCATGCTTTTTGGATTAAAATTATTGGCAATAATATTATCTATCAAATAAAATGTAAATCAATATAATACGTCTACTAATTTAAACTCCACTTAGGAGTCCAGAATTCATAGAAGTAGTAGTAAAAACGGACTCGCACGACTTTGGGATGACCTGTACCACATTACAATTAAATACGGAATACTGCTTAAGATAGATTTGGTTAGGATATCTTCATAAACGAACAAAAAAAATCGAATTTTAAACAATAACGTTTATTTGACTGATCGGTGTGAGCTATACGATATAGTCAACCGATTTTGATCAAATTTAACAAAAGGATTTGGTATTTTAAAAAAGATCTAAATGCCGAGACCCAAATTTGGTTACGATATCTTCATTAACGAACTAATCGTACCGAAATGTGTACAATAATCGATTTTTGGACGATCCGTCCTATGGCAGCTTTATTATATAGTCAACCGATTTTGATAAAATTTAGTACAGTGCCTAGGAACCCTAAAAACTTCTGAGTACCAAATTACGATATATTCCCAAGCAAACGAATTAACCATCTAAAAGTTTTAGGTTTTTTCGAGGTCCTCTGAATCACCGCTATGAGATATAATGTAACCCGATATCAAACAAATAAACTAAACTTGTCTCCTATGGAATAATGAGAGATCTAATCTGAAAGTTTGATTACTCTAACTCTTACCATCCCTGAGATCTAGGCATTCATACGAACAGACGGACATGGGTATATCAACTTCTCTAGTCACCCTGATCATATTTTAGGTATTTTGGGGGGTCTTTTGCAATACCTTCTGTATGTCTTTTGTGTGCATAAATTGTTGTTGTTGCTGTTTTTTTAAATGCTCTTTTAGAGAATAAGTTTGAATAATGAAATTTTCTAGTAAAGAGATATATCGAAATATAAAGCTAACTTTGTAATATCAAGGATTTTGTGGAATCAGGTATGTCAGCAATTTTCTAATCGGTTTTTTTTTTGATCTTTTTAATAATATTTAGTAAGTGCAGAAACTAAGACGAAAGGTTTTTTTTTAGCTTGGTTTTGAAAATTTATTTTTTATACAATTTTTTTTTAATATTTAAGAATAAATAATAGTAAAAAAAAAAGGATGAATTTAAGATGATTGATTAAATGAATTGCTTATTTGAACAAGCTTGAAAAAATTTTTTTGATTCAATTATAGAAAAATCTTGTTGATATATTATTTTTAAGATCAAAAAGTATTAACAATTCGAATTTTTATATTAAAAAAAATGTTATACTCAAAAAAGTATAAAATCCTAACTTTTTGATTTTTAACAATTAGTAAAAGATGAACTAAAAAAACATTGTTGATTGCAATAATGGAATATAAATATAATAAAAAAAAAATTTTTGTACCAATTTAAATTTTTTAATATTTATCTACCTGATTAATAAATTTTTTCATCATATTAACACTAATTTAGTTTGCTGTTAAAATTTATTAACAATGCATTTATTAAATTAAAAATAAATATTATGATAAATTCAATGTATCATAATCTTTGAGGTTTTTTTTTATAAAAATAAATTGCAATTTAAAAAAAAATTGATTTTTTTTTTTTTTGTTTTAAACGAATTTTTAAATTTACGTTTTATTTTAGCAAAAAAAAACTATTTTTTTATTTACTAAAAAAAGGCAATTTATCTTTTTTAAATATTATTGCACCAAATTAATTTGTTTCATATTCCCCATAAAGATGGGATATTGATAAAAAAAATATTTTTAAAATGGTTAATTGACAAGCAAAATAGCTTATAGTATAAAAAAACAAAATTTTTTATCTATGAATGTTAATTAAATGTAAAAATATATAAACATTTTTTAAAGAGCTTTTTTGAAAATTTAACAAGTAATTAATTTTTTTCATAAAGTCTTAATGTGTTAGTTTAAAAAATTAAATCTTGCGGGAAAATGTTTTTTAATCCATTAATTAATTACTTTGCATTATTAGTTTTGGGGCTAGTTTTTTTTAACCTAACTTTAGGTTTTAATTGTATTATTCTGAAGACGAATTTAATATTTAACAGGAATTTTGAATTTTAAATAATACTGAAATTTTTAACTTGTTTAAAAAAAAATCATCACAAAAAGTTTTGAACTGTAAACAAATTTATTTATTTATATATTCTATAAGTATATTAATTATTCTACATAAAAAATACAATTTAATAACTAACTAGAAAAAAAGTTGCGAGCTGCTAGGGCTATCGACTTGACTAAAAATAAATAAAATAAAAAATAAATAAACTGCAGAATTTTTGTAGAAAAAAAAATAAAAAATATTTTGTTAATTAAAAAAAATAAAAAAGTTGTTTGACCCCTCCCTAGGAAGGGGCGCCTCTATTAATACAAGTCATCATTCAACAGGGGTCTTTACGATTTATAGCCGATTCCGAACGGCGGTGTCTGTTAATTAATAGAGACTTGGCAATAGCGTCTTTGAGCTAGCTTTGCCCAGTGGCTAGCAAATGCAACCAGTGCTACAAGATGGAATCGAACCACTGGCCATCGGTGTAAAGGACGGCGAGTACGCTACCACTACGCCACCGACGGGGCACGCCAAACACTGGCAGCAGAGCTCACTAGAACTGCCGACCGTTTGACGTTGTGCAAAAATAACTCTCTCATTTACTGACTCTCGCTCTCTCTCTTTGGGCAACGAGTGAGAGATGAACAGCTGATGCTTAATGTGCTCAATCGGTTCGCTCTCAATAAGTTGTTATTGAAGCAAAGTATTATGCTCAGAGAGACCAAGCGCAGGGTTTTTCCGGTTATCTTAGCGAGTAGACCGCAAGAAAACGGTCGAGAGTTTTAAGTTTGCGAAACCAGTTTAAAAGTCTTGAATAAAAAAAAAAATGGTATAAATAATAAATAAATAAAAATAGCCAAGCGGGATTCGAACCACCGACCTTCGGTTTTAGAGGCGAGTACGCTACCATCACGGAACTATTTTATTCTTTATTTTTCTTGAATTATAAAATTTATCTTTTGTCTTAAGAACAAAAAAAAGTCACGAAACCAGGTTAAAAGTTTTAATTATAAAAAATATAAATTATAAATAATAAATAAAACAATAATAAAAATAAAAATTGCCAAGCGGGATTCGAACCACCGACCTTCGGTTTTAGGGGCGAGTACTCTACCACTACGATACTATTTTATTTATTTTTTATCTTGAATTATAAAATTTATGTTTTTATTTAAGAACTAAAAAAAAATCACGAAACCAGTTTAAATGTCTTGAATAAAAAAAAAAATTATAAATAATAAATAAATAAAAATTGCCAAGCGGGAATCGAACCACCGAACTAAGGCTTTGGAGGCGAGTATGCTATCACTGCGGAACTACTTTACTATTTTTTTCCTTGAATTATAAAATTTATGTTTTGTCTTAAGAACAAAAAAAAAATCACAAAAACAGACTAAATGTCTTGAATAAAAAATATAAATTTTTTTTTATTAAAAAATTCTTATTTTCTTTATTAAAAAAAAAAATTATTATATATTACCGCCTGAAGGTCAACGTTAATCTGGCTACAAACTTTTTCTAACTTAGAATTAACTTCTACTTTGTAATTATATAAATAAATAAATACCATACGATACAAAGTATAACTAAAATCAAAAGTGCAAAAATCACAATTTAAGTTTTAATTTTTTTATACAAGTGTATATTTTTTTAAGTTAAATTTTTATACAGCTGAACACAATATCACTTTTTTGATGTTAATTATTATTTATTACATTTATTAATGTCTGAAGACAGATGTAAAGAAATATGAATAAATAGTAGTTACAAAAATTTAATAATTTCTTGCAAATGGCAATAGGCAGAAAGAGGCGTGGCACTCCCTATAAAGTAGACGGAAAGACATGGCTCAATCGCTACCCGTTGTTATGATAAGCATTTTGGTATAAAGAACTTGCTAACTGCCACGCCTCCTACTGACCGCTACATATAATGCACACATCTTAGTATACTCTTTGTACCTTTAGGTATAGGGTATAAAAATAACACTTATTACACACATTAAAAAAAAAAAACATAAAAAGACACACACTAAAGCAAAACAAACTGATTTTAATTTAACACACAATAGACACACCGCTTACACCTATTGACTTCACTGCATTTAAGAAAAAGAATCCAAAGAGAGCAAAGATATACATTTTTCTGCACACACACTTGTGTGAACAAGCGCTTGCACCTTCTATATTAACTGCACTAATAACAAAATAACGGATTATTCATATGTATTAGCGCGCACCCTTTCACACCCACGTCCATTATATGAAATTTCAATTCGCCTTCCTTTTGACACTTTTCGCTGCATACAAGTGCGCATTTTATTAATTTTCTTGAGTTACTTACATTAAAAGCTAATTATTTCCAAGTATTGCTAATTAATTAACAATTTTAACTATTTTAAAACATTGTAAGACTTTTTTGGAACGCGTAAACTTATTAATTTTACATTAAACTGCAGAGCGTGGCCGACCGTGTCAAAGGCGCGATTTACTGATTTTTATTCTCTTTTGTTTTACTTTTCTTTACTCAGCAGGCATGATCCAGCATTAGAACAACAAAGCGACATACATACATTCAAGTGCTTGTATTAGTTTGTTTATATATATTTGCTAGCTTCTCTCTCTCTCGCTCCAGCTGGCATTGCCTTTGCTTTTGTCCTGCTTTTGACTGCAAAATAACAACGCACTGCGTAAATAACTTTGATGAAGTTTGCGCAGGGGAGGTGAGAATCGCATGAACAGCAAAGCCAAGCAGCATTACATAACAGTTACATTTTTTAACACTTTTTCTATTTCTTTATAAGCAGCTTTCTTACGCGCTCAGCTTAAAGGAATTGCTATTGATGTTGTCCTGTTCGCACTACTTATGCGTTGGCAGAGAGAAGGTGGTAAATAAAAGTAAAAGTGATGTTTAAAGCCGTTTTGAGGTATGCATGCTATGCATGTATGTGTATTGAGCTAACTGTATTTTTAGTTGCTATAAATAAATATATAAATATAGGTACAGTCGTGGCTGGATACAGTGAACACCTCGATTTAATGAACACCTACAATTTTACATAGAATAGATTATTTAATGAACAATCGAAAAGATCTAAATAATGAACCAAATTTTGAAAGCTTTTTCAAGCAGAAACGAACAAAAAAACACAAAAAGGAATCAGAAACGATTTCCCTTAATTGTAGTTTTGCTTTTGATTGCTCATTTGATTATTACTTGTTTTGTTTAACTTTTTATTTTCCTACAAATATATTCCAATAACATCTTGCACAAATGTCAATTTCGAATAAATATAATGAGTTTTAAACAAAAAAATATCAACCTTGATAAGTGAACAGCCTTGATACTGTGAACAGGCCTGCAATAATTAATTTAATATATCTAGCCACGACTGTATTATTTACATTAACAAGTTTGCATATTTGGACTCGCTCTCACGTTTTGTTACAGCTAATAAATAAAAATAGTATTATACATATGTATGTATATAAAATATATGTATGGAAAATGCTTTTACGTTGAATAGAATAGTTTTTTTATCTATATCTCAACATTGAATACACATAGGAATTAATGTAAATACTTTATTAGAAAGGGAACAGAAAGAGCTATAATCATAATAACAATAAGCATATTATCTGCGTTATATAAAAATAAGCATTTTCACACAAAATTTTGAAAAGAGCTGGAAAGCGATCACCAAAAAAAAAGGCTTGTTGGTTGATCAGCAAAAGCGCAGAAAATTTTAGTACACTAAATTAAAAACGCATAACACCTTAATTTTATGAAAATACATTGATTTTAAATTTAACTTAAAAAATAAGAGTTATTTAACTTTTCAGAAAGCTCCGACTTTTTTTTTTTTATCGGTTTTTCTTGGTCGCCATACTAATACGAATTTTAATGGAAAAAATAGAAAAACTGTATCCAAAAATGATAGAAAAATGCACCTAAAACCAATTGAATACGTTCAATGCTAAAACAATAAAACGGCCATACATAAATAACAAAGCCATGGAAAATAAATTAAAATAGTTGTAGGACAACTTACAAGCCAAAAGACATGACCACTTCATTTTTGAAGCCATTTTAGAAGATCAAAAATAATTTGTCTATTCATTATATGTCCTAAAACCTTTTTGGTTTATGGAATTTCAGCTCCAGTACATATAGTATACATATTTTCCTTCATTTTTTATTTTGATTTAAGCGCAATCAAAAATTATTTTGTAAATTTTGCGTGAATTTTTCATGTTTTTCCAGTAATACCGCCCGAAAACAATTAACGCAAATTTTTAACTTAAACTTTCAAAGTACGGTAGCTGAGACGTCCCTTATAGCTACCATATAACCGGAAATGGATTTGGGCCATAACTCCGTTGTTAATCAACCTTTCTAAAACTTGAAAATATTTTCGGTATTTGTATATACTTATCCAGCTTAGTCCAAACCGGAATACATAATCATATAGTTGGCATATAAACACTTAAACCAAAATTCGTTATATTTAAAATAATTGTCTATAAGTTCTAAGATGTGCCAATATTTTGTCAGCCACTGTATAAAAAAAAAACACCTGCATAACATAAAAGAAATAAAAACAAAAAACGCGTCGATTAGTCGTACCCTTTACACTTATTGTCATCAATGCAGAAAAGAAAATAGGAAGAATAGAAAAAGGAATCGCAAGTCTTCGCTCGCATCTCGTCAAACACACACGCACACATTGGCACTTTTGCTGCACAAAACAAAACCGTTTGCATACAATGAATCAAAAAGTCTGCGCATAAGTTACTAAGTTGATCAATTTTTAATGTAATGACAAAAGCGGCGGAAATAGGAAAAGCAACATCTAGAGTTGCACAGTGGGACTAAGACGGAAAAATTTGTATTGATATATACGAGGGGTATTCAAAAGGAAGTTTCCCTAATTTTAAAATGAAGTACAAAAAAAATGTTTAGGTTACAAAATGAATATTTATTAATTATTTGGACTACAAACTATTTTTCTACATACTCACCTTCGACTTGAATACATTTTTCGATATGTTATATAGTTTATGTATGTAAGCCTTCTTTTAAAAAAAACGTGTCCAATTGTGAATTGCGTTAGGTGTTTTGTTGGTTGATTTTTTGGAACCTGGTACAACAATCAATGCGGATCGTTACTGCGAAGTTTTAAATAAGCTTAAAAATGCCATCAGACGAAAACGTCCAGGAAAATTATCCAAAAAAATCTTACTCTTTCATGATAATGCACGGCCTCATTCTGCTCAAAAAACGGGAACTTTATTGGAAAAATTCAAATGGGAAATTTTCGATCACCCACCCTCTCTCCGGATCTCGCACCAAGTGGGCAGCATTTTGTTTCAAACAAAGAAGTCCAAATTATGGCTCCAAAAAACAATTCCTTTCCACCCTTCTTTTAATTAGGCACACAATGAACCTCATGCTCTCTGGGTGAACTCAGTTATTATCTGAGCCCAACCTAACCTACAGTTTATAGTCGAATCCGGACATACAAATACAACATACACCTAAATAACCCAAGCCATGTTTCAAATAAAACAAATATTATTTTATAGTTACATCGTTAAAAGAATGAGTATTTATAATCAACAAATAAATAGTACCTTACTGACGATCGAAATTATTATAAAATTATTTAAAAAAGGGTATTACAATCAACTATTAACGTAATAAATTGAATGGAATATACTTAATCCATTGAACTACTACAAAAAATATAGGGCTGAATCAAGCTTTAACGCATGTCAAATTGGAAGCTCCCAAACAAATGCCAGTGGATCATGCCAAGTATATGATATGTGTAAGCTCCATAACCAGAATGCCCTATGCATCAAGAAACAGCCGAAAACACATCCATGTCTGCAGTGCCGCCACATCTTAAGTTCCAATCCGTATTCGAGTGCCCCGTGCAACATGACAACTCGGATGTCAATCCTTTAAGCGGCTAACCAACAGCCGGCTAAAGATCAGCCCTTCCCATTGCCACATTGATTGCCAGACTTCGAACGGACCGAAGTATATCCCAGATGTTAATGTAGGTTCAGCAAATGTTTTGGAATGCCATGCTGCGCAAGAACTGACGTTGGAATGAGGATGTTAGCCAAAAGGACAATACAGCGACTCGTCTCGTAGTTGGTTGGGCAATGAGCTGCCTATTGATCGCCATGATTGGATTGTTGATCGAAGCAGCAAGGACTTGAATTGTTATAGATTATAATGTAGGCAGATTAGTTGACAAAGATGTGCCATGGATTGTATTTAAAATATACGAAATCTTATGCGATTGCAAAATTAAAATTGTTTACAAAAAAAAAATTTAGAGTTTTGTTCCATATTCTGTGCCGAAAAGTTTTTAAATGAATGCTGAATTATTGACTTTGAAGTTGTTTGGAAGGCCTACCATATGTGTATTAAAATTTAGTCGAAATTTATTCAGAAACTACTCGATTCGAAAAAGAGACTCGTTTCGTGTAATAAATTCGCAAATCTAAAGATATATAATTCCTTGACTGACTATTTTGTCAGTCGCCCCCGATGAGGGGCAAGGAAAATGTTCGAAGCGTACATAGACCAACAGTTTATTTATTAAGATTATGCTAATGAATATAAAATAAATTGAGAAAAGGGTCTTAATTACAAGCTACCAAAGTTTCTTTTTAAAAAGGATGTTTTAAAATACTGCTAATAGATGATCTTCTTCTGAATTCTATGTGTCTTCTTGGTAGTTCCCGAACTTTCATAAAATTATTTTTTGGAATGCTATGGTTTGCTTATGTTTCAGATATTTTGATAATGCCAATATGGTGCGGATCTAGGATTTGGTCTTGGGAGGGCGCTTCGCTTCGAAGTGTAAATATATCCGAGCTCGTAAAAGATATTCAACCCATCTTTCCAACCTTTGGGCGTTCTTGGGAGTCCTGACAGAAAACCCTTCCTAGAGTATCCAAAATTACAAAAATACGAAAATTCAAAGCTTTAAAACCATACCAAAATTTAAAAAAAAATAACCTGTCACTGTTGTACCAACACAACAAAACAAAAAAATGGATAATCGAAAATACGTTGCCCGCGAAATTTGAAAAGTCACCTTACTTTTTGAACACACCTCGTATACATTGATATGTGTATATTAGTAAAAGCCAATAAAAATGCGCATTTTAAGCACTTTATAACGAAAAAAATTAACGCTGTTGCCAAAAAATATTGCCATATCATAATAGAATAATGCTTTAGTCACGAATTAAAAGTAAATTTTCCATATGTGTAGACTTTTTTTTATATAAAGTCCTTTTTTTCAGCAAGTCCAAAATTTACGCTACGCTTGCATGTTTTTCAAGACATGGGGAGACTTTAAAGCGTTATAGCTTGGAGACTACTAGAGATACTTAGAAAATACAGTTTCATGTATTTTTTGAGGATCTACAATTTTTTTATTTGTACATACCAAAAACAAAATAGGGCAAGGAGGTGGTTAAAAATAGAAAAAACTGTCTTGTGGAAATTTTTGTACCCTCTACCTCCCAAAATATGAACTTATAGAGTTCGAGATAAATTGGCTCGAATATATGTCAAAATAACCGAAAAATACAAAGGGGGTGGAGGTACATTTTTTTGCTTAAGACATTACGAGTGCAAGGACCTCAGCCGAGTTCCCATGTATTTCTTATTGAGGACATATGACCAATTATCTCTGGAACTGCTTAACCAATATAAACCAAATTTTGCATACTGAAGCATAATAAGGAAAAACAGAATTTATAGTCTTCATAACGTTTTTGTTGATTTTTAAGATTTTTCAATTGATATTTTCTTTTCCACATCAGAAACAACGTTGAATTTTAAAATTTCCTTCACAGCAATGCCACCATCAAAATAAAAAGCATGTAATTTTTGTAGTTTAGAAAATAATGGGACAAACGTTAAAAAAAGCATACTTTTTAGGAGAAGCAAAAAACAAAAGTCCAAACTTTTTATTCTCATACTCATACTCTCTAACTTTGACGCTAAATGCCAGCCAATTCTATTTATCGGTTTGCTGCATTCGATTCCAAGTTAAAATTTAAAAATAAATGATAAAAAAAAATCCAGTTTTTGGTCAATTCTGAGGTCCTTACCACCTTAAGCAAGACAAATTCCAGCATACAATTTTTTCCTAGACAACCTTTTTTTTTTGTCTAATTTTACTGTGCTATAGAAATTATTAAGCGCAGAATTTTTTGACTCACTGTACCTTATCAAGCGTGCATTCGTGGACAAAACTCACACAAACCAACATTTCTTTGTGTGAGTAAGCAGCGCCGTTAAAAGAGAGCAAGAATCGCAATCAAGCAAAAACGAGAGAGAGATTGGATCGTGCATGAGCCGACTGCGCTGCAGCAGATTTTGCTGAGATTGCCTATCAGTGCCCTACACCAAAGGATAAATGAGGCATTTACGACTCATGGGCACTGTTTGTAATAAGCCGCAGCCAGAGTGACAGATCGGCATAGTAAACATTGACGAGACTAAAAATGTTGAGCTTAAGTGAAAATCGATTTAATTCTGTTAAAAAATATATCTTCCTTGACAACTAGCTGAATTTTCCTTCTTAAAAAAATATATATACATACATATATACTGGTGCTATATATAAGGTCGTTTATTTTAGCCAGTTTATTATATTGCTTTGTAGTTATTAGTTATTCTAAAAAACAAAATTGAATCGGTCATTTCAAAAACCTCATAAGTCACATTTTTTGCAACATGCTATTCTTGCTGAAAATGGTTCCTTAAAGGGAGATACGTACTCTGGGTAAAAACCACATAAATCAATACAATCCTTTCTCTTCAATGAAAAAAAAGTTCATTGCAAAAACAACATTAGTCAGTGACTTATGATTAAGTTTAACGCTTAAAATTGAATCGGTCATTTCAAAAACCCCATAAGTCCCTAAATTATAATTTTTCAGGAATCAATAAAAACTGTTTCCTACACAAACAAATGAGTTTGAACGGACTTTTTTATGCTTAATTTAGTATTTGAGTGATAAAAAATTTAAATTTAAATATCCTTAACAGTTGTTTTGGTTAAAATTTATACCACTAATCCTATTTCTTGCTAAAACAACATAAGCTAAAAATAGTTTTTAGGGATTTTTTCATTATTTTCATTAATAAAATGTTAAGGTTATTCACAATTTAAATTTTTTATCACTCAAATACTAAATTAAGCATAAAAAAGTCCGTTAAAATTCATTTGTTTGTGTTTTTATTGATTCCTGAAAAATTCTTATTTAGTGACTTATGAGGTTTTTGAAATGACCGATTCAATTACATAAACCTAATAAAAAGTTATAGTTAAAATTATAGTGTATAAAAGACTGCACGCAAAGACGAGCCTTAATAGTCCAACACCAACATGGCTGCAGCGCATCTGACAGTCGACTAGCCTCGAACTCCTAACTTACAATTTTTAGTTTCTCTCTTTCTTTTCGTCAACTGTTAGTGAAAGCGTTGCCATCCCGCTCGCTCTCTTTGCAATAAGAACAAGTTCTTATGAACAGTGCGAAAAAAAATAGGAAACTAAATTGCGGCAAATTCGTGTAAGCCGCGTTAAAAATATGATTTATTAATTAATTTGCACGTTGCAGCAAGTATAAATTGTTTAAATAAGTAAATTTTTTAATTATGTACGTAAAGTGCGTGTTAAAGCTGCAAATTGTTACGTTCGCGTGTCCCGAAAAGGCCCAGAGGCTGCAGCGAGTTTTTTTGTTTGTTTTTTAAGTGCAAGTTTTGTTAATAAACGCATTGATGAAATGCAATAAGTGCTAAATATAAATAAATAAAATAAATTTATAAATTATTTAGCTAAAGTGCGTGTTGAAGCTGATGCGTTTGTGTGTCTGCCGGGAAGTTTCAGAGGCTGCAGCAAGTTTTTTATGTGCAAATCCAAATTATATTTATTAAGACATCGATGAGTTGCAACAAAAGTTAAATTTTGAATATATTTTTGAAATTTATTTTAAATAAATAAGTAAATGCTTTTTTTTGTTTTGTTTTTTAAGTGCAAAGTCAACGTTGAGTTGCAAAAAGTGTTAGCAACATGTTGATAGCAACATGTTGGCGTCAACAATTGTGCAAGTGCAAGTAAGTAAGCAATATATTATTATTTATTGTAGTTTTAATGCCCCCATGTATGTGTGAGTGCGAAAGCAAATGCGACTTAAGTTCCTTCCAAGCTGGAATTAAGCGGCATTTCCAGAAAATTGTTTTTGCTTTGACAAGCGGTGTTTTGTGACTTGTTGTTGTTTTTATTTACCTTACTAAAAAGCAAATACAAAAAACAAAGTCAAAATAGGAGCCTCTCTTCGCTGAGAGAGCAAGAGAGCATAAAACTAAATAAAATACCGTGTTATTGTTGTTGATATTGTTTTGGATGAAATTAAGAGCACACAAATACAGTTCAGCTGAGCATTTTCTCTTTTATCATATTTTTAAGAGTTTGAACTTACAGTAGGCTGGATTTTTATGTCAGGTATATTCATTTTCTAATATTTTTAATCAAGTTAACATGAAATTTAAATCAAAATAAGTTATTTATTTTTTAATACAAAATTTTTTTTCCTAGTTTGAGTTACAAAATTTTAAGTACATCCTCAAAATTGTTCAATATTTTAGATACCCGGCTCAGCCTTCCTCTTGCAATTACACTGTAAGTACTTTTTCGATATCAATTTTTTGTGAAAAGTTTTAGAATATTTTGCCCAATTAGAACTTCAACACTGGCGCCATTTTCTTTCTTACTGGGCAGCTGTACTCTGTTACCATCTTTTATCCCGCCACAAGGAGTTGTGTCTTGTAGAGAAGCATTTACCACCTGAGCTGTATTTAACAAACATGACTTCGTCGAATTGACTAGGTCCCCGGTGCCGTAGAGCTTTGTCAGCTGATCCGTTTCCGGCACATAGCTATATAGGGCGCGGAATTGGCAGCCGGCATCGCGGAACGAACTACTAGAAAGTGTTTGGCCTCTGAGCGTGCAAATTTTTCCAGCGTTTTCTATTTGGTATCACTGTTGTTAGCGCCCGGGAAACGCAGTTTTCGACTAGGTTTAATATGATGTCGAGGTTGGATTTGGTTGATGGTTGCTTGAACAAAATTTGACAACCCCGAATTTTCCATGATTAAATTCGGAGTTTATGAGATATCGCTTGAGCCATCATCAAATACGCGACGTTTCGATATCAAGCCTGGTGGCAAAGAGCCTCGCCCAGAGGGAGATGCCATATGTCTATCTGATACCCCGATTTCCATTCCCACCTGAGTTGTATTTGAGAAACTTATCGAACATGACTTCGTCGACTTGACTGGGTCCCCGGTGCCGTAGAGCTTTGTCAGCTGATCCGTTTCCGGCACATAGCTATATAGGGCGCGGAATTGGCAGCCGGCATCGCGGAACGAAGTATAAAGAAGTGTTTGGCCTCTTAGCGTGCAATTGTTTTCAGCGCTTTCTGTTTGGCATCCCTGTTGACAGTGCCCCCAAAAAAACGAAGTTTAATATGATGCGGCGATTGGATTTGGTTGATGGTTGCTTGAACAAAATTTGACAACCCCGAATTTTCCATGATTGAATTCGGAGTATATGAGACATCGCTTGAGCCATCATCAAATCCGCGAAGTTTTGATATCAAGCCTGGTTGCAAAGAGCCTCGCCCAGAGGGAGATGGCATATGCCTATCTGATACACCGATTTCCATTCCCACCTGAGTTGTATTTGAAAAACTTATCGAAAATGACTTCTTCGACTTGACTAAAGCCGGTGCCGTAGAGCTTTGTCAGCTGATCCGTTTCCGGCACATAGCTATATAGGGCGCGGAATTGGCAGCCGGCATCGCGGAACGAAGTAAAAAGAAGTGTTTGGCCTCTTAGCGTGCAATTGTTTTCAGCGCTTTCTGTTTGGCATCCCTGTTGACAGTGCCCCCAAAAAAACGAAGTTTAATATGATGCGGCGATTGGATTTGGTTGATGGTTGCTTGAACAAAATTTGACAACCCCGAATTTTCCATGATTGAATTCGGAGTATATGAGACATCGCTTGAGCCATCATCAAATCCGCGAAGTTTTGATATCAAGCCTGGTTGCAAAGAGCCTCGCCCAGAGGGAGATGGCATATGCCTATCTGATACACCGATTTCCATTCCCACCTGAGTTGTATTTGAAAAACTTATCGAAAATGACTTCTTCGACTTGACTAAAGCCGGTGCCGTAGAGCTGTGTCAGCTGATCCGTTTCCGGCACATAGCTATATAGGGCGCGGAATTGGCAGCCGGCATCGCGGAACGAAGTAAAAAGAAGTGTTTGGCCTCTTAGCGTGCAATTGTTTTCAGCGCTTTCTGTTTGGCATCCCTGTTGACAGTGCCCCCAAAAAAACGAAGTTTAATATGATGCGGCGATTGGATTTGGTTGATGGTTGCTTGAACAAAATTTGACAACCCCGAATTTTCCATGATTGAATTCGCAGTATATGAGACATCGCTTGAGCCATCATCAAATCCGCGAAGTTTTGATATCAAGCCTGGTTGCAAAGAGCCTCGCCCAGAGGGAGATGGCATATGCCTATCTGATACACCGATTTCCATTCCCACCTGAGTTGTATTTGAAAAACTTATCGAAAATGACTTCTTCGACTTGACTAAAGCCGGTGCCGTAGAGCTTTGTCAGCTGATCCGTTTCCGGCACATAGCTATATAGGGCGCGGAATTGGCAGCCGGCATCGCGGAACGAAGTATAAAGAAGTGTTTGGCCTCTTAGCGTGCAATTGTTTTCAGCGCTTTCTGTTTGGCATCCCTGTTGACAGTGCCCCCAAAAAAACGAAGTTTAATATGATGCGGCGATTGGATTTGGTTGATGGTTGCTTGAACAAAATTTGACAACCCCGAATTTTCCATGATTGAATTCGGAGTTTATGAGATATCGCTTGAGCCATCATCAAATCCGCGACCTTTCGATATCAAGCCTGGTGGCAAAGAGCATCGCCCAGAGGGAGATGGCATATGCCTATCTGATACACCGATTTCCATTCCCACCTGAGTTGTATTTGAAAAACTTATCGAACATGACTTCGTCGACTTGACTAGGTCCGGTGCCGTAGAGCTTTGACACCTGATCCGTTACTGGCACATAGCTATATAGGGCGCGGAATTGGCAGCCGGCATCGCGGAACGAAGTATAAGGAAGTGTTTGGCCTCTGAGCGAGCAAATTTTTCCAGCGCTTTCTGTTTGGCATCCCTGTTGACAGTGCCCCAAAAAAACGTAGTTTAATATGATGCGGCGATTGGATTTGGTTGATGGTTGCTTGAACAAAATTTGACAACCCCGAATTTTCCATGATTGAATTCGGAGTTTATGAGATATCGCTTGAGCCATCATCAAATACGCGACGTTTCGATATCAAGCCTGGTGGCAAAGAGCCTCGCCCAGAGGGAGATGGCATATGCCTATCTGATACACCGATTTCTATTCCCACCTGAGTTGTATTTGAGAAACTTATCGAACATGACTTCGCCGACTTGACTAGATCCGGTGCCGTAGAAATTTGTCAGCTGATCCGTTTCCGGCACATAGCTATATAGGGCGCGGAATTGGCAGCCGGCATCGCGGAACGAAGTATAAGGAAGTGTTGACAGTGCCCCAAAAAAACGTAGTTTAATATGATGCGGCGATTGGATTTGGTTGATGGTTGCTTGAACAAAATTTGACAACCCCGAATTTTCCATGATTGAATTCGGAGTTTATGAGATATCGCTTGAGCCATCATCAAATACGCGACGTTTTGATATCAAGCCTGGTGGCAAAGAGCCTCGCCCAGAGGGAGATCGCATATACCTACCTCATACATTCATTCCCGATGAAGGTGCCCGTCCCAATCCAGTAACAAAAATACAAAGTTTTTAGATACACAAACCAACAGCAACCTCATTTGGCATAGAAATTTGATGGTCAATAAAAGATGTATTCGAAAAAAAAGAGTATTGAATTGAGTATACTATATTAACTTTTTGTAAAGGTTGTATTTCAGCCTGAAGATCAAGCGCAGAATCACTCTTGCCAACAGGTGCTATTTCGGTCTCAAAACTATCACTCTACAAGGAAGCCTGAACCGTGACGCTAACTGATTCAGCTGCCTTGGGAGTTTTCGAGAGGAAAGTACTGCGCAAGATCTTTGGTCCTATTCGAGTTGGCGATGACTACCGCATCCGTACCAACCAGGAGCTGTATGCGGAGAGGACGACCGTATTTGCGTTGGAAAGACCAAGTGGAAGGGGCCCTGTCTTCGCTCGGTGTGACCAACTGGAGAAGGCGCGCGCAATGCAGAAACGCCTGGAGAGATGTTTTAAGGCATGCCGTAATCCGGTAATCGGGTTGTAAGAAGAAGAAAGGTTTTATTGTTTTCTTGTATAGAGGTTTTCATTAATTATTAAATACAGTTTTCTTGTAGAAGAAGCTTTTTTTAATCGAGCTAAATACAATGAAATCGCTGAAACATATTCTATATATTCATATTCTTCTCTTCTTCAATCCCCATTTGCTGTTAGGCGTCGGGGTAGCCTCGGGATATCAATCTTTTCCAATTAGGTCGGTCCCGGCTCTCTCTTCTCTTCTCTGCCAGGGTTCTGCTCCTCATCCTTCCCACATTCCGGATGCGATTTTCCAATTCTCATTTCTAGTACCTGTTTGGCTTTTCTTGACTTTTCCTACCTCACTTAGACCCAGCAGATCAACACGGTACTCTTCCATCTCTTGCACCAATTCTACTTATATCCTACAATCGTTTTCATGTTCCAGGTTCCAATTCTCATTTTCCTTTTCAAATCCGGTCATCGTCTTGTTGATCCCTCTATTCCGAGGCTCGTTTGTTGGCTTTGAATCGATTATAAGATTGGAGTACGTGCTTAGACCAACTCTAGCCGCCGTGACCCAGGCTGGGGCCTCTCACACTGTACTTTCACTAGGGCCAGATGAACCGTGGTTTGTTGACATGGCGTTACTCCCTCTCGTCTTCCTTTTGCAACCGCCCTTGGGACCGGCATTGGCGGAGTTGCTGAAACATATTTTGTGTAAGAAGCAACTTTTCCAAATATAAAGATAAAGTATCTAGGAGTCCTTCTCTACAATGCACTTCACTTATAGCACTGACAGTTCTCATTTTGACTATAGCCTTAGAGCTGCCAGAGACCCATCAATTTTTATAACTTTAAATATTAGCCAAAAGTAAAGCTGCAATATAGGGTGGGGTGAGGGCAGGTGTAGCTTCCCTTGCTACTTCCAAGTACCAGCTACAGATACAGATTCGGAATGCGTTCTCGAACGCGGCAAATGGCAATAAGAAAAAGTCATAACAAAATTTTACGACAACTTTGGCTGCGTTTTCATTTTGAATTTTCTTACCAGTTGCCCTGCATTTGTTGGGGGAGGTACTGGGCGGGTACTGGGCTGGTACTATGTACCTCGGAACTTGTAGGTGAGCCACGCTGAGCTCAGCTCAAAATGCAAAACAAAAGAAAATTACCAAAAGCAGCAGCGGAGTAATCGAGAATATTGTTGTTATCGTTGGCTGGCAAAATATTCTAATGGCTGCCATCCCGCTGGTTATAGGTTGGCCGGGAATGGCCGGGTTGGGTGGGAGGCATGGGCATATAATAATCATCTATATTCATGGATTAGGATTCAATTTTTATGCCACACGCAAAAGCACTGGAAAAAAAAAGACAAAATAACGCCGCCCAACAACAACAATGAGGGTTAAATTGAAAATAAAGCGAAAACGTCGACAGCGACGTCGACGGCGACGACGACGGCGACAGCGACAACAACAAAATGCTGCCAAATGTGAAATTATAAAGATGTGAGTCAGAGTGAGACAGGACAAAAAAAAAAATTATTCAAAAAATTATGCAAGAAAATATTACCAAAGAGCTAATAATTTTCTCAGCCTCCTTTTATTTTATTTTTTTATTTTGGTTTTCAAGGTGGCAAAAGCGTGAACCGCTGCTCCATGGGAAGTTGCCACAGAGTGGGTGTGTGTGTGTGAGTGTGGCACGTTAACTGCCTTGGCTGAGCCCGGACCACGGCCCGGGTTTTGTATTAATGAATAATATCGCGACTGAGGCGGCGACGGCATAGTCAAAGATGAAAATGGAGTTGGAGTCGGAGTCAGAGTCGGAGAGATGAAAATGGCTATAACGTTGGAAACAAAGTCGAAGTTGTGGTGCGCCACAGGGGTTAATAAGTAATCTGCATTTTTTGACATTAATTTATGTCTTCAAATATGTGCGACTGTGTCTAGGTGGATATTTGGAAATTTTTTTTCGCGTTGGGTTTTGGGTTTTTGGGTTTGGGTCTGGGGCGTTTTGCAGCAACAACCACAACAATAACAAGAACAAGAATTTGCCACAGAGAAACAGAACAGCTGTTAAAAATGTCATTAGACAAAATATGTGCTCTGTATATGCTTATAGATATAGCTACATATTATATATAGCGATAAATAAATAAATAATAATATGTATAGAAATATGTTCCTATTTGGAAATTTACTTTATGAGCTGAGCTGCGTATTATATTATTAGAAACGCATGCGAGCAAGTAGGGAGTGTGGGGTGTAGGGAGTAATTAGGTAAGTAGATCTTAGTCGGAATTTTTAGGGAATTTTGAAGTTAGCAACAATTTTGAAAAACTCTTTTGGAGATAGAATGATGCCAAAGAGGAGTTTTAGTGCTTGGTACTAATATTTTTTTTTTCCTAAAAGGGTTCCTCACGGAGAGGTGGGGCACTGCGACCAAAAGGTTTTTTGTACCATACCCTTAAGTTCAAGCAAAGACTTTCCGCTTTCCGCATGAAATGCAGTAGGTCTTTTGTTGGTATTGACCTGAGATGGAAGGGACTAATCCGTTCTGTCCCATACCAGCGCTGGGCAGTCACAGAAAATGGTCTTCTAGACACAGCCTGCACTCTGAGGAGTCCCATAGACCGATTTTCTGTAAATGGTATCTAACAGTGTAGTGGCCAGATAGGTAAGCTACCAGGAGCTTTAGGTCCGCTCTGCCAAGATCTTTTGTCTTGATTGCATCCAGAGGTTTGACAAGCACTTTTGCTTGTCGAAGCCCCGGAAGGGAGAGCCCGTATCTCCTATGTTCTCCGGCGGCCGATTTGTATATCATGGTTTTGGCATTCTTTAACCATCCTAGAGAAGATGCTCCAGGAGGACAAAGCCCTAATAGCAGCTTAGGATCTCTGAGATAGCTGAGATTTCCATTTCAAAAAGAGCAGTTGAGTGTGGGAAGCAGGAAGTTGATGGAGGGGATGAGAGAGCTTGGTAGTAGAGATTTCAGTTTCAAAAGAGGATTCTTTTGTGGGAAGTAGGGAATAGGTACAGAGGACAATATTACTTGGTAGTAAGATAGTCGTAGAGGATCTCTCTTGAAGCATAGCTGAGATTTCGTTTTTAAAAAATAATTTGTGTGTGGAAAGTAGGGAGTAGGTAGAGGGGATGATAGAGCTTGGTATTAAGATAGTCGCAGAGTATCTCTCTTGAAGCACAGCTGAGATTTCGATTTAAAAGAGGTGTCGTGTGTGGAAAGTAGGGACTAGGTAGAGGGGATGATAGAGCTTGGTAGTAAGATAGTCGAAGAGGACCTCTCTTGAAGCTTGGCTGAGATTTAAATTTTCATAAGAGGAGTTGTGAGGGAAGAAGGGAGTAGGTAGATGGAAAGATAGTCGTTAAGGATCTCTCTTAAAACATTGCTGAGATTTCAATTTAAAAAAGAGGATTTTTGTGTAGCATGTGGGGATTAGGTAGAGAGGATGATAGTAAGATAGTCGTAGAGGATCTTTCTTGAAGCATAGCTGAGATTTCAATTTAAAAAAGAGTAGTTGTGTGTGGGAAGTTGGGAGTTGGTAGAGGTGCAAATAGTACTTGGTAGTAAGATAGTCGAAAAGTGTCTCTTGTAATGCACGGTAAGAATTCAATTTGAATGAAAGGAGTCATCTACAAAATGTAGGTAGTTAATGCGAAAGTAGATCCTAAATAGGACTCGGAGAAAGGGGGTAGAGAAGATGACAACAATTTAAGGTGACAGTAATACTCCGAGTCTTTCATTAAGCGTCGCCTCTAAGCTGAGTGTGAGACCTGAAAAGGGTATGGACTGGGAAAGGAAGTATTAGAGAAAGTGAATCTTCCTCAACTTGGAATTGATCTCGGATCTTTGAAACTTTGAACTTGTGTTTTGAAAAAAACAATTGTGAGGTTGAGTTCTGGGTTAGGAAGTATTAGAAGAATTTAGATGCCTGAAATTAAATTTTTAAATAAGATTTTGCCGGATTGATATAAACAAGTTAGAAGGACGTAATACAAATGGATCAATTCTTTGGTCTTAGTTAGTGGGAGCTGGGAGTAAGTAAGGAAGTAAATCTTATCTAAGATTTGCATGGACTTTGCTAGAACTGTGAAACAGTTCTCTGGGATAAGCATAATATCAATTTAAGATGTTTTCGCCTGGAAGTCTTATACATTGTCTTATATGAAATGTGTCTGTACTGAAAAGTAGCAGATCTGGACTAGGAATTCTAGAAAGGGGATAGAGGTGATGACATCAATTAAGGTTAAAGTACTAGGCCTTGATACTCCGAGTCTCCGAGCTGAGTGTGAGGCCTAAATAGGGATGGGGCTGGGTTAGAAAGTATAGAAAGAACACTCAAACAAAACTGCACGTCTTTGAATTGAAAGTAAAATCGAAACTAGAAAATGCTCGAGAAATATTGAGACCCAAATGTCAATACAAAACAAGTGCGTTTGCAGAAGACTTTAAATTAAAGGGCCTGATGGAATAAGTAATTAGGCTCTGTGGATCCAGAAATTGTGTTGATGCAAACTAAACGACGCAGGCTCGGACACACACTCCGAAAAACGTTGGAACCCTCAAGGGTCTCGGCTACCTGTTGTCCCAGCGCAAACATGGAACAAAATAATGGATGGGGAACTTAACGCAGAAAGCTACGAGATATGCAGCGATGCCTCTAATACAGTGATTTTCAGATCTATGGTCGAGACCCTTATGCTCCATAAGGATAAAAGTATTTCAGTGACAGTAGTTAAAGACGTCAGTTTTTCGAATTCAAGAGTTGGTCGACTCCTAATAGATGGCCCATCCCATAACTACCGCAAGTAATACAAGGGTCGGTAAAACAATAATAGTTTTCAAAACAAACCTTATCAATCGGTGCTCGGTATGCTCTAGATTTCTAGTAACTACGCCACATCCCAAGCTTGCCCGATCTACTTCCGATAGTCCTTCGTTCCCGTTGAAAACTTCTTTTCCGTGTCTTGCTATTATCTCCAAAAGACATACCCTCCCAACCGACAGAGCATACTCCACCCCGCCCATACGCAGTGCGTTGCCTTACACAAATCTATATTTACGATTATGGAAGTTTATGAGGCGACTTCGACGTTTTAGTGTCATTCTGTGCACGGTTGTAAACGCGAACGTTGATGACTGTTACTGTTAGGCATTTGGACTGGTGACTTGGTGACTTGTGGATTGTGTGGACTTGGCTGTGGTTACGTTGACGCCTAATGACAAATGCCAGCAAAATAGTCACACACGCAACGTGCCTCCTCAGACCCCAGGACGACACCCCAGAATCAGTAACTCTGGCAAATTCGGCAACTTGTACAGGACGAAGGCGCAGAGAAGAGCGCCGGAGTGTGTTATGTGCAAGTCAAAGTGAAAGTGAAATTGTCATAAAAAGTGAAAGGCAACTGGGGAGCTGAGTGCTGAGGTGTTCCAAGTGGTTTGGCGACCATGTCAAGGTAATTTGAACGCACTTTTTGCGCTATAGCATAACTATGGCCGGTTTTTATTAGTAAATTAAAATAGTATGCCACGCCCATGGCATACAATACGTACGCCCCGCATGCAGCAACTCACACATGTAATTACTTAGTTTATTATATTGTAAGTAGTATCAACAGTTCCTCATACACTTGGTCGGTCCTGTGCTCCGTTCCAACGCTGAGTGCCCCTTTTATAGTTTGGCAAATCGTAAAAACTTTTACAACATTTTGCATGCAATGAAGTTGGGTTAGGGCCAAAGTAAAAGTATTGCCAACTGCCAGCCAGCCAGGGTTGTCGCCACAAAAAACTTTTTTAGCTACACTTGCTTTCAGTGTTGTTTTTCTTACTATTTGTCTTTTGCAATTCCCATCGACATATTCGTCGTATCCAGGCTACAGCAGAGTCTGTTTTGGTCAACTCCAGACTTTGCCAGCAGCTTGACTTAAGCAAACTCCCTGGAAGCCCCCGCCTACTGGACGCCATTGAGCCGCACTTAAGCCGCCTGACCAAAAATCATTAACTATTTTAATTTCAGTTTGCAAATTCCATGCAATTTAAATGCGTAGTCCGCAACCCAGACTCCAGACTCCGGGAGTCTCTGACTCGGACTGACTCGTTACGGATTCGAGCAAAGTCTGTGCGCACTTTGCCAAATGCTAAGCAAATACAATTAAAATGTCTAAGACAAAACCAATAATTAAAAATGCACAAAACCAAAAGTGAATGCCACCAAGGCTTCCCGGTTTGGCTCTTGAACCCAGCCAAGCTCCATAAGCAGGAGTTTGTCCAAGTTGGAGTTGGGAGCGGGCGGGCATTAGTTGATCTCTGGTTGCTGTGGGTTTTTGGTAGAGCGCAAATGAGTTTTATCAATATTATTATAGACACCTATTGTTAATATTTGAATTTAGAGAAGGAAAACTATTGTAAGGTTAGAAGCATTTGGTTTTATAAATTTGGAACACAGAGAAATAAAACATGCTTAGTTACTTAAATGCTTTCTGGGGAGATTAAGAAAAACAGAATTCCTGAATCTTAGCTTTAATATTTATTTCACGAGCACTAACCACTTTTTCATCTAATGTCCTGTCACTCCTAGTGAAGCATCGGGCCATACTAGCTACTGGGGACTTCGAATGTCCCCTTATATATAATATTAGGTTTGTTAATTTAGAACACGCGGGTGGAACATGCTTAGATAAGACATTTTTCTTTTTTATAGCTGTTAAGAGTGGAGAAGAGGTAATATCCACCAGTTTCGATCTTTGGATCTCTCAAGGTCACCCTCCTACATTCCATATCGACTACCATGCTCTATCTTCACAATTAGGCTACACAAAGAGCCTTAAAATTTAAAGCCAAATTTTACAATGTTCTTAAAATCCTTTTTCTAATATAACGTTTATGCATTGGGAACATGCGGAAATGGAACATGCTCACGTAGATAACAAAGTTCCCTTTTTTTATAGCTGTCGAGAGTAGAGAAGTTGGAATACTTAGCAGCTTCGACATTCGAACCTCAAAAGATAACTCGCCCCTTCCCAAACACTCTATCCTTTCCCATGGTTCCTTCACTATTTCTCCAATAATGCAACACAAAGGGTCTTATGGTCTGCGTGTAAGTTCGATTTTCTAATTAAGCAGCCTAACCTTACCTAACCATATCTGTCCATAATATTCATCAACATCGTTTTTCTCTACAACCCTGGGAGGGTTTTGGCTTTGTCTACAATCTTCTTTCAATCGTTCCGATCTTGTGCAAGGTCCGTCAAGTTTGTTGTACTGATTATTCTATTGTCATCTCTTATGCAGTAGAATAGACTTTTTCGCGGACGTCCCTTTTTTCTGGTCTAAGTTGGTTTATATCTAGTATAAATTTTGTGTATTGTTCATTCTAAGAAAAAGAGTTATCAATCTTAGCCTTTGAGATATTATAAATTAGTCCGAATAATTTTCTTAAGTTCCATCTTTTGAAGATTCTAAGCAGTTCTTCATTCAACATTGTCATTGGCCATACTTCGGATACGTAGAGGACTATTGGTTTTATTATGGTTATATATATTGCCAGTTTACTTTCTCTTAATATTTTTGATTTCAAAAGGTTAAGATGAGCGCAGTAGATCTTATTAGATTATAATCAATTAATCATACGTAGCATCTTCGACATTAGATGTCAGATGTGCCCCAGTGAAAAAAGTCTATTAATATATTTCGTTGGTAACTTCTCTTCTTCTACTTCTTCAATCCCCATTTGCTGTAAGGCGTCGGGGTAGCCTCGGGCTCTCTCTTCTCATCTCTGCCAGGGTTCTGCCAGGGCTCTGCCTCTCATCCTTCCCACATCCCAGATGCGATTTTTATAAGTTTTTCGGGTCATCCTCTCGGTGCATAGCCTTCCGTTCTCATTTCCAGTACCTGTTTTGCTTTTCTTGACTCACCCTACCTCACTTAGTCCCAGCAGATCCACACGGTACTCTTCCATCTCTTGCACTAATTCTACTTCTTTTCCTACAATCGTTTTCATGTTCCAGGTTCCAATTGTCATTTTCCTTTTCAAATCCGGTCGTCGTCTTGTTGATGCATCTATTCCGAGGCCCGTTTGTTGGCTTTGAATCGATTATAGCATTGGAGTAGGTGATGAGCCCAACTCTAGCCGCCGTGACCCAGGCTGGGGCCACTCACACAGTACTATCACCCGGGGCAGGTGAACCGCGGTTTGTTGACGGGGTGTTACTACCCCCCCTCCTCCTTTTGCAACCGGGCTTGGGACCGGCATTGACGGAATTAGTAACTTTGTTGGTAACTTTGGAACGAATGGAAATGAAATACTAGAAGTTACTTCTATACATAAAGCAAATGGTTCAATATACAACTTGCTTATTTTGAGTTTTCTCAAATATTCTTTCAAAATAATCGAAATTTCTATGCCTCCTGTTTATAGTACCTTCCATCCATATCGTTGATGACATAGCGACTGACCCAATGCTGCCAGGATGAATAAAAACACAAGCATGAACACGGGACATGGCATATTTTCCGCGCAGTTACTTGGCTTAATTTTCATCAACAAAAGCAACAACAAAATGAGGGAAAAATTTTGCCCAAAACAAAAAAAAAAGAAAAGGGTTTACCGCTATTGTCGCCAACGTTCATTTCCGTTTTGTTTCACGAATTTTTATTTACTTTGCATTTTCAGTGTTCAACAGTGGCGCGATTTTTCATTAGTTCCTTGAAGTTTTCCATGGATGCTAGTCGGGGGGGCTTATTTTTTTTTGTTGTTGCATAATTTTTGTGTTGGTTACTTTCGTTAGTTAATGGCATGGGCGTTGTATGACACGCCTACTTCAGCAAACCCTTCAGCCGTCTCCTGCCTGCAATCTGCCTAATCGGATAATACGCTGAAACAGAGAGTTTTGTAATCGAAGTTGTTGTTGGGCTCAGACTGGTGTACATGACTTGAGTCAATATATTTTATGAAAAGTTAACCCTTTTTTTCGTCCTTGTTGTTTCTGGCAAGTTTACCGAGCACACGCGGCATTGTGTGGGGGCGGGGAGCGTATTTGCATGTGCCTGAAGCCTGTGTACGCTTTCTTCAGGAAACCCCGACCCAGCGACTTTGTGTTTTAATGTCAGCTCACGGTTTCGATGTTGTCATCGTCATCGTAGCTGCTCAATTGTCTAACATTATCTGATTTGGCGTTTAATGCTTAACCCTGGTCTGGCAAGCCTAGATACTAGTCGAACGACACACGCGTAGTCATTAAAAGAGCGAAAATAAAATAAAAAAAAAGCGAAAAGGAAGCGCAAGGATAACGAATTAAAAAATTAAAAATCGAAAAAACAAGCACGACGACAACATCACCAAAGAGCAAAAGGTACAAAAAATAAAAAACAAAAAGGGGTGAAAGCTGATTAGGCTTGTGGCTGGCAGGCGGGGTGAGTGGTGAAAGTAAGTGCTGCAGCAAGGGGTTAAGACTGAATGTAGCTGCTGATGTGTTGCCGCTGATTAGGCGCACTGACTCTCTCTCTCGGTGGTTGGGAGCAAAGACGACGCTGAGCACGGCAAAGGCCAAAGGCAACATTGCCGAAGCAAGTTGAAGGCGACGACGGCAGCATAATTAAAACTCCCAGTGCCGTGTAATAAATGCCAAGGCAGGCACGGCCAATAAATACCAACAACGACAACAGCAACAACAAGAACAACCTCGGCAACCCTTTTGATAAGAGCAACCCCCAATGCGGGGTTTCAGCCGCCGCCGTCAAGGAAATAAAAGAAACAATCGAATTTTAATCAATTCGCGCGGCAGCAGCAGACGCCAAAGTCTGTTTCATTTGCATTTTCTGAACTGGCCGCCCCCCTCCTCCGCCCTTAACCAATCTCAATCTCTTCTGCCTAACCAATATAGTGAGCTACCAACGCCACTGGCATTGTTTCTAGGCAACGAAGCGTCAGCTCACACAGCTGCAGCCGCAGCTCATCCGGAAGTTCGCACACGTGAGCAGGCCAGTTGAGCCGGGTAGGCGGGCTAGGGTAAGCCACTGGTCTGGCAATCCCTTCAGAGTTCAGAGCTAAGCCCTAGCAGGTTGATTATTTCGCGCGTTGACCCGCAAAGCCGGAAAGCCGCAGCAGCGACGCTTTGGGTTCATTCTTCAAGTTTTGTTGCATACTTTGCGGCCGAGCGCATGAAAAAAAAAATGATTTCATTCAATGCTAAAGAGTTGGTAGCGGGGGGTTCTTTTTTCTCGTGTATTTAATGGAAACCCTTTATATTTAGACCTTTTTGTGTTGAGCTATAGTTATTGATACTTGGAGTATCCTTTGGCAAGTGATTAGCACAGGGGCAGCTATGTATAACATACCTGACAAACCGGGCAGGACTTGCGGATATGACTGACCTAGTAGGTTGGGCTCATCCGATATGACAAATCGCGAGTCTCGTGTTTCTCTTTGATGGGGCTAAAGTGCTTGAAGGTTCCGAATATGTCATTCAATTGATGGGGTATTGTGCATATGGTATTCCATATCTTTGGGATTTGGGAGCATATTGCAATATTTTTAACGGGTTGATATATAATTTGACTATGAATTACACAAAAGCGATGTCTTTAACATATTTCGATCAAAAAAGATGTGTGTATTTAGAAATGCGAAGTCTATGCTTTTCAGCATTTGTTTGGACTGACTTTCCACTCAAACGTATCTCCGGGGAATACGTTTCTCAAACGTCTCTCTCTTTTGTTAGACGAGGAGACCTCAAAGTATGATACTCATAACTCCTTCCTTGACTGATAACTAATCGCAAATGGATAGGTTAGGTGATATAGATTGCTCGGCGATAACCAAGAATACCGAGAGCTCTGTAAGACCCATTGAGATGGAGGCGGCGGGTGAGATCCCGGTGTGCTCTTGTGGCTGACTGATTGTTCAGATACTGGATGTTTTCTATCTTTCACATAACTTCATGGCTACGACACTATTTATGATGATACATGGATCCCTATAGCCAGATCTGTCGAGAGGTAGCGGAAAGGGGGGGATAACCCCATGCCCGTTTTCCTCAGGGGCCAGGTGGAATTAGTGACGTGATTTAAGCTAAAGTCCCAATAGTCGGGCTGATACATTTTTCCCCCAGCCCCGGTTTTGCACTCTACGATCCTGCCATAACCCATTGGTCTATGGCGTTGTTTCCTGAATACTTCTATTAATAAAGGCGAGATGGAACGCTGGCTTTGCTCACCGTAGGAAATAGAGTTACTCTCTCTGTTGATCCGTCTGCTGAATTTACTCTTTCATTATGTCGATGTTGCCAAGTGGAGCGTACTAATTTTCGACAGTAGAACATCTACCTATCGATTTGCTCGATTCTAACTGTTTTTGGTATTTTTAAGTCGCTTGAGAACAACTCAAATTTAGTAAGAAATAGAGGATATTGTGAAGGGAGTCAACTCCGTTGTAGCAACTCTCCATTACGCAAGTGCTGCCCATCGTTTAAATGCTTTCTAAATCTTTCTGGAACTAGTTGGGAGACTCGGTTCTTATATGTAAGATTTTTAGCCCAACTTAAGAAATAACTTTAATCTGTAGTTTTATTCTTCAACCGATTTTCAGTATTCTACATGTTATTAATTTCCGAACAAATTGTTGTAAATTTATTGTCGCTCTTGTGTGCCCAACATGTCAGTCAGACATTAGCCTCAGCTGATGGAAATGTCAGACCTTGTGGGGGGCAATATGACGGACAGACGAAATGACGGACAGACTGACAGCGGCCTAGTCAACGGCTCGTCAGTAGGCTGTTGGTTGTTACCTGTGTGTGTGTGTGCCACGCCTATTTGCCGCCCTATGTCGCCGTTCCAGCTGTCACTCTTGTCATTGTTATTTGTTGTGTGTATTTTTTGTTATGGTTGTTACCTTTCTTTTTAGCCATTTTGCTTTGGCAATTTCTATTCATTGCAACTCATTGCCTTGGCTGCTGCTACTAACACAAACACACACACACACGCATAGCTACATACAACTACACACACACACACACAGACACACATGCAACTTGCTTGTTTGGCTAGCCATAGTCAAAGTTCTCATTCTCTGCTCCCTCTTTGCCATATTTTGTTTCGTTTTGTTAAGGGCTTTCGTTTTTCTTACACTGCCCGCGCTCTCTTTTACTCTCTCTCACTTATTTTTTCATCATCTCATCATCTTTGGTGTCTGCGCCATCTACGAGCAGCTCACCCAGTTCCACCCAAGCCTACCCATTCCAATTCCAATTCATTCCATTCCAACTGGCCGCCACTCGCCATTGCATTGCATTGCATTCACATCCGCATTCTCCATAGACCGACCGACCGACCAGCTTCTTTTACTCTTTCTCCATTTGTTCCGCTCTCCATTTCTCTTATTCCCCAACGCATTCTCATCGTTCTGCTCATCGTCGTCGTCGTCGTTGTCGACTGTTTGCTGTTATTTATAATTTTCGTTTATTTGCATTCGCATCCAATTTGTTTGGTATGTTCCAGCAGCGTTACCTGTGCTCTGCTTTGGCTCCTTTGCTTTTTTTATAGTCCTTGCTCATCGAGCGAAAGGGGTATATTAAATTCATCCGAAGACGTGTGACAAGAAAGAGAAAAGGAAAGCTCTATCCACTGTTCATTATAAAGAAGATCTGAAAGTAATATATTTAATCTTTATTTGAATTTAAATGGGTATTAAGTATTCACAGCAATAAAAATGTATATTATTTGCGTAAGACAGGATATCTTTTATAGAATGACTAGTTAGCCCCACAGACGATGCTCTGCCCAAACTTTTTGAATACTCTTAAAGTAAATAAACATCGTAAGATTCTCTAGTTAGCTTATCTGGAAAAATATAAGATTTTTTGATTAGTTTGCCTCTCGATTTAAGCTTGTACCATTATTAGTCGAATGTCGCGCTTCACGGGTCTGTCTTCACCGAATTCTTTCACATTTATTGCGATCTTCACGTATTTCTTCCAATTGAAATACATCATGCATTGATCCCAGTGCAAATAATTTTCCAATACACATCCAAATTGGCTTGAAACATCCGTATTGACAACTTCTTACTCACGCAAAAAACAGAATTGAAATTCATCGACGCGTTTATGAGAACACCCGTAACACGTAAAACATAAGTTTCTTTTATAGATGGTACAAAATTCCCTTCTGGAAAAACGGTCACAGATTCTAGAATTCCTTGAATTTGTAGAAATTATGTTTCTTTTAAATGCTTAGGAATAAGTCAAATTGTAAAGTCAATATCTCTGCCGTGAAGGAGTTAGGCCGATCTCAACTACTTCGCATCTTTTTGTAGATTTTGAATTTATTTACTATGTACTATTTCATACTCAGGTTCCATAGGGTCAAGAGTAGTTCGATTGTAAGCAACTAGCCACATCAATTAAGTCCGTTTGTCTGTTTGAAAATGTCGAATCTTGGAAACCATAAGAGCGAGGGACTCAAAATTGTACCAAACAATGCGAATTGTGGGGGTTGTCTTCTGTTTTATCAAAATAGCGCACTGCCTCCAATTTTGTCACCGTGTGAGCTATTCTAATGCTATCCAAAGATAGGGCAGTTTGCAAATTTGCACAGTAAAGATCTCTGGACTTTAGGCGGGATTAGAGATTAGGGTTTCGGACACACCATGCTTATAAATTGTATCCCCTGATAGATATTTACAGATGGGAACTTGGTGCTTGCAGAACAAGGTAGGCCAATTAGCTAGCTTAAATATAACACAGTCGGAAAGTGGTGAGTTGCCTGAGGTAATGTTTTACTTCAGATCGCAAGAAGAAGAACGCTCATTGAAGTTGTCTGTGAGTTGGTCAATTTATATTGGTGTTAAGCCTCTTGCCTCAGTAAGCGAATTTATTGTATAACTTAAAGGCAAACTTAAACTTAGGCAAAGCATAGACCCTTTTATAAGAAATTGTCCAAGTTTATAATTTGGTTTTGATTTGGTATATAGTATGAGGACACGCCAAGTGGGGAGGGTTGTAAAAAAGTCTACTACTGCGGTATCACAGCAGGCCTACTCAGCCTACTCTTAATCATAGTGAGTTTGGACGTCAGTTCCCGATTACCATCCTAACCTTAACCGAACATAACCTTCAACTATGTATTCAAATGTGAACTAAAGTTACCAAGCTTACTATTTAGACTCCTATGAGCTCCTGGTCGCAAGAAAAACCAGGAGAGATATGGTCAGAAATGAAGCAGGACAGAAGAAGTCGAGTATACAAAAAATCGAGGAGAGACAGCTAAAATGGTTCGGTCATCTACATCGGATGGACTAGTCAGGAAAAGCTAAACAGGTACTGGAAATGAGAACGAAAGGCAATGCAACGAGAGGGAGACCCCGAAAAACTGGGGAAAATCGCATCCAGAATGTGGGAAGGATGAGGGGCAGAACCCTGGCAGAGATGAGAAGAGAGAGCCGGGACCGACCTAATTGGAGAAGATGGATATCCCGAGGCTACCCCTACGCCTAACAGCAAATGGGCATTAAAGAAGAAGAGAGAAGAGGAACCTTATAAACATAAACTGCATTTTTTTTACAAACCGACCCTTATCTATACCCTAGAGCACCAATAGCTGCAGTGCATCCTGCTGTCGGTCACTATACCAACTGATCCAAATATTTTTTTTATCCATCTTTCGTTTCTATTTTCTGTTCAGTTTTTTTTGTTGCTGTTGTTGTTTGTTGATTATTTCGCTCTCATGTAGCATCAGTAAATGGGAACAAGCTGGCCCCATATACAACATGCATATTGCTGCTACTAGTTTCTTCTACTATTTGTTGTTGTCGTCATCATCAACGTTGTTGTTGTTGTCGTTGTTGTTTTGCCTTCAACCATTTTACGCCATTATCAACGTCATCGTTGTCGTTGTGCTCTCGTCCTCGTCGACATTGTTGTAGTTGTTGTTGGCTGGCCTCTGTATTCCTGCCCAGCTGTAGCCCCCATTGTGTTGTTGGGCATCATCTCACCTTTGGCCATATGCTCATTGTTGTTGTTGTTGTCCGCTCGCTCTCTTTGCCAGCTGTCAAGCCATATTATTGGTGTGCGCAAAATGTTTGCGTAATTGGAATGTTGACATTCGTATTTTTCGTTCACCAACACTAAACAACAACACGAGATGTAGGTGGGCTGGGGCTCTGGTCCCCCCTAATTTTCAGTTGTCATTTTGCTCAACATGTCTGCCTGCACCTAACCTCTCTCTCTCACCCTACCGCCTTTAACCCCTAAATACCTAGGCCATTAATTTGGACTTCATTGCATAGAACGCAGTGTTGCTACCTGATGCTAGTTGCAACCTAGTCTACTATATAAGCCGCGTCTTAACACTGAACAAGATGATTTTGCCCCGAGGCAGCCGGAAAGCGCCCAACAAATCGTTGCCTAAGTGAGACATCAGCCGCCCTATTACAATGACTAGCCCCAGCTACCCCGCCGACCTGTTTGTTGTCGTGACATTTGTAAAGCTTCGACAACTTGTCAAATTACCCAAGGCAAGCCGCCGGGCAGCAAGCAGCACCCAAGACAGCTTCGTCAATATTTAAAATTGAAAAATATGCGCGTAACGTAACGCCGTAGAACTCAGCCCAACCCAAACCGCCAAACCTGCGCCATTAGCCCCTCCCTGTAGCTTTATATCATTTCAATATCATTGATGTAAAAATTTGGCGCGCGCTTTTTATAAATCTGCTGCAGGAGCTTGGCTGGGGTTGGGGAAGTTACATTGACATTTTAGCTTTTTGTTTGGGTAAAAACAAAACGCAAGTCAATGAAAATGAGATGTGTCAGGGTTGGGGAGGAGTTAGGAATTGGATAAGTAAGACTGGAACTGGAACTGTAACTGCCGGTGGGTAAGACAGCGAACGAGCAAACTGTTGACATTGACGACAAACGCGAGACACCCTTAGACATGTCATGGGTAAGTCATCGAGGGTTAGCTCAAGCTGCTCTCTAGGCATTAACCTTAGCATTTTTCCGGTGCCGGTGACGTTGAAGTTGAAGTTGCTATTACCGTGGCCGTTGCCGTTACCTATGCAGACATTTCATTCATTCATTCATTCGCTCACTCATTCATTCATTCATTCATCTATCTATCTGTCGTATGTATATTTTATATGCCTGTATGCCATCTAAACTCAAAGTTGAACTTGAAGTCGTCGAAGTAGACGTCGCATCTTTGCATTTTTCAATGTACTCGAAAACGATTTATTAAAAAATATCTTTGGCAGGATGACAACGTCGCTGGGGATGGGGCAAAACAACAAGCAAGCTTATTAAAAATTTATTACCAAGTTTAAAAAATGTTACCCCAGTCGTTCATTCTCTGGCCCAAGGGCATGCCAATGCCCGTGCATATATTGGGCGGTTGGTTGGTTGGTTGTTGGATGGATACAAGCTTACCTGGCAGCCGAGGGTATGCAGTTATTGAAAGATACTTGGCATTTGGTATTTTTTGTAATCCTCGCTGATTTTCTTTGAGCTGCAAATTAAATTTGTTTTTGTTTTAATGTAGGGATTGGTTTTATGGTTGGCTTTTCTTTTTGAGAATTACATTAAGAGCGTGGTATTGTAGGGAAGTGAAGTAGCTTAAGCTGTAATTAGAACTTTTGTTCGTCAATTTGTACTAGTCTACCAGACATATGGAGGTCTTCACGTGTCCACATTTAGTCGTTCAAAGTTGTCAGTATAGTTGCAATGGTATTCTATAGATATAAATTAACAAAATTAGGATTGATTTTAGCGACAATCTTTATTGGTAAGGAGCATTTTAAATTCGGGTAGATAGCACTGTAGCATTTCGAACACTGAGTGTATTAAGGCAATTGGAGGTCATATTAAATTCGGAATTTCTCGAAATTAATACAGAAGATCCTATGGGGGCTGTCGCAGCGTGCGAAGTCCGTTTGTTTGTTAGTAGGATTGTTCATAGATAAGAGTCGGCGAGTCCCGCTCATACAGCAAGTTAGATAGATAAAGAAGGAAGTCTCAAATAAATATAGAAGAACCTACGAGGGTTCACGTGCATAGTACGGGTGGAGTCCATTTGTTTCTACTTGCACTGAGATTTTCCCGCTGATAGCGCAAATTAGCTGGATAAAGAAAGAAAGTCTCGAAATTAATATTTAAGACCGGACGGAAGTTGATGTGTAAAGAACGTGGTGAGCAGAGTCCCTTAATTTGTAAGTTAGATTGTTTACCGCTGAGAGTCGGTGATGCCTTATACTCAGATTTTCCCGGTCTTTGAGCAAGTTAGACTGATAAAAAGAGAAACTATCGAATGAATATAGAAGACACTACGGGCGTTGACGTGCAAAGTACGCAGAGAGCTGTAAGATAATAGTTGGTGAATCATATTTTCTTGTTCGTAGGAATAGAAGAGTAGCTAGGGAAGCTGACATGCAAGCTACGTAGGGCGCGGAGTCCCTTTGTTTGGCAGCAGGATTGTTCATCGATAAGAGTCGATGAAAGGCTAGGCTAGGTTAGGGCGGCAGTTGGGACTGACCCAAGGATAGGCCCGTTGCGATACCGCTAGAGTGAGCTAATTCACCACTTTTCCCCACTTGAGACGTCCCCTACGAAAGGTAAGGAAGCCATTCGGCTGCCTGAATAAACCTTGAAAGGTATTTTAGATTCTGAGATTTGAGATAAATCGTCTAGAAAGTGTGAGTGCAGGAACCTAAATCTCTTACTGCCCAGTGTAGGGCAGTGACAGAAGAAGTGTACCACCGTCTCCAGCTCCTCTTCATCGCCACAGCTTCTACAGAAGTCATGGTCCAATGTTCCGTGATGGCACGGGGCTCTATTCAGACAGCAAAGTTTTTTGGTTCTTTTACTGCAGTATGTCGGCCAAGTTTGCCGCGAGATTCTACACGTGTTCGATATCCAATTCCACGTTTTATTTGCACAGAGAGCGAAGAAATTTCGTATTCTCAGTTTACAGCTGGCCATGGGTATACCCAGGCCCTCCTTGACTTGAAGGAGGATGCTGGTAGTTCCTTTTTTGGCCAGTTCATCCGCAATGCAGTTTCCCCCAAAGTCCCTATGTCCTGGGACCCATATCAGGTGAATTGATAGCTGCTCAGCCATCTCCCCTAGAAACAAGCGGCAGTCATTCAATGACTTCATGCACGAAGTCATCGAAACTAGGGCCTTAATAGCCGCTTGGCTGTCCGAATATATACAGATATTCTTATCTTGAACTTGTAGGTTTCTTATTGTTATTAAAGCCTCCCGGATTGCTGTGACCTCTGCCTGAAAGACACTGCAGTGGTCCGGTAGCCGAAAAGCAATTTTAATGTCGAAGTCGTCAACGTAGACGCCTCCCCCTACACGGTCGTCTAGCTTGGAACCGTCCGTGTATACCTTTATCGAGCCCGCTGGGCCAGAGAGTCGATGATAACTTATACTCAGAATTTTCCGCTTATAGAGCTAAAACGTGAGGATGCTACAAGAAATATTGAAGACTAAACAAGATGAACATAAAATTAGCCACTTTTCTTTTTAACAAATCTTTCCAAAGATATTCCAGCTCAAGATATACGCATATTTACGTAACATATCGTTCTATTGCTAACGATTTCATAAGAACAGAGTGCTTGAAATCCGCTGCCAATTCCATAAGAACAGAGTCCTTGAAAGTCGCCGCTGGAATCATACGAGCTGGATTTCATAACAAGACAGACAGGTTTTGCAGCTGACTGAATTATTGTAGCTTGGCTGCTGGGGCTACCTTGACAGGAGTGACCCATTGCCAGCACCATTACCATCATCATCATTAGTAATAAGCGAAACCCAAAAGCGTTAAAGCAGCAGCAACAACTGCGTACCCTGTCCACTAGGCCAACCCGCAGTAACCACAAAAAGTCCAAAGCTTGGGCACAGGCGCTGCACGGCTCAGTCTCAATGACAAATGATCAAATGTCACACATGGAATTTAAAGTAGCTACAGCTTGTGTGTGTGCGTGTGTGTAGGGTGACCAAGGGTTGTCATTGCACTATTTGATAACTAAAACTCATCAGCGTCCTTGTCATCTTCGTCCTCGTCGTCCTCATCGTTGGCGTCATCATTTTTATTATTTAGACAAAATGATGAAATGAAAGCCCGTGAAGGCTTAAGTGGCACATGGATACACTTACACACACACACACACACATATATGTTTTACTTATATGCTGCACACACACACATGTGGCGTCGCACACGTCTGTCCTAAGCCACGGCAAGTAGCAAAAACCCTTAGAGAGTGTGAGTAAGATGGCGGCCAAAGCATTTTTCAATATTTGACAACACTGTTTTGTGTGTGAAAAATGGCAACTTTGACAGCTTGACACTTGAGCATTGCCATGCCAACAAAAACGCTTCGAAGGCGCCTCCAAGCTCCTTGCACTCACATGTAGACTGCTTAACGAATATTTTAATTTAAACGTTTGCCAAACAAAACAATAATACCCATATACCATATAATAAAAATGTTAGCAGCTTAAGTCAACCCCACCCCCAACACCAAACTGGATCCTCTGCCATTTGGCACAGTTTCTGGGCTCTGCCTGGCCTTGCTCAGCGTCGTCGTTTTCGCCTGATTGGCTCAAGTCATGAACCCAATTTGGTTCCATCGTCAGTGACGACGACGCTGCTATTTTGACAGCTAAATGTCACATTTGACAGCTAAACAATTTGTCATTGCACTTGGTTGGGTGATGTGGTTGTTGTTGTTGTTGTTCCTCGAGCTCGATGGGACATTCTCTCATATGGTTTAATTAGTTGATACTGACATGGAGCTTAATATGTGCGTTCTTTTTTTTTTGTGCTGTGTGTATTTTGGGTAGGGCTGCAGGTGATGCGTTAGAATTTAAATGATGGAAATTAGCATCAGGGGGTGTTGCTTATGAAGTTGGACAGGGTTACAAAACATATCTTATTACCGCTTTCAGTCATGGCTAGTTGGTTGGGCTGCTTGGTCAGGGCTCTGACGCACTTAGCAGGATACTCAGGCCATGGAGATTGTCATTTTTGGTTAAGTGGGGTATCAACGGGATATAGACAGGAAATTCCCGAAATGTTTGGTGACAAAAACAGTTTTAATAGCTTTAAGAGAAACCAATGTATTTGCGACTTCTTGGGAATAAGTTTGAATGACACAACGACAACATTTTTGAGTTAATGATATCCAAAATCTAAGATAGCAGTCCGAAGATGAAAACATCACTTATACATATTTAATATGTTAGATCCCGAATATTGGTGCACTTCGTCTGCGGCTGGTTACTAAAAATGTCTCTGAAGGACCTACTTGATAATGGATATTTGGGTTCGGAGGTTGGAATAATATTGCGATTCTAAGATAGCCGTACCACTTTTATAGTCCGAAGATGACTATTATATGATTTTGGGTTCGCTGAATTTGAATCCAAGGTCCAAAAATGCACTTATCATTTTATTTTATAGAAACCGAAGATAGCTGCACTACGTCTGCGGCTGATTACTAAAAATATCTCAGAAGGACCTACTTAAGAATCGTTTTTTGAGTACGGAGATCGGACAATGACATTATGATACTGACATAAGTACTATTTAATGGTCATGAGGTCAACAAATATTTGGCCATTACAACCGGTTGTCAGTCTTAGTCACAGTTCCTATCTTGAGCCTGCCGGCGCTAATTGGTGATCGCAAGGCTACGAAGATCGTTCATTGCCTGGTCTTCCCATTTTTAGCTGATGCAGTCTCATCCATGTAAATGTCGCAATTGTATAGATCTGACTATATGGCAAAATGTTGAGCATATTTTTAAGGAACACACCTCAAAAACCTACTGCTTGGAAGGGAGCCCAAAATTAAAACTTAATGCAAGTGTAGTAGTAGAAACAAAATACCTTTGGATAAAGCTTTCTAAACAAAATGGTTTGGTCTTTTTGGACTTAAAAATTAAGGCCCAGTGTAATTACTGTCACACTATCGTAAATGAAGTAAAAGGTATAATAGAGGGTCTGGTACATTTTCTCCCCCGGGTGCCCAATTTTTGTCTATGGTACGGTATGTGATTTTTATTAAAGTTCTAAAAGAGCAACCTTATTGAGGCTGTGTCAAAATTGATTTTAAATAAATTCAGGTAGATTCATCGAGGAGTTTTCGAGAACGAACTCCCCAAATATTGGAAAAATGGGTTGTCAGTTTTTTGTGAGCTCCGAAGTGAAAAACTCACTGCAGACCAAATCCTGGACCCGCAACTGATTAACTCAATATGAAATTTATATATTTATTTCTTAGATCCCCAAGGTGGAAAATAGGACCTGAGTCGTCAACTTTATATCCGTTCGGTTTTCATTATTTGTTGTTAATTCTCTTCTCTCTCTTCTTCAATAGTCTCGGGATATCCATCTTTTCCAATTCCGTCGGTCCCGGCTCTCTCTTCTCATCTCTGCCAGGGTTCTGTCCCTCATCCTTCCCACATCCTAGATGCGATTTTCCCAAGTTTCTCGCGGTCTCCCTCTCGGTGCATTGCTTTCCGTTCTCATTTCCAGTACCTGTTTGGCCTCTCTTGACTCGTCCATCCGATGTAGATGTCCGAATCATTTTAGCTGGCTCTCCTTGATTTCTTGTATAATCAACTTCTTCTGCCCTACTTCTGAACGTATTCTTTCATTTCTAACCATATCTCTTCTGGGTTTTCCAGCGACCCTTCGTACGTACTTCATTTCTGTTGCCTGAAATTTGGATTCAGTAATTGCAGGAATTTAATATGTGTAGGTGATAGGTCTACCGCTCCCGATTCTGATGCTTGGGCTTCCAGCTGTCTTCCAGAATGGAATCTAGTTGCCTGGAAAGCAACAGCATTTACCCTATGGAGGGAAGCTTAAGCCGCGTGAAGATGCGGTTGACAGATAGAATTTTAGGATCATTGAAGGCATATAACAAACAACTTAATAAATATTTTTGACTCCGGCAATGAACTTTTAGAAACTATCCGAGCTGGTACGCAAATCATATATATACTATATACACATCGCAGTAAACAATGCTTCCAAATACTTTTCTGTTTATTATAGTCGTTGACTCACAGGAACCACCCTCTATTATTTAACTTGAACTTACAAAAACTAGAATATTGAGCACTTAACACCGACCGGTTGATGGCTATACATCAGGAGGCTTTCATGTCATTGTCTAACTGCAGCTTCCTTGGAATGAGCTGTCGTATTTGTTGTAGTTGTTTTTATATTGTAGTTACCAATGCAACGCCTAACGTCTAATTGACAGGCCTTGCTTATACATATGTAAGCCCTACAACACTTTAGAGGCAAAGGGGTTTATATACCATTTTTTTTTCCAAGTTCTCATAGCATTGTCACCTTATGCAGCGCCTTATATCAACTCATTAATTTCTATTTCTGTTTGTCTTGGGCAAAAGAACAGAAAACAAAAAATGTGCGTCAAGTTGTTGTCGTCGTCGTCGTGTGACTAACCCTTCCACAAACTGAGCTAGCAAGCATCCAATCTGCCTAACCCAAACCCCGGGCACATGATGCTACTACATATCTGAAATTATACTTTGTCCTTTCTATAACAATAATTATTATTTTGCTTGAAGCAGCAAAGCAGCAGCTACAACAATCAGCGCTGCAATGGCAACGAGCTCGACGAGATGAGGCATAGATGAGCGACAGAGAGCCAGTGATTGGGCTAGCCTGCGAGCGACAGAGAGCAGCGCAGTGGTAAGGTGAGGTGAGGTGAGGACAGGTGAAGTGACTGCAACGCCAGCAAACACTTAAAAATGCTAAATAAAACATATTCCACTTAGAGAGCAAGCAGCTCAGCAGCGACGGTAGCGACGTTGGAGGCGGAGTGCAGGACTTTGGCTTAGGTTCTGGCGGGGTCTGGGGGTAATACGAGGCGGTGGCAGGCACACAGGTGCCGCTGCCTACTGCTTGTTAAGAAAAACACTGCCTCCAAGTGGAGGGGCAATGGGCATATTTGCAATTCATATACACGAGACATACACAGATACACACACACACACACACGCACATGAACAAATGGCAAGTAGAAAAAATAATTTGCAAAAGTAGCGTCGTGTGACAATTGTTGGCTGCCTCACTGAGCTGAGCAGTGACGGGAGTGAGGGATGGATGGATGGAGCAGAGTCATGGGTAACTAGAGGAGTGGGGGACTAGGCTTGGGTTACTGCCTTTGCCTTAGCGCAGTTGTTGTTGCTATTTGAATTTTGAGGACATTGTGATGAGGCTTTAGTTTGCAAATCTTTTGCACACACACACACATAGACAGAAGAGCAACAGCTACAAGAACACATGGCATATAGTATATGGTACAACAAATACATAAACAAACGTCAACAACAACGACTTCAACAACGACAACGACAACGACGTCAACACTACTTCAACGCTTGATATCAAAAAACACGCTGCCAGCTCATAGATACACAAGTATTGTAGTAGTAGTGGTAGTGGAACCTCAGCCAGAGACATACCCACCAGAACCATACATAGTACTCATAGTCATAACCATAGATATAGTCATAGTCATAGTTGTAGTTCTAGCTATAGCTCATGCCCCAGATAAATGACAACTGTGCAACATGGGTTGCAGCATGATGCACACAGGTGAGTGTGAGCTCTGCTGCTCCGTTGTACAAATTTGCCATAGCATACTTTTCAGCGTCATAATGGATAACACTTGAGGTTTTAGATTCTGGATATTTTCAGATGTACGTGGCATCGAAGGGGTGGTAGTGCTGAAAGATGGCTCCCAACGAGTCCACGGTTGACAAACTAATAACAGACAGTGATTGTAAAGATCTGCCTAACTGAAGACAAACAGCTCGATTAATATTTCAAGTCAGGTGACATCTTGCAGCTAGATACTCTTCTTTTGGCACATTCGCTGATTAAGTGTTGAGCGAATTACTCCTTACAGGTATAAGAAACCGTGTTGCCCATTTTGCTGAATCGGAAGTCTTCTTTCCCTTGACAATACCCTAAGGAAATTCTTGCCCAGTTAGCAGACTATTTTCTTTCTATTTGGCCATAGCAACCGATTGTCGATCTTGTACGCGGAAATTATCCCACACCAGCTGTTCCCCTATTGTGCCTGCCGGTGTCGATTGGTGATTCCAAGGCTATGAAGATTCTCCATTGCCTGATCTTCTCATCGCAGAGACATCGGCTGGGATGAGGGTTCTGTACAGGGTGATTTTAGTGTGTCGAGAGGAGTCTTCCCTTTTTTTTCCATTTATTACTCCTCCGGGGAGCTTAGGGCTTCAACAAGAACCTTCCACCGGACTCTGTTTGGCGCAGTTTGCTTTGCTGTGTCCCAGCTGATGTTGTGTTGGGACAATTCATTGAGTTTTGTACGACTCCATGTTGCCTTGGGCCTTCCCACTCGTCTGCTTACTTTTAGGTTCCATTCCAAGACCATCCTGACGATGCTGCTTCGATCCTTTCTCAGTGCATGGCTCTTATCTGGTTACAGAACTTCACTTGTGTAGTGCCATTCTTCCGCGTTTGATATCCTGTTGGGCCAGAATATCCCGCATTTAATCCTTAGGCACTTGTTGACGAATGATTGCAGTTTCGACATCATTCTCTGCGGGGCCATTCACGTTTCGCTGCCGTACAACAAGATGGATTTGAAGCTCGCATTGAAGATCCTAAGCTTTGTTCTTTTGCGTATTTGCTGGTTTCTCTATATGCGGAATAAGCGTCCAAACGCTGATCGCGCTTTGCTTAGACGATTCTCTATAACCACACCCACCCCACCACTGGTGGAAATTGTGGTGCCAAGGTATAAGAAACTATCGACAAAGTCGGTAGTGTTCCTGCAGATGGTTATGCTACCTTGGCTGGATTGGATGCGTTTATCGAGAGTCCAACTTTGCTGGCAAGGATTTCGGGTCTACTCTTAGTTACTACTTAATGAGACCAAAGTAAGACTAGTTTGCAAGCGTTGTCCGGGGACGCATCTCCTTGCTTGATAATGTTTTAACCTATCTTAATTATAGGCACCTGCCGTAAACATTCCGATCCAGTCTGAGTCTAATCTGAATCTTAACTTTTGACAACTCTTTTGAGATGTGGCTGAGAATGCTGCAAATGGTTTAAGACCAGGGCTGTAGAGAGTACTAAAATATACAGAGCCGAAGTGACTCAAAAATTTTGTTTTCCCGTTAAAAATTATGCGCCAAGATGGGAACTCTTGTTGTAAAAGCATATTCAAACATTGTGTTTCCGAACCCAGCTGGCGCGTAATCTTTTGGAAGGTTACACTCAAGAGAGAAACTTCGCCTCTAAATATTTTGGTACTCTCTGTTCTAGACGAAATCTGTAATAAATAAAAAGTTAGAAAAACAGAGTAAATTATCCATAATGAGTTTGATTGAGAAGGCAGCTCTGGAGGAACAGCTCTTCATCGAATTCCTTAACGTTTTATTTATACAAAGGGGGATCGTCTTAATAGTTAAAGCTGAAGATTATAGGAGGGGTTACGCAATTGTTAAGATAGGTGGGTTCTTTTATTTTTTTTTTAAATAGGTCACAAGGTCTGTTTAAAATCTTATCTTTAAAGCCTCAATAAAGATTCTGAATATAATTTGCTTGGGCGTTGGGAACAGATATCCAACATACATTTTATGGGAAAAGTTTGGAATGAATTTTAACTGCTAAATGTTGACTTTACACTATAATATTGGCGTTTATAAAATATGATAAGGCCGAAGTTTTCTACGGCTGAGGTATAAAATATATATATCATCAATCCTAAGCGATTTCGGAGAAATTTATGCAAACCATATTTGAATGATCTCAGAAAACACATCTGCCCATTTATAAATTGCAAAAGAAAAGCATTTTTATTTTTTTTTTCAAGTATTTGAAATAATATTTAGAATTAATAAAAATTGTTGATGATGTTGATAATGATGATGACAATGAAGTAGTTTATGATCATGGTAATATTAAAAACATTATGATATCCAAAATAATAATGATGATATTAATCATGATGAAGTTGATGGTAGTGTTAGCAATGATCTAGCAAATTATGTTTATAGTAATGATGATGAGTTGCGAATAATGAGTATGTCATTAATGATGATGATAATTACGATAATGAAGTAGTTCAGAATGATGGTAATATTGCAATTTTTTAAAATTTAAAATCATCATGATAATAGTAATTATGATTATTGCTATGAAGATGATGATAGTGTTAGCAATGATGTTTATAGGAATGATGTTGATTTGAGAATAATGCTTATGTTGATAATGATGTTATTAATTATGATGATACAAATTATACAAAAAATAACAGAATCACTCTGTAAGAGAGCGTAAGCAAATTCAAGAGTGAGAGCGCTCTTCATTAACGATTTTCTTATCCCGCAGCTGTTCTTTTTTTAACCATTCAAAAACTAGTTACGTTCAGAGTGGGCGCGGACGACTTTGGGATACCCTATACCACTAGCTTGCAATACAATTCGGTACCTTCATAAAAAACCAAAAACAGAAGAATTTTTAAGCAACAATTTTTTTTTTACGGATCGCTTCTATACGAGCTATATGATATAGTCAACCGATTTCGATCAAATTTGAAAAAACCGATTTTTATCAAATTTACTACAGTGCTAAGGAACTATAAAAAACTTTATAATACCAAATATGGTCCCAATATCATAACAAACAAGCAAAGCACAACAAATTTTGTTCAAAAGTCGATTTTTTGGAAGATCGGCCCTATGATATAGTCAACCGATTTTGTTCAAATTCGGTACAATGCTTGGGTACACTAAAAAACACCTGAATGCCAAATCTGGTTACGATATCTTTATTAAAAAAAGAAATATAGAGAATTTTGAGTAAAAAAAGGTATTGTGGCCGATCGGTCCTATAGGAGCTATATGAGTCCGACGACTCCTTCTATTTGTTATATACATTTTCGGCTTGCACACACTTAATATACCCTTTGTACCATTCGGTACTGGGTATAACAATAAATAACAATAATATGCAAAATAGCAACAATATTAAAAATAATAATGATTTACTTACCTAGATATTGATAAATTGAAAACAAACTTTGAATATTTGAATGTAAGATCCCGCGAAAAATCTTTGGTGGAGTACCAGAAAACCGAATAGGGCTGCAATATAACCATGATTTATATAATCTGTATAAATGGTGGCCGCATAGCCATCCTGACATGATATCACTCATAAAAACAAACCGATTACGCTGTGCTGTCCACCTAATTAGAGCTATACTCCAAAGCGAATAATGATTAGACACTGTATAGGTAACCGAAGAAGAGTTCGATGCAATTAAGAGGGTTCGATGGGGTCGATCAAGATGCAGTGGACTTAGGACTAAGACGAACGGAGATGAAAACTACAACAGGCAAAGACCCAACCGGGTATGTCTTGCCAATAATGACGATTAGAAATTTATCATAATTAACATCACTAATGTGAGTTATGATTAAGACTACTAAAGATAATGCTTATAATGCTAAAAAGTGTGCTGCGTCTAAAAATAATAATGATGATGTAAAAAATTACGATATTGATCATAATGTTTGTTGTTCTTGGAGACAGCTGGGCAGCTGTGTGTGGTAAAGTGTTGAAGATGTGCCATGCCCACGCGCCCCTGTCAAGCTTTCAAGTGTGCTTATGGCAGTCCTGACACCCATAACATTGTCATCAACATTAGTCAGGGGGCTGTTATGGCTGCTGGCCGCCAGGTGGCGCTGTGCACAGCGCTAGAGAGGGTGACGTAGATGCAGACGAGAAGCTTAGCCGTTATTGCAGCTCGCTGCGCTTGGCTTTACTTTTTTCTCTGCTTTGCTTTGCAGGGCTTTACTAGTGTGTGTGAGTGTAACTGTGTGTGTGTGTGTGAGTGTAACTGTGTGTTATAGTTGTTGTTATTGTTGTTGACATCGTCACAAAAATTGGTGCAAAATGCTTCAGTAAGCTTTTTGCTTACGCTCACACAGACGTACAGAGACACATACATACAAATGCGTTTATTTGACTCAATACATTTGCAGTTACTTTTGGTTTTTGTGTGTGTGTGTATGTGTGTAGCATTTTATTGTTATTGTTGTGTTGTATGACTGTCAACTTTGTTGGTTTATTTGTTGCTAGCTTTGTATTTATTGGTGCTGCCGCTCGGTGTTGCATCAAAAACTAGGCTAGGCATATGACATAACTTGCCACACACATACATACGTCACACACACCTCACACACACACACACACATACACAAATATAATTAAGCGTTGACTATTTGTAATTTTTAATAAGACAGCTACACAAAGCCATGCCCTGGGCAGTTCAAAAACTAAGACTTCGAGTGGCGGCGGCAGGGTTGCATGCGCTTGCCTTAGTTGAGGGGAAGGGGGTTACCCACTGCTAGCTAGCTGCGCTACTTTAGCGACAACAACGAGCGCTGCAAAACAATACAAAATAAGCATGAATAATTAGAATATGTTAAGTGTTTGGGCCCAGGTATAGCCTCTACCCCTTTTCAGCCATCCTTCAACCACAGCTCCAGAAACAACGCACTCGAAATCCTTTTGCAGTTACACAATACTAACACACACATACAGCTGCATGCACCACATATTGTATATATTTATATAGTCAGTCAGTCAGTCAGTCAAGTTGGGCGCTGTTACAAATGCCACGCCCACACAATGCAAAAATATTTGTGTAGCCTCCAAAACCAGCCTCAGAAAACTGCTGCAAGCATCCCCCTCCCCGTACAGAGCGCAGCCTCTTGCCCGCTTGACGGGCGGCTCGGCAAGAACTCAAGTGCCCACCTGACTTTTTGTCATTCAAATGAAAACTGTACGTAGTCGTTGCTGTCGACGCTCTCGTTCTTCTAGTTGTTCTTGTTCTTGTTGTTGTTGTTGTTATTGTAGTCATCAACAGCTCGACATGCACAGACTTGCACACACACAGAAACACACACCCATAGATATACACGCACACTCATACATACTTAGCTGATTGCTTTGTTCAGCATTTTTCTAACAATTTTTACTGGCGTTGCATCTTTTCGTTGCATACACTTAGGCGCGACATTTTTCGTTTCTTTTCTTGTTGTTTCTCTCAGTGTTGTTGTTATACCCTATACACTAAGGCATTATAGAGTGTGCAAGGCCGTGTGTGTAACCGGTAGTCCCAAATGAAAATATGGGAATAATGGCGAAAAGTTACTCTTGATAAAGGTGAGGGATTGGTGGGAGACTGTCTTGCGATATTCCATATTGATAATATAGGGTATACTGGTGTAAAGTTTCTGTTGATTAGATTGCAGGAATGAGACATCGCTGTTCATAAAAGATAGGGAGAAGATAGTCTTCTGAAATTCCGATTAGATAAAATAAGTCTTCTGTAGCAAGAGAAGAAAATGTTTTTAGATGAGCTGCCAATTGTGTTATGGTCATTCGAGTGACCAATAACCTTCGGATTCCCGCTGTTTTACTTCCTGGACTGTCACTGGAAAGAAGCATTAGACAAGCCAGAAGTGGATGGTTTGCGAAACACCTTATAAAAAGAATTGAAGAATGACCATTTTGTCAGTTGCTCCTGGGCGGAGCATGGAGATCTCTGTTAATAACTGTTCACAGGGAATAGGAAGCTACAGCTTATAGCCGAATCTGAACGGCGGCGTCTTGAATTAATAGACATTTTCTTGGGAAAACAGCAAAGCACCTAATACGCACAGATATCTTTGTTGGCATAAGCAGACATTAAGCTAATTGATTACTAGGTGATTAAAAGAGATTCCGACGAATTTCCGATTCTGGTAGAGAGAAAATCCGGGCTCGGAGATGAAAATGTACTGTGGTGTACGTCCAGTGGTGCACAGAGGCTGAAGGGGGCCCAGCGCAGAATATTGTGGGACCCCGCATGCAGATATGAGGTTCAGTAGCTCCAAGGCAGAATTGGTATCCCATTTCAATACTTGGCGATTTTTATGGCTCTTGAAAATCAGCTCCGAAATTTTAATATTCACTCACACTACGCAGTGGCTCAATGATAGATGTGAAGAGTTTTGGCAATTCTGATATCCTAGAATGCAGCTCGCCGAGCTCATTCAACAAGAGATCCACTGGTGGGAAGAAGACTTGAACTTTAAAGCGTTCCTCAGGGCACTCAAATACCTGTTCTGTGTCTGATTTTTCATCATGAAATCGTTTTTACTTTCGAATGTGCTTTTTGCTTTCTCTGAGCTCAGGTGTTATCTTTAAATTTTTTGCAACAAGTGGAGCTTCTGTCAGAATTGCTGTACAAGAATCTCTCAAGCGACGTATGTCAGTCAAAAGTTGATCAATGCTGCGAACTGCTTGTTCCATCGTTAATTTTGGATTTTGTAGAATTTTGTTTGTGATGTCGAGGCATTGCAAAAATTTGTAACAAATGGTGTCAAAAGGATGAAGTCGAAAGACTGTAGCCACTTGAGCGAAGTAGCAACGTCTACCTGAATTTCTGGTAACAAATCCATTTCAAGAACTTTTTCTAGAGAGCGACAACCTCTACCTCTATTACACCTTTAGTTTGAATTGTAGTATTTTGTAAGAACGACAGTAATTACACTCGGCGCCTGAGATACCATATGTAAAAGAGGCAAATAGATGTGGAGGTTCGGTACAGCTACATCATAAAAAATCTTTCGAATAGATCACCTACTAAGAATTCGGATCATTTTAATTATCGCCTCCGGAATGCAATCGCAGACAAGCTAGAGTTAGTTTGTTTTTGGGTACTCCGTCATCAGGGCAGTTTTAGCAACTACCCAATAAAAACTCTCAAATGGATAATCCCCTTAGGACATTGACATGTTTATATTTTGGACTGTATAGACAGCTGAGCAAGTTGTATATGACAACTCCAACAACTGTAGGATCTCTAAAGTTGAAGAACAATCTCATCTGTTTGGTGAGTGTGACGAACTACTTCAAAGAGAGATCTCCCTCTTTGAGTTTCGTTTAAGGTACTAGGGAGGTAGGTTAGCGCGGCAATTGGGACTCTACGTTTAAACTCACTTAGGCTTACCGATAATAGGAGTAAGTGATAAGGATATAAAATAGAAATAGGCAGGAAAAATTAGGGAAATGGAAGATTCGATGAGATTCGAACCCACAAGCCCTAGGACGATTAAGCTACTAACAGGTATAAAGAGTATTCCACTGTCGGATACTGCTTCGACTATATTGCATTTTTTTCTTCTTTGCTATGGTTTTTTGTTGTTGTTGTTGTTGTTGGAACTGCTGCGCCTACGTGAAGCATAGAAAAATTTACAATGCAATTGAGTATGCAAATATTGCCTACTTGTCATGTAGACAAATACATGAGCACCCCATCTCGCTCTCATCTATGAGCGTTCTCACTCTAACGCTAGCATTTTCTTACCTGGGCCATATATATGCATACCGTTATGCATATGCATGTACATATGTATATGTACATGTGTATGTGTGAATTTGGTATTGTTAGCGCGCATGTTATTGTTATGTTTGTTGTTGTTGTTGCAATTTTCGAAATTAAAATAACAATATGGCCGCTTGCCTAGAAAAAGCAAACACAACTGTACAAACATGGCTAGGCCTCGCTTTGAATCTAAGTCAAACAAGGCTAAGGACCTTAAATATGCCATATAAGACCGAAAGAATTTTCAGAAGCTAAACTAAAAAAATTAAACAAAAAAAGTTCATACTGAAGAAGACTTTTCGGATTCTAAAGAGATTTTTAAAATTCAATATAGCTTATAATCTTACAGCTAGTTACAAAATTTAAAATTCCTTTTCTACCATAAATAACTATATCTCCAGCTTATCCAATCCAGCCAAACATAACCTTCAATAAACCGCCATTGCCATTGCTCTTTATGCCTAACCTCTTAAACTGACATTTATGCCATCTATAAAATATTTTTATTTATTACAAATTGTTTGACATTAAAAATGTATATACTTATGGTACTATATAAAGTATCTGTATCTGTACTCCTACCCAGCCACCTAACCAAAGAAAAAAAACGAAAAACTTTGCTCAAGTAAATCATTGCAGTGCCTTGGGAGAGGTGTGAGTTGTGGGTTGGGGGTATGTCGCACATACATATATAAAAGTTCCATAACAATGGCCATGTATAGACTGACGGTTATGTATTTCCTAAGTCTTCTTCTTATATACTTTGGAGTAGCCCAAAATGTCGAGAAATTAATGGCACTCGGCGAAATTTATGAGCGTTGCGATATTTGTGTGTGTATCTTTTTTGACATGGAATTACAAGGGGCATAAATGGCTGAGCTTCAAATGAAATAAAATCCTTGAAAACTGAGCGATTATGGCTTTACTTAGCAGCTGGGAGTGCTCTAAACGAAGAAGTTTTGAAACTGCTAAAGCTGTTCCAAAGGAAAGTAGTTTTTTGTGGCTGTACCATATTTTTGTTGAATTTTTTGCAAGATAATCAGTCAATTTAAAAAACTCCTTAAAAAAAAAAATATATACATATATATGTAAGAACTGGATGACTTAACCCGAACTGTTTGAAATTTTATAGAAATTAAAGGAACCACGATATCTTCATGAACAAACGAATTATCCATCTAAACCTTTTTTTTGTCGATGAAAGTTTAATTTTCTTGTTTACAATAAGTGTCGTAACTTAAGAATTTACCGATTTTGATAAACCATGACTTTTCTTACTCGGCATTGATATCTCTTCAATATCAAATGAAAAAAAGTAAAGTTTTTTAACAAATTGTTATATAAAAAAGACGTCAAAGTGTGAAAAACGTGGAAAAAAGTGTAAATCTTAGATAACTTTTAAAAAAATCTCGTAGGTGCTTTAAATGAAGTATAAAGAAATGTATATCATCTTAAAGCTTGAATCTTATTCTTTCCAAAACCGTAAAGCAATCGAATCGGTTGAAAAATGACGACGTTGTGATTGTTGGAGTGATCGCAGTACCCGAAAAACGGTTTTTGAGCAATAACTTGAGAATTTCGGGGTGTTAGACGATTTTGAAACACACTATCGTGATGTACTCGTCAAGACCTACAACGTACACTAGATCACTTGAAAAGTGCTTAATCACTGTTGTACAGTGTTATTTATCTAAAACTTTTTTTTCGAAGTCGTCTGAAACACCCCTATGGGAGCTACATAATTTAACCTCGACATCTTAAGTTAACTTGTCTGCTTTGGAAAAATGTCGGATCTTATGTGAAAGTTTGGTTACTCCAGCTCTTACCACCCGTAAGATCTAGGCGTTCAAACGGACATACGGACATGGGTATATCGACTTCTCTATTCATCCTGATCATATTTTAGGTATCTTTGGGGTGTCTCCAACGACTCCTTTTATATGTTACATACAAACTTAATACACCCTTTATACCATACTATACAGGGTATAAAATAAAAATAGCGACCGCGTTCTGGAAAACGATTCCTAGCTAAATTTCGCAACAAAACAAAGAAATTCATATTGAAAAAAAAAAAATCTGATTTCCGGCGGATGCAAAAAAATAATCCGAAAAAATTTGTTCGGTTTGGTTTTTGTTTCTATTTGTAGAGCCCGACTGATTGATTCGTTTATTAGACTCTATTACTCTTGTTAACAAATTAAAAGATCATCGAGTCGAGTGAACCTCGCATTAAATAGTTTTTAGGGTAATTTTGGGTCGAGAAACAAATGCGTAACTTGCAATTATTTTGAACTTTAATCTTAAAGAGAATTCTTTTACGAGAGTTTCGAATTTAACAACTTTCAAATTGGGTAGAATTGTAGATGCTATGATATTATCAAGAAATATTGACGAATAGCGAAGCGGGTAAAAACATTTTTTTTCTTAAGATTCTCGAAAACGGTGCTTAAGAAAAAAAGGTAGAAAATTACTCTAAAAAATTTTTTTTACGAAGGTTCAGTTTTGTTGGTGTTATTAAAATAAATGCGATAATAAAATGACTTAAGTTCATTGAATATTTTAGGTTGATTCTCTTAGGGCCCGAAATACTCTATGGGATCGCTAGCTTGTAAAATAAAAATTCATAAAATTCCCTTCACCTAGCTTCGAGTAAAATTACGCAACAAATTACAGAAAATAATCGTCACATAGATCGCTTATTTCCCGGCAATGACCACAAATGGGGCCAACTTTTTTTAATTTATCGTAAAAATTAAAGAAATCTCGGAATTTGTTTGAAATATAAAGTAAATATTGATTATTAAAAAAATGTAATGCAGTCGAGGCGGCCTCCGACAGTGTATTAACCTGTACTTTTCTTCTCGAAAAAATTGTAGTCCTGCATATTCCTTCAAAGAATTTTCCAATTGGAACATTGCTTTTTTTTTGGGGCTAAGCTATATTCTAAGCTACAAGCTTTATAAATCTGTACCGATTTTGATGAAAATCGAATTTAAAGTATATGAGGTAAATATCAAGTTGATATGTTGAGGGGTGTAGGAGAAAACACGATAGAATGATTACGGTAATTTTGACAAGATTTAACAAACTTTATCGTCTCAGGAATAAAAATAAGTTTAAATTCATTTACAACGATTAATACTTCGTCGAAAAAATAAGATAAATTTGGAATTCTGCTACTTATGGGATAATAATACACTTTTTTTTATGTTGGTGACACTTTCTTTTGCTTACTTTTTAAATTTCACAACGAAATATTCCTTATTGTTTGATATATGCTTGGCATAGTGTTTTCTCCCATAACCATTAACATATGAATTTCTAACTTACTCCACTTACTTAAAATAACTTTTTTTTACTTTACATTTGATTTTCATCCAAATCGGTAAAAAATTTCGAAACTATTGAATATAAATAGCGTTCTATACGAAAAAAAAATCGCAATTGGAAAATTCTTACAAGGAATTTCGTACAGGGTATTAAACTGCCGGCCAACGCCCTAATAAAAATTAAACATTTTCCTGGCTTCAATGAACGATAATTCATAAAATGAATTTGAATTTTCTGTTGGAGAAATTAATATTCTTTATTGTATTTTTTAGTTTTTTCTTATTTTATTTTATTTTAAATACAAATATATATATATATAATTCCCTGTTAGACCCCTTGCAGGAGGGGCTTAGGGGATCTCTATTAATAATTGTTCGAACAGAACAGGGACCTACAGTTTATAGCCGAATCCGAACGGCGGTGTCTTTAATATATCTTTATATATATAATTCTTCTGTGAGTGTGTATGTCATTGAACTTCTCTTAAACGACTGGACCGATTTTGATGAAATTTTTTGTCTGTGTTCAAGGGGATCTGAGAATGGTTTGGATTCACAATTTTGTCCGCTAATTGCGACGCAACTACTAAAAAGGACAATTTGATTTTCCAATACAACATTTTTTTTTGTTAATTTAGGTTGGCATTGTGTACATTGTCAGATTAACTAATATTTTTTAGTAAATTGTTTTTGTCGAAAGGAAACACAAAAATTATAAACGTTAAATTTTATTTTATTGAGGCACACCAAATTTCATGAGAATCGGTACAGCCGTTTCGGAGGAGTATGGTAACTAACATTGTGAAACTAGAATTTTATATATAAGAAGAAACTTATGTTTTACGTATTATGGGTGTTCTCATGAACGAGTCGATGAATCTGATTTTGCGTGTGTTAGAGGTCAATGCGGAAGTTTTAAGCCTATTGCGATGAGTTTATATGAATTGGTTCGTGGGATTGTGAATATTGGTTTTTGTGTGAACATACTCCTCCGAAACGGCTAGACCGATTCTCATGAAATTTTGTGTGCTTATTGGGCAGGTCTGAGAATCGGCCAACATCTATTTTTCATACCCCTAAGAGATAAGGGTTGCCACTTTTAAATTTTTTTTTTCATTTATCGACTATACCTTCATGGTGTGTTCACGGGCGCGAAGTTAGCCGCGAAACCTTCCACACTCCTGTTTCGCGGCTTTCGCGGACGGCGCGTTACGCAATATTTTTCAATCTGTGGTTTGTCTTGACTGAAAGTGAAAAAATAAAAAAAAAGACATCCTGTCGCCATTAAAGGTTAACATTATTAGTGCACGAAAACATTAATATCAGGTACTGCTTACAATGCCGAGAAGAAAACTACCAAATCTCCATCAAACATAGTTAAAATGTAAAGATGGCGAGTGGTTGAAAATTTTATGATGAAATTAATCCACTCATCGATCAATCGGACGATGTTTTCCAATCGGAAAGATTCCAGATCTAGACGAGCGAGCGAAGCGAGCGTTGCCGAGCGCAGCGGAGGCCGGCTAGTATATATATAGTATTATATTTAATATAATATGGTAAACATCTAATCGCCCCCTTTGTCCTTGTTATGCATAGCTATGGTAAAAATTCAAAGAACTCTTAAAACTTTTTTTCCTGGCCGTTTGCCGCATAAAGTTGTTATATATTTTTAGAATTCGAATTTCGGTAAACCTGAGCACATAGGGTTTCAGAGACAGCTTTCAAAACACCTTGTTTCCGGAAGCCTAGACCTTATAACCCCTTATTTTGTGCTCCTCTGCTAACTGCGCTTAATAAATGGATTTAGTTTATTAAATAACTTAAAAAATAAAATTTAATTTTGCGGTAACTGTGGCGCAAAATATCATTCCGATAAACGATATTATATTGCATGCTTTTCCGATAACAATGCTTTTCACATCACTAGTGGCTTGTTTGACGCAGATTTTGGTATAAAAGGCGCTCCACAAGCATTACGGCTCATTCTGCTTTCGAGCTTTAAGTCATTTATTACTATTTATTCTTCATTTTATTTGTATTCAAATATTTTTTCTATTTATTTATAGTATTTATAATTATATATTTATAATAAAATATTCATTCCTCGTAAATTGGAATAGTTTATATAATAAATAAATTAGTTAAGCTGTAGGAAAGTTAAAGTAACCAAAAAAAAAATGAATATTTTTATATATTTAGTTTGAAAAATGCGATTTTTATTTTTCATAATGAGAGAGAAACCCCAAGTACATCGTTTATTACTAAAAACCGCAAAAATTCCTGTAATACAAAGTAATGCTTACAAATAATTTACAATGGTCTTATCAAAATCGAAAAATAAAATCCCAAGTAAAAAATCGTTCAGGAAAAAGAAATAAAGTACGTACGAAGGGTCGCAGGAAAAACCAGGAGAGATATAGTCAGAAATGAAAGAATACGTTCAGAAGTAGGGCAGAAGAAGTCGTTTATACAAGAAATCGAGGAGAGACAGCTAAAATGGTTCGGACATCTAGATCGGATGGACGAGTTAAGAAAAGCCAAACAGGTACGGGAAATGAGAACGGAAGGCAATGCACCGAGAGGGAGACCCCGAGAAACTTGGGAAAATCGCATCCAGGATGTGGGATAGATGAGGGACAGATCCGTGGCGGAGATGAGAAGAGAGAGCCGGAACCGACCGAATTGGAAAAGATGGATATCCCGAGACTATTGAAGAAGAGCGAGAAGAGAATTACTGCATTCACAACAAATAGTGAAAACCAAACGGATATAAAGGTGACGACTCCGGTCCTATTTTCCAGCTTGGGGCTCTAAGAAATAAATATATAAATTTCATATTGAGTTAATCAGTTGCGGGTACAGGATTTGGTCTGCAGTGAGTTTTTCACTTCGGAGCTCACAAAAAACTGACAACCCATTTTTCCAATATTTGGGGAGTTCGTTCTCGAAAACTCCTCGATGAATCTAGCTGAATTTGTTTAAAATCAATTTTCACACTCATCTTCAATAAGGTTGCTATTTTAGAACTTTAATAAAAATCACAGCATAATACTTCCAAGAATTTTTCAATTGGAACATAGTTTTTTTTGGGGCAAAGCTATATTCATATCAACAAGTTCTGCTTTGTACCTATTTTGATGAGATCCGAGAGTTACGTGCATATGTTGAGGAGTGTAGAAGAAAACAGGGTAAATCGATGGCGGAGGGTGGGAGGTCCGCAACGATAAAATTTGGATGTGGATTTGTTCATTAGAGCCACATGAATCAGCTTACCATTATGATTCTAGGTCGCTTATTACCATAATTACGTAGAGTCAAATATTGTTATAGTTTATTGGCAAGGGGTGGTGAAATTTGTACATTTATAGCTATAACTTTTGTTGTATTTGTCCGATTTTGTTAATTTAATTAATAATCGGATGCATGAGTTCATAACTTATCGCTCAGTCGAATTTCAAATCAAACGTTTTAACCGACTTAGCTAAAAACCACGAAAATCTACTGCGGGGAAACGGGAGAAGATATTGACATGATTTATCAAACTTCATTTTCTCAGGAAATATGCGCGTCTGGTGGTAAGGTTTCGTATCTCTAGCTCTTATAATCTCCGAGTTCTAGGTGACGGACATGGCTCAATCGCTACCCGAGGTTATTAGCGTTTCGGTAAAAAGGACTTGGAATCGGTCAAGCCTCCTTCTGTCCGTTACATACATTGCACAAGTCTAGTATACGCTTATTAGTCTTAAGTACAGGATATACAAGTTAATAAGATAGTAAATCTTTCCTTTTACCAAAATCTTTGGCATTAAATTGCCTTCGAATTAGTTCCTTAACATAAAACCGCGTAACATTCTATGACATATCCAAAATTGACAAGCTTATACAATTTTTAATATTTCTCTATCTCTTCATTTCTGTAGTCCCGTGATAAAATTTATTTCCTTCCTTTCCTTTCCAGCTCGCCTGCATTTATTTTTATAGCGTTTTCTTCCTCTGCCGTAAGATCGATGTTTAGGTCGCAATAAGGCTTTTTTTGTTGTTGAATATTTCCGTTTTTAAACTAAACGCGCTTTGGTTTAATTTAAAAAAAGAAGATTTATTTCACTTTTTATAGTTATAATTTCTTGAAAAATATCGATATTTTGAATGCTTTTAACTCGTCCCCTTTGAGACAGAGGGCATCCACAAATTGTTGCCATTTATCCAGATTCTTTGCGATACATCTTATTTTTCTAAAAGTTTTTTCGCCCGCCTGCACTTATTTTTCTAGCGTTCCTTTGATATACTCCTCGACCCTAACAACGGTGCTTAATAATCAAACATTTTTTTTACAAAATCTTATATTTTAACTTTAACGACTCTTGGCTTCATTTAAGAAAAAGGAGATTTTTTCACTTTTTATAAAAAATTCTTTTATTAATTTAAGTTGCAGCTCTTGAAAAATATTGATATTTTAATTGCTTTTAACTGGTAAACACCGATGTATCGATATGTCGTAGTTTAAATTACGATATATCTCGTTTTTCAATAGGGACGCTACAAAAGTAGAGCGATAGAGACGGCAAACAACGCCATATTTTGTCCCGCTCTCTTGACATTTCTCTTCAGTAAGGTTTGCCTTTTCATCATGGAAAGATATACGATCCAACAACGAGTCGAAATTATTAAAATTTACTACCGAAATGCGAAGTCAGTGTTCCAACTTTAAGAGCGCTACATCCAATGTAGGTCGTCATAATTGTCCTGTCAGATCAACAATTGAGCGTCTAGTCGAAAATTTTGAATACACAGGCACAGTACAAAATGTTCCCGTGCCAGTGAGACAAAAAAGTGCCCGTAGTGTCGAGAATATTGCTGCCGCTAGCGTATCAATTGAGGAAGACCCAAATCAGTCTCTCGCCCGTCGTTCTCAAGCGTTGGGCATCTCTGTGACGTCGTTGTGGTGAATTTTGCGAAAAGATTTTGGCCAACATCCTTGCAAGATCAAATTGACGCAAGAGCTGAGGCCGCTTGACCACCAGAAGCGTCGTATGTTCGTGAATTGGGATGAGCATCGAAAAATCATCTTCAGCGATGAGGCTCATTTCTGGCTTCGTCAATAAACAAAATATGCGTTATTGGTCAGGTAGCAATCCACACGTACTCCATGAGTTACCACTGCAATTACGGTTTGGTGTGGTATATGGACCGGCGGCGTCATTGGGCCGTACTTCTTCCGTGATCACCAAGACCGGCACGTTACTGTGAATGGGAATCGCTACCGCTCAATGATAACCGAATATTTTGGGCCCGAATTGGATGATATGGACTTGGACAATATGTGGTTTCAACAGGACGGCGCCACAAGCTACACAGCGAATTTCACAATCGATTTATTGAAAACCAAGTTTGGTGAACTGGTTGGTGTTATCTCACGAAATGGCCCAGTCAATTGGCCGCCTCGGTCGTGCGATTTGAAGCCGTTACTTATTTTCTGTGGGGCTACGTCAAGTCTATGGTCTATGCCAATAAGCCAGCGAGGATTGATGAACTGCGTACGAATAACGAATGTGAAATTGCAGCAGTATCGGCCGATTTATGCTTGAAAACCGTCGAAAATTGGGTTCAGCGTCTGCCCGTGGTGGCCTACAAAAGATCTCGAGTTCCATAATGGCATCGAATGCACTTTCCCAGGAATAAAGAATTCCATTGATATCTAAAACCGTATTTGTTTAATGTAAAAAAACTTTTGTGGCGCTCTTATTGAAAAACCATTTATATTGTTATATTTTGGACTGAATCCGTTGATAAGCATATTTTCAGTGCCAAATTAATTTGTTTCTATGGGAAGTTCTTTGGAGCAGCTTGGTAAACAATATACGTCTACGTCCGACTTTATCGAATGCTTTTTTTATAATAAAAATGAAGCTCTCTGTAAGTTTAATGCAAGATTCTTTCAAATTTGGTCAAAAAGAAGGCGAATTATTTGTGGATATCTTCCTGTTTCGATTGTTTAATACGACTTTTATTGTACAATAATTGGAAATTTTTATCTCGACAAAATTCAAAATGGCGGCTATTGTCTGACAATGCACCCAGAACAACGTTCCAAAAATTCAATTCTACAGCCTTTAGTAGTAAAATGAAAAATCTTTTTTGTTTGTGGAAATTAATCAAATTCTTTATGGCTTATACTAAGTCAAAGTGAGTTTGATTACCTAAAAGACTGATCTGTAGAACATAAATTAATCGCAAAAAAAAGAGACTCTTGAGGAAAAATATTCCATTTCTCTAGCAAGTTGGCAGCTGCAACACTATTTTAGGAAAAAAAAAAGAATATTATTCTATTTTTTTATTTTTATTATAATTATGACGAACAACAGGATCTTATTTTAACTGCAACTCAGCTTGCAGAATATAATTCCCAGCGTGCTGATAAGCAATATTTAGTTGCTTTGGAGGCATAATTTATGATGTCTCCAATGCGCCGCATGATTTTGGACTGGATGGACGCTACAACACGCTCACCGGCAATCCTATTGACGAATTGATCCAAAGTTTTTACCCAACTGATTTCACAAAAGATTGGTGCTTACAGAGGTGTGTGGTAAAATTTTTGAATTGACTCATTTTCTCCATGGGTAGGCTGGAGGAAACGCAGGATATCGATAAAGCTGAAGATGCGGGTGGAGACCGCGTTAATAATACGCCACGCCGAAATAATACGAATTTATTTTACACTTACCTAAAAAAATAGACGTATTTACAATTATGTGTAGAACATGACTCAAGAACCCTAAACATGCTGGAGGAAACGCAGGATATCGATTAAGCTGAAGATGCGGGTGGAGACCACGTTAATAATGCGCCGAAATAATACGAATATATTTTCCACTTACCTAATAAAAATAGAATTATTTACAATTATGTGTAGATGTGTAGTACATGACTCAAGAACCCTAAACAACTAAGACAAAAAAACCAAAATTAAATAAATAAAATGTTTGCGATAAAATTTAATTCGAAAATAACAAATTTGACATTATTTGCTCGGAGCTCTATCTACCTGAAAAAATCTTTATATCGATTTTAAATTTTTACACAATGGAATACCCTGTAAAATTTGTCTGCATATTCCTACCAAGACCTTTCCAATTAGAAATACTTTTTTTTTGGTGAAATTGGTGAAATTCGATATTTATACGTATAAGTCCGTCAATTTTTACCGATTGTAATGAAACTCGAAAGTTGCGTCATAGAAGCTATTTAAAATATATGGGATAAGTTTCAAGTTGATATGTTGTGGGGTGTGAGAGAAAACACGGCAAATCGTTTGCGGGGAGTGAGGGGTTAGCATCGATAAAATTTGGATATGGATTTTTCCGTTGGAGCCACATGAATCAGCTTACCAAAAATTGTGATTCGTGGTCACTTGTAACCATAATTAGCTACAGTCAAAAATTGAAGTAGTTTGTACGAGGTGTGTTCAAAAAGTATCGTGAATTTTGAATTTTCGCGGGTTACGAATTCGAATTTAGATTTTTTTGTGACGTTATGTTGGTACTTATGTCTCTCACCTATGCCGACAAGCTCGGCCATTTTGCACGTGTTTTGGCTCGTCTTCGATTTTTACTTATTCAAAAAAATGGATCAAAGAACCTGTATCAAATTTTGTGTGAAAAACGAAATTGAGTGCGCAGATGCATTCCGAATGTTGACTGCGGCATACGGAGAAGCTACCTTGGACCGAAGCAACGTTTATCGGTGGTAAAAAATGTTCTCAGAAGGCCGAGAAGATGTGAACGACGAAGAGTGTGCCGGACGCCCGAGCACTTCAACAACAGACGAAAAAGTTGATGAAGTGAAGAAAATGGTACTGGCCAATCGTCGAATCAACGTTAGAGAAGTTGCTGAGGACCTAGACATATCGATTGGCTTGTGCCATTCGATTTTTATCAATGATTTGGACATGAGACGGGTCGCCGCGAAATTCGTACCAAAATTGCTCAATTTCGACCAAAAACAGCATCGCATGAACATTGCTAATGAGATTTTGGACTTTGTCCGCGAAGACCCAAATTTGCTCCAAAGGGTCATAACTGGTGACAAATCGTGCGTTTATGGTTATGACGTGGAAACCAAAGCTAAATCATCTCAATGGAAGCTGCTGCACGAACCAAGACCGAAAAAAGCGCGCCAAGTTCGGTCGAATGTGACAGTTTTATTCGATTGCAGGGGCGTGGTGCATCATAAGCTCTTGTCACAGGGTAAAACGGTCAATAAGGAATATTTCCTGCAAGATAAGCGCGAAGCAATCCACCAGAAACGCCCGGATTTGTGGAAGAACAAAAATTGGCTTTTGTAGCACGATAACGCCCCTGCTCACATATCGTTGTTTGGGCGCGACTTTTTGGCCAAATCAACACACTAATAATGCCGCAGCCACCGTATTCCCCAAATCTGGCCCCCTGTGAATTTTTCTTGTTCCCTAAACTGAAGAGGCCCATGAAAGGACGACGCTACGCTACGATTAACGAGATAAAGATGGCATCGAAGGAGGAGCTGAACAAGATTAAAAAAAAAGATTTTTTGAAGTGCTTCGAAGATTGGAAAAACCGTTGGCACAATTGTATAATATCCCATGGGGATTACTTTGAAGGGGACAAATTAGATATTCATGAATAAATAAATAATTTTTGAAAAAAGACAAATTTCGCGATACTTTTTGAACACACCTCGTACATTGTTGTTGTTCAACCATAACATTTTAATATACCTATATTTACAATCCCATATAGTGCCGCTTGGCGCCTTCCAAAGCACTCATAATAGTAAATGAAAGACAGAAAAAGAAACACCCTGAGTTAAACCATATATGCATTGGAAAGAGTTCTAGCGCTCCAGCTGCAAATCTTTTAACTAATTTAGCTATATAAATATTACATAAATGTCTAAAATATTACAACACATTATATAACGTTTATAGTGCTGGCTGGCCTTTGTGTCTTGACCATCAAGCCATTTAAGTTATTTTTTTGATGGTCGTTTTTTTATGCTCGTATCTTTTATATTTTGGGTACTGCCACTAAAAGGGTTTAGAGCTCTCTGTGGTTTTTTTTTCTATATTTTGTTGTTGTTTTTGCAAATTCAATTTGCAAAATGTGTGCGTAGGTAATGCAATTTATTTAGTAGCGGGTCAGAACTAGTAATAAAAATTAATAACGAAAACGTGTCGGACGAGGCAACTTTGAGCCCGAATGGGGCACCACTAATATGACTCGACAGAAAAAAGTATGTAAGTGTGTGCGGCATATAAATACATATGTATGTGTCTGTGTATACATATATATATATTGTCTATGCTATAAAAATCAAACAAATTATGCTAACAAACTAGATTTCATTGCTTTGGGTGTCGTGGTGATTTGCTCAATAACCCTTGTAATATAAACACACACACGCGCACACCCACACACACACAAGTACAGACGGCATGACATGACTTTTACTTGGCAGCAGTCCATCAGTAGACCGAAAAAAGGACATGACTTGAAAATCACTTAATCTACTCTGGTAAGAAAAAAGAACGAGCACGAGACCGTACCCAAAAAAAAAAAACAGAAGAAAAACCCTTTCTTGACGGCATACTTAAGGGCGCACCCACACACGCACACACACACACACGCACAGCGCAGGACATCCGCAGAAATAAACAAACCATGACAACGGCATATTTCACATATGAGCCTTACGAGGCCAACCCGGGGGCGGACTTTAACAAAAAAATTATTGCAAATCACTAAAACCAACAACAAGGACAACAACAACTAACTGTGAACACAACCCACGTAAGCCCCTGTTCAAGGGGTTAATAGCCAGCCCGCGCGCTGTATGTAATTGAATTCAATCAAAATTGTTTGGTCCATCAAGCCAACAATCAGAAGTAATATCAATACAGATTGATTGGGCAAGCGGCAAGAGGAGAGAGGAGAGAGGAGCAACCCCTATCTATATATGAAGAGATTTCATTAAGTTGTCAGTTAGCATGATATCAATATTGTGGAAGACAAGCAATTTGTCAATCAGTTGATTTAATGAGCTTAGAAGGGTTGCAAAGCACAGCGTTTTGGCACTGCTTGCCTACTGCTTGCCAAGTCAAGCTTAGTCAATGTCAGCTTAAGCGCATATCAAAACAAAACAGTATCCTCGAACTGCCATAACTGCACTGCTATTTGGTCCTTCTTTTTTTGCAAAATCACTTGACCAATTTGTCAAGTGGCACTAAAGTGCGTGCGTCCGCCCCCTGGCACACTTAGCCGCCACCACCCTTGCGGGGTTGCTGCGTAACGCGCTGCTTTCTTTAGCCATAGTCCTTTTGCGGTGGTCTTTTGAGAGTTTGCCATTATATTTGCTACAATTTGCATGTATTGTGTTGTGTTTGGGCGCCCCAAATCATCCATAGCCGGGGCTATCTATCTATGCGAAAAAATGAAAAGATACTTGTCATTTCTTTTTAACCCTCGCCAACCCTAACCCACTTAGCCACTTATAGCAAGCTATTTACTTTCTTTTTTTTTATGATTTTATTAGCTGCAAAAACAAGCAATTTTGTTACAATGTTTATTGGTTATAGTGTCTAAGGGGGTAGCTTTGCTTTGATGTGCCCTTAAAAATCATAAGCGTGAGTTATGTTTTATGTGGGGGGGCGGTGAGCATGTGTGGGTTGCTTTTTTTGGGCGGGTTTATGCGCTGTAGGCAAATTACGACAGCGATTTGGTCTGATTTGTGTGCTTTGATTTGATTTGATTTGACATTGTATGACATGGCCGCCAATTTTATTATTTTGTCTAAAAAAAAAGAGGGGCTGAAAGGCGTTTGATTTCCCTGTAGCGAAAGGCAATCTATGGCGCCCAACTTGGGGCGCACTTAATTGGCACAGCAGCTGGGTTTTCATTTGAGTTGCGCTCACTTGCTTTCTACTTACTTTTAATTGCTTGACGTAGTACACCCAACCCCCGCCTCCCCCCTGCGCCTTAACATGTCAGTCACAATTTTCGGTGTTTGCGGGGGGGCTATAAGTGGAACCTGCGTTAAATGCAACAACCAACTGGCAATTTCATTAACAGGCGCAGCCAAAACCAAAAACGTTGCGGCGATTAGTTCCCAGTCATAACACACACACAGCTACCCCTCTCTGTAAAGCGTTAGTACTTTAGGCCCCCCCTCCGCTGCTGCCAAAACTGCCAAACTAAACTATAAAATTTTACGACTTTCTACACACACACACATAGAAACACGCTCAATTGGTTTGCGCTTTTTTTTTGCTTGTTTGCAGGTAGTATCGTATTGCAGCCCCTTTACAGCACCCCCCACCACATACCCGACAGCTACAGCCATGTGCGGTGGCATTCTAGCCAAATTGCACAAAATGTTAACAAGCAATTGAGCAGACAAGCAAACAACTGTTGATGGGCAGTGTGTATGTGTGTTTGTCGAGGGGTAGGGGGCGGCTTTGAGCCACTGCAACTTTACCGTATCCACGTTGATTAGTTTAACGCGCTGGAAACTTGCAATGTCTGCTCATTAAATTGAACCGCCAAAGCAAATACCAAACATCTTTAACTTGTCTGGGCATCATAAAATGTTATTTTATAGCCCGATTCGTGATACAAGAAAAATAGGCAACTTTTCTCGTCTATAAGGGTTTCTTTGGGTTTTCAAATATACACTGGTCTTTGGCTCTCTGAAACTAAGTCGTAGCCCGATTAAACCAATCCTGATGTAATCTTCTAGGAAACCTCTACTAAAGGTATGCAGGTTTGGGAGAACTATCCGCTCATCTTCTTTGACAAAATCCACTGTGTGCCAGGGGTGAGCCTTCTCCATTCCAATCTATTATTCGCCATCCTCTTCAATTCGCCGATAGAGCGATCCGTGGAGTTAAGTAGGTTGCGGTCATTTATTGAATACGGGTAGCGAAGCGATAATATATAGGAAAGGAAATACTTGGAAACTAAGCCAACAGCGGTCTACATTGAATAAGGTACCATATGATGAAATTTCATTATGTAAAAAGGCATTAAAAAGCAGGAGAGATATGGTCCGAAATGAAAGAATGCGTTCAGAAGTAGGGCAGAAGAAGTCGATTATACAAGAAATCGGGGAGAGACAGCTAAAATGGAAATGAGAACGGAAGGCAATGCACCGAGAGGAAGACTCCGAAAAACTTGGGAAAATCGCATCCAGGATGTGGGAAGGATGAGGGGCGTAACCCTGGCAGAGATGAGAAGAGAGAGCCGGGACCTAATTGGAGAAGATGGATATCCCGAGGCTACACCGACGCCTAACAACAATTGGGGATTGAAGAAGAGGAAGAAGAAGAAAAAAGCATTACGTATTTTAAAGAAGATAAACCAGAAGTAAAGCAAATGCGGCTTCAAGACTTGTGGTAAATGAATGAAGTATGTGGAATTTGAGTTAAAACTATAAAATGTAAGATTAGTCGAAATAAGGACGCTCATCGACTTTTGCAATGGAAAAAAACGTGTATCAACGAGTTTGTTTGAAATTTTGTGTTTGCGAATGAATTTTCGAATGCTGATTCGCTTAAGATGTTGCAAAAGGCCTTCACTGAGGACTGTATGTCCAAAACACAGGCATACGAGTGGTACAAATTGTTCAGAGAGGGTCGTGAAGACGTCACTGATAGTGCCTCCTTCCGGTCGTCCTTCAGCATCAAATACCGATGAAAACGTCGATGCAGTGAAAAAAATTGTGCTCGAAAATCGTAGTGTCGGTATTCGTGAGATTGCTTCAGAGCTTGGCATCTCATATGGATCAGCCGAACATATTGAACACATTGGTTGAAGTTTTGGGCATGAAACGCGTCGCGGACCGACTCTTACCAAAAACGTTGAACTTTTTTTTCATTATTTTGTTCGTTCAGGCTTCTTATTCATTACATAAGGTAACGTGTGACTTTTTCCTGTTCCCCAAACTCAAATTGCCATTAAAGGGAAGCGTTTTGACACCATTAAGATCATCAAACAAAATTCGAATAAGGAACTCAAAGCCATCCCTGCCCAGGCCTACAAGAAGTGTATGGATGATTGGATCAAGCTCAAATTATGACAAGATGTCAAAAACAGTCCTTTCCGGATACTTTTTGTTTGTTATAGTATACTCGTACATCCCACCGCTGGCACCTGGAGTGCAGTGGACAAGTTCCTTTAAACCAAAACGCGATCGCTTTGTTGGCTGCCTCAACGGAATCAGATCCATAACCTGAATGGAGAAATTTGCACAAATGGGACCGCGCAATAAGTCGGTTGGGTTTTTTTTTTTCATCACATGGGCTACTCACAAATAATTGGGGTACTGCCACAAAAAAATATTTTGTACCATACCCATAAACTACTGCAAAAGACTTCCCCTTTCCGTATGAATAGCAGTAGGTCTTTGGCTGGTATTGATCTAAGATGAAAGGGAAAAATCCGTTCCTTACCCATGTGACACGCTAGTTCCCTCACCAGCGCTGGGCAGTCACAGAGAATATGTCTGGTAATTTCACCATCGTGTCGAGGATGTTTCGCACTCTAAAGAATTCGAGAGGCCAATTTTCTGTAGATATTATCTAACAGTGTCGGCTGGGTTGGTGGTCTCCAATATTTGACGGCCGGTCCGACACCATATGAACAACTTGACCAGGGAGTACATGTAGTAGATCAAACCGGGGGAAGAAGGGATGGCTAGACAAATCAGCTCAGTGTTTCTGGATACCCAAGTGAACTTCAGGGCGAGCATATTGAAGTCCTTCTACTCGAATCGTTTAGGTATTTTGCCGACGAGCCCTGGCTGTACACCGTCGGATAACCGTGAACAAAAGTGCATTCCTTGTTGTCGGCCATTGTGAGGGAGAATAATGAATAGAAGGCTATAAGACATAAACGATGGAAAATTTTATTGAAGATATTACAAGAAACTTTATTCCACTACTTCCACAACGAGAAAGAAGAATCACTCTAGCGAATCGGTTTTATATTGGTCTCAGTGACAAGACGACTTGTTGTAACTTGTCTTAGTTATAAGTCTTCTTTTTCTGTTACTGCCCCGAGCTGTTTGGCATAGGGTTTCGATTTATTAAATCATACTTCTTAAATGACCTATCCCAGCTCTCAGAACAGAGCCCAAAATGCCTGTCGAGGTTTATCCAGGCCACTGGATACATATGAAAACACTCTGAGTGAGGTAGGGTGGTGAAAAGTACTTTTTGGCCTAAGCGGGTTGGGACGTCAGGTTCCGACTGCCGCCCTAACCTAAACCTACAACATGTAGTTACTAAAGTTATCAACCAAGGTTTCAATCTTAATCACACTCGGAAAATATTTGTTTATGGTTTTTGAAGCAGCTTATAGTGTTTAGGAGGTAAGCACTGCAAAAGATCTCTTACTCTAAAGATTATCGCTATCGATGAAGTTACGGCATAAATAAGCGAACACAGCGGCTGCCACAAAATAGAAGATTCCGGAATAAGCCATCGAAGAGCTAGACCAAGTAGAGAAGGTACAACAAATACACGTAGCAGTGACGTCACTACACAACCCAGAAAATCACAAATACATAAATATCAACGTTGTGCAACTTTAATTTTAACCCAAAAAAGTTAGCAATATGAGAATTTAAAAATATATAAATGTGGGAAAAGTGCTGCCAGTGTCTCCTTAGGAAACTTAGCAGCCACGGACATTCAGTTGTACCGGCTGCTGGCCTGGTGGATAGCGTCTTGTGTGGAAAATCCTATTGCCCATTAAGCGTTGCAACGCCTGCAAATCACGAAGCTCCAAGGCCACGTGCGTAGGATGCTCCACAATCGCAGGCACCGCAAAGTTGTAAATGTTCTGCATCAGGCGCTTATTGTTATCTTCCATTAAATGTGTCATATTATTATGTGCTTTTCGAATAAGTTTATTTTTAAATCCAAAAATGATTGTATACTAATTTTACCTAGTCTACTGTGTGTGTGTGTGCTAGCCGTAACATTCTTCCCTTAGCCACCTTGGCTGTCAATATTGACTCAACTACTTGCCGTTATGTCAACCCCCAACCATCCTAACTTCCAACGCCTGATGGCATAATAACTGTCAAAAATCTTTCAAATTTTAATCAACTTTATTTTTAGCTGCTATTTACTTATGCACTCGTCGTATCCGTCGTACTCTCTACGGCTCAGACCGAGGCTTTTGCCGTAGACTCATGTGAGTTGAAAGTTTTCACATATCTTCTTTTTTTTTCAAAACAAACATGAAAATAAATGTAAATGTATGTAAGATGAAACACCCCAGTGTTCCAGGAGTGGGTTGTCTATTTGAACGCCAAAAAGTATTAAAGACGCATTTAATTAAGTTGAAATTGTTGGCAAAGTAAAGCTTGAAGGTCGACAATGGCGGATCTAGAGGGGGCAGCAGGTTGAAGCTGGCAAAAAGTTGCTCAAGATTTGTAGCTTTGAAGTGTGATATCTAATAAATGGCATATGTGTATGGTTTATCAAAAGTGGAGTTATGGTTGGGTCTTACAGGTAGTAAGCAAGAAACAAGAAAGCCGGATTGACTATTTAATGCTCTATGCGCTGTGCAAACTGGATTCTATCCAGATTCTATACCCTATCATTTGTCAGGTCGATGCTGTTGGGGAAGTATCCTCGAACAACATGTGAACGGGAAAACTCCTCCTCCTACATCAACCTGATATCTAGAGCCACTTTGCACTTGATATGGCAGATGTTGTTGTGAACCCACGCAGCCGTGGGTTCATTCGCACATATCAACACCCAGTTCGAGCTAAGGACACATCCTTCAAACTGTGGTGTCACATAACCAGCGAATTCGACTGTGACATCGATCATCGCCTGTTTGATCCGAGCCATTTGCAGCGTTTGAGATGAAACCCAGCTTGATGCCCTTGACTGCGCTGCTGTAGGACATCTTGCTTGACTCGACATGAGTCTGTTTGGGTTTCTTTGTCGCCGTATGGGGCGACTTATAGTCAGGTCGGCTTCTCTTGACCAGTGCCGCAGGGGGTGCCGATTTGACGGAAGCTAGTGCTTCTGCTCTGGAGAGTCGTTTGCGAAGAGCGACCCTTAGAGTCTCTTCTCGCGGGAGCTCAGGCTTACAAAGGAAGGCTCTGTATCCAGATTGAGGGTCTGGAGGGTTGCTCCGATACTGGTGCCAGGCGACTTCTGTGAGACCAAATTCACGTTGTCACATCCGTCAGAGACCAGGAGTTCATCTTCAGAGCTGGAAGCCGATACCTCGAGCTGTCGATGAAGACGCGGTCGTTTCGGTTGAAAGAGTACCAGCACTACTAGGTGGGGTCGCTGTTTGCGGCACATCAGCCATAGCGGTACAACAAGAGGTGGCCGTGTAGACTTCCTCTTGTAATGATGGTTTTAGAGTGTCATCAAGCTCATCAGAATTACTTGAAGTATCCATAAATGAATTGAATACTCGGAGCGAGGATGTCGCGCACGGGATGGCCCGAGACCGAGCTCCCCCTCGATCATGCATCTTTCGGCGTATGATGTTCCACCTTAGATTGGGGTAATTTTTTGAAAGAGTGTTCTTCTCTTCGCCTGACTACAATTGGTCAGCATCCAAGGCCATGTCTCTATGACCGTACCAAGGACCTGCTTCCAGCCGCCCTCACGGGGAGAGTATAGTCGCAATACCTGTAGTGTATCACAATTACGGCGCGTACCACACAAAAAGTGGTTACACGTTGATCCCCTTGTAATACCTATTGGCTGACGGCCAGGGCTGACGGGGTAGGGCAATACCGATCTAACATTTTTTGTGTCGAACTTTTCTTGCAAGATTAAAGATGAGTCCATTTTTGGGTACAAATAACAATATGTACATAAAAATTCCGATACCGAGACGTCAGGGATCCAAAATAGGAGTAGAAAAAGTAATAGTTAGGAAGAGATGGAGAAGTAAAAAAACAAGAATGATGCCAAGATATGGGTTGGTGAATACCGAAATGACATTTTTCGTGTCGAACTTTCCGGGGAAGAGTTGAGTCCGAAATTAGGCGATTCCAAAAAAAGTAATATGCACATCAAAGTTCCGATACCGATAGCGACGACATCGAACTTTTTGGAATCGAAGTAATTCAATATGCAATACTTCGATGAGTTATTTTTTTTCTCGTCTCGCATTTGCCTGTCTAGACTCTTTCAGATTCAAAACTTTATAGCCATACAATCTCCTGATGTGCACTTATGTGTTGTTTCCACCGTCCAACCACTTCAGTTTATTATCAAACCACCAAAACAACTGCAATTACAATATGGCATCAAAACCCGCCCCAAAGAACTTTCTACTTTATGATATATGTATTGTCAACTATAGTGGTAGTCCGGTATTTGTTGGGTTCCAAGGTGGGTTGGGTTTTACCTTAACAGACGCCGTCGGCTGCGGCGGCATCGGCAGCTGCGTCGCTACTTTGTCTTGTGTATGCCAAACAATAATTTTTGATTAAAGATGAATTTTTAATTTAATGTATCTCACAGATACACAGATAGTCGCACGGCCGCAGCCAACGAAACGTAAAATAAAGCAGCGCCGACGTTCACGACGTCCACGACGTCGTCGTCTCCGTCGTTTCGCGTTAAAAAACAACCAGGGAAATGAGGGAAAAAACGCACAAAAATGTTTTTTAATCTCAACGGCAAACGGAAGCGGAAATCAAACGACCAGAACAGGCACAAAAAAAAGAAGCACGAAAAAAAAAATATCTATATGTATATAAGGCAGACCGAAGGCGACCAAAGTATCAAACAAAATTTTTAATGTCTTCGTTTGGGCCGTACGGCTGGCCGCCTTGTTAAAAAGCCCGCGAAATTTTCCAACCACCTCCTCAGCTGCAGCCTGATAGGGCTAGTACCCCCCACCCAACCGAAAAGTCAAGGCATTGCCTTTGATTTTTTTCGAAGTTTTTAACTTTTTTTTGCTTTTTTTTGGTGCATGCTCATTCTCTAGTTTTTTTTTGGCTCATTAGGAATTTTTCTTTGCCAGTTTGTTGGAAAAGCGATAAAATTTAAAAGGCAGCCGCTCAGCAAGCCTGACCCCCCCTTACACAAATGCTGCAGCCCCTGCTGGCTACGCATGCAAAATGGTGTTTAATGATTTATGAATAATCGCCATTTTGCATTTGAGTGATGACGATGGACGCAGTGGGGCGGGTGCACCCGCACAAGATATAACAAGCGAGTAATGGCCGGGCAGGGGGCTGAGGCTAGAGCGGTAAGTCAGTCAGTCAACGCGCCAAAGTCCATTTACACGTTTCGCTTGGTTCGGGGTTTCTTTTTTTTTTTTCTTACACGTTATCAATGGACAAGCGGAGTCACTCGGCTCGGGTGGGTTTTTATAAATTTTCTTTGATAATTTTAACAACTTTTTTTTTGGGTGTTTTTTTATAGAAATTCTTTGCTCATTTTTGGTGTCGTTTTTGTTGTTATTTTTATGCTTTTCCACTTACGCGTTAAATTTTTTGACAAACAACACGTGTCCGTGTCTGTAGGGGGTGTGGTAGTAACAGAGCGGGGCGGTGCGGAGGCGTTTGTCATTTGACAGCATTTGACAAGTTGCGGTTACGATTGAGCCCTAAGTCAGCTGGGAGCTGAGAGCACAAATCAAATGGAAAAAATCAAGAAGAAATTGGCAGTCAAGTAAAGGGTTAAGAAGTTGCGGAGACCAGAAGGAGACAAAAAGTGTCCAACATCGGTGCTTCTATGAAAACGAAAACAGCTTCTGGGTAGTCCATTCTTTGAGGACTTGGCTAGTCTGGCTTATGTGCCCATAGTGGATCAGACTGCTTTTGTCGTATCCTCAAAATGGTTTTGCAATAAGAGAGACTTAGGGACTAGGAACGCTCTAGAGGTGGGGCACTGCGACCAAAAGGTCTTTTGTACCATACCCTTAAGTTAAAGCAAAAGACTTTCCACTTTCCGCATGAATAACAGTAGGTTGGTATTGACCTGAGATGAAAGGGACAGGCTCTGTCCCCTACCAGCGCTGGGCAGTCACAGAGAATATGTCTGGTGGTTTCATCATCTTCTAGACAGAGCCTGCACTCTGAAGACTCCGATAGGTAAATTTTCTGTAGATGGTATTTAACAGTGTGTTGGCCACATAGGTAAACTACCAGGAGCTTTAGGCTGATCGCATCCAGAGGTTTCACAAGCACTTTTGCATGACGAAGCCCCAGAAGGGAGAACCAGTATCTCCTATGTTCTCCTGCGGCACATTTGTTTATCATGGTTTTGATTGTGGACCAACCAATACTACAAAACGGCGCAGAAGATGTGGTCAGGGTGAAGGCACCCTGTCGTGCTTGATCCTCAGCGATCGTGTTGCCATCCACACCCGAGTGTCCAGGCACCCAACATAGCACGACTTTGTTCCGGGCGGACAAGGTTTGCAGGTAGTTATGGCATTCTTTAACCATCCTGTAGGAGATGCTCCAGGATGACAATGCTCTAATAGCATCTTGGCTATCTGAAAAAATGCATATGTTTGCTCTCCTAGTTCCCTTGAGAAGGATACTAAGGACGCAGATCTCTATGGCATGAATCTCCGCTTGAAAGACGCTGGGCCAGATGCCCATTGCGGTAGAGATTCTGGTGTTGGGCCCAACGATTCCAACACCTACACCATGCTTAGTTTTGGACCCATCCGTGAACCATTGTTGCCACAGGGCATTGGGTTTTCACACGGGCTGCCGTAAATTTCTTCTTATGAAAAAGTTCCGTGACCATAAGATGTGATCTAGAGCAGATCGATACGTCAGGAAGGGAATATATAAGTGCGGCATGACCAGTGTCACTTGCTAGGAGTCCAGATGTGATCTGGATACTTAGTAGACTCTGCATGGCTGGCTTTTTGTTGAAAATGTGCAGTGGTGTAAGTCCAAGGACTGACTCCATGACAGCTGTCGGACAGGTACGCATCGCTCCCGAGAGAGGTATGCATACTAGTCCTTGAAGCTTGCTGCATTTTATGATGGCCACATTTTGCTGCGTCTGGGGCCACCACACAAGGGCTGCATATGTGACGATAGGCCGTACCATTATACGGTATATCCATTCTATTATATGAAGGCTGAGGCCCCATGTGCTTGAAAAGTATTTTCTACAGGCCCTCATGGCCCGAGGAGCTTTGGCTTGTTCTAAGTTCCTTACATAAAGATTAAGAAAGTATAATGAGCTACCAAGAATTGGTAGAACTTGAGCAGGAACCTCGAGATACTGAACTGGGTTTCCTGAAACTATTGATTTTGCATCCCCTTACTCTCCTTAAATGCCGTTAAGCTGCTGTCAAATCAAACAACAATAAAAGAAATTCCAAATAGCAGTAAGCTCCTCACACACACTCACTCCTTTATCGGCAAAGTTTTGATCTTTGATTGTTTGGCTTGGCTTTTTAACTAATTTGCAACACCACACACACACACCAACAACGATAACAAAACATATACAAAAGCAGCTCAATTTCTCTTTATAGAAAGTAATCCCCCCACGAATTCCCATCGAATGTTTTGGCAAACAAAAAAATCGCTCACAAACCGCACACAAAACGCGTCACATGCAGTCACAAGGGAATTAAGTATCCCACACTCTCGAATTTAAAGTATTTTGCATACGTTAGCTACATTTTAGAAGGCGCCTCCCCCAAGCCACCTCAGCCACCCCTAACATGTCACTGTTTAAGCCCGCATCGTTGCCTTTATTTGAGCAATATTTTTCTGATAATAACAAATTCGCGAATATGTTTATCTGCGTTTTCATTGCGTCTTTGCCTGCCGTCTGTTTTCGTATATTTTTTCATACGTCTCTGTTTTTTTTTTTTTTGGTGTTGTTAACTGCCAGTCAAGTTAGCAACCCCGCCGTACATCCTACCCTGGCATTTTTGTATGGATTTGTTTGTCGTCATCGTCATCTTTGCCAACATCTTTGTTGGCTTCAAGGTTTTTGTTGTTGTACGGTTTTAGCCATTTACCAGCGTTTGTTAATTCCATTTTAGACATAAGAAAAACAAAAAAAAGAAGTCTAGAGTCAAGGCAGTACCCGATAATGAGATACACTGCATACATGGGTTTTGAAACGATTTTAGAACGACTGAGCTCATATAGTATTTGGAATAGTATAACGATTGATTGGGTTAGGTGAATGACTTTGAGCCTTTTACTTAGAGCTTAACAGCTAAGCAAGGCATTAGTGGGAGTTTAGACTAGATTGTTGGTCGGGTGCTGCTTACAGTAAAGCCGAGATCATTCAGAAATCTAAAATGGGAAGGTGCTTCAAAGAGGAAAACATGGACTTCAGAAATGGCTCCTGCTCAAACCAAAATTAGGTTCAGCTGTTTTTTTAGGCTCACCTAAGCAAAAAAGACAAGAGAAACTCTAGCTCATAAAATGTGTCCTTAGCTCTTATGTGAGCTGAGACTGATGTTTGTAAAAACAAACATTACGGCTGACTGTATCACTTTTAACAAATTATGATCTATCTTTAACCCCCAACAAACAAAGCTCAAGTTTTTAACAGCATTCACTTCTTAGTTCCAATATATAATGCTATCAATTTACTTGCTCCTGTACGGCACGCGTTTTATGCGCGTTTTTTAGGCGTTTCCTTGTATTTGTTTGCATATCATTGTCAAATGCTATCAATAGCTACAATGGCCAGCTCAGTTGCTTTAAAATGCAAACAATAACAACAATTACACCCAAAGGATCAGTTGTAAAGTCAATAAACCCGAAAAGGGGGCAACCCGATATGCTATTGCCGAAGGACGATACAAAAAAGCGCCAAAAAGTAACCGCAAAATAACCGCAAAAAAGCAAACAAACCGAACAAAAACAACAACAAGCAGCACAAAAACAAAGAGCCAGACCAAGCTGGCCGTATCCCCCCGCATACACCCCATGCCATTACCAAGCCCCACAACTAGCCCCGCGGCGCAAACCTTTTCGAGCAATTTTTTGTTATTTACAAAAACCATAAATCAATTGGACACGCCACACACACACACACATAGAACTGCACACACAAATGCAAATCTATTTTTAAATGCGAAATAATACAACACGCAACCCCAACCATAATGCCAGACCCAGACCCGGACCCACAACCGAACCCTAGCCTTAAGCCCTGGCATGTTGCATACACCAACCACACACACACACAGCCCAACCCTCGCGGCCATGCGTTGAAAATCGCGCAAAAATCGCCCGAAACGGCAACATAACCGCAAAAAAAAAGTATAAAATATAAAAAAATTTTATATAAAAGGGGCAAAAAGTGACGCAAAACGAGACGACGCGACGTAGAACGACGAGACGTCCAAAAACCAGTCGAAAGCCACGCGGGAAAAGCCACTGATACGACATGTGGGAACAGTCGAAAAGTCAGACTCGATGAGGCGTCTGCAGCCCTGGCTAAGAGCTGGGTACTGAGCGCGGCAAGATGCACTGTAAGAAAAAGTCTAGAATGTTTTGAAGAAGAATAATGTAAAGCAAAGAAAAAGTCGTATGTGTTAGGTTACAGGGATCATAAGGGAAAGATGAGAAGAGGAGAGCAGAGAGACAAGCGTCATTCTTCATATGAAAGTTTGACCGTATGGAAGTTACTACGAGATTCTTTCCCTATACACTAACCTATCCACGCCGCTGATGCTTCCAAAACATGTAGTCTTCTTTTTCTGCTATCCCTAACTCCAAGTAGAACCAAGGGTCTAGAATTACAAAAAAATTGTATTCCAAAAATCAAGATCCTATGAAAACTTCAAAAAAGTCAAAATTTTTCCAATTTTAGACGCACACTCTCTAAATTGCCTCAGTATTTTATCGCTCAATTTCCTTCCTGTATAGGAAAGAGAATCAGAAATGAAGTACGAACAAAGGGTCGCAGCAAAAACCAGGAGAGATATGGTCAGAAATGAAAGAATACGTTCAGAAGTAGGGCAGAAGAAGTCGATTATACAAGAAATCGAGGAGAGACAGCTAAAATGGTTCGGACATCTGCATGGGATGGACGAGTCAAGAAAAGCCAAACAGTTACTGGAAATGAGAACGGAAGGCAATGCACCGAGAGGAAGACACTTAAAAACTTGGGAAAATCGCATCCAGGATGTTGGAAGGATGAGGGGCAGAACTCTGGCAGAGATGAGAAAAGAGAGCCGGGACCGACCTAAGTGGAGAAGATGGATATCCCGAGGCTGCCCCGACGCCTAACTGCAAATGGGGATTGAAGAAGAAGAAGAATAAGAAGAAAGATATTAATTTGGTCTGTTGTGCTTTGGATTAAACTGCAAGTACTAAAACTGTCAATGATTTTTCTCACTGTGTACGTCCAAGATGCGACTGGCCGCCCGCTGGCAATAAAAGAAAAACACGAACAATAAAAATTTTACATTTTACATTTTGCATGCCCAAAAAAAACCCTGGAGTGGCGAGGGATACTAACGGGTTGCGGTGCTAACGGTGGTTGATGCTGCTTCCAGAAATGACACACTTAAATCCAGAGTGAAGAGTTATGCAAAAGGCGCATCCCTTTTGTGTCGATTTCAAAATGAACCACAAGAAAATCAGCAGCAGACTGCCCTCAGGAGTCGCAGTAGCTGGGGCAGGAACAGCAGCAGGATGCCGAAACGCTTACTACCATATGCACATTAGTTTTGATAGACTCACACGCACAAGCTAGATCTTGGAGTTCGGCACGCATGCCAAGGCAAATCCTTAGCCTTTTCATTTTTTTTTTGTTATGCAAACAAATCAAGTAAAAGAAATCCTTAGACAAACACAACCACAAACCGTCGGACAGACAGACCTTAAGTTAGACACAAATCTGATATCCGTTTGACAGGCCACGACGATATGTTGGTCGCAAGTGTTGGCTGGCAAAGTGGCTGGCTTATTAGCTTAGGGCGGCACACAAAGTATGAAGCTGGAGAAGTAAAGTGTGCACTCTTTGGCAGGGGTTTCTGGAGTCTGGAGTTGGGGCTCTGACTTGTTAGAAGGTGTTGAGCGACAGTATCCCACTGCCAAAGTCAAGATTCGTTTGGAACACAAACTATTTGCGCTTTATCAAAAGGTTTTGCTCCTACACACACGTTGGCAAGAAGCACCCCATCCCCAAACGAAACTTAAAAAAACATGTGGCACAGGTAACAAAACTGCCAACTGAGCTGAAGCAGCAGCAGAAGCGGAAACATGCACTGCCAAGTGGTAAAAAGGCGTTCTCCGAAACTGCGCCTCGGGGACGTCGGGAGGCAATGAGCTGGCGACAAAAAATAGATGGTGCGCACTTATTCAAATTAACATAAATCAAAAGAATTTGCACCGCATAAAATATATGAGTGGCGTGCAAAAGAGCGGGACAACAGGAGGAGCAGCAGAGTGGGACGTAATGTTGCAGGCAGCAAAGATTATTTGTCTTGCTCTGGCACAGCTACAGCAGCCATATTCAACTGACTGAGCTTAGCTCCAAAATCATTCAGGCATAGACGACTTGCTCGAAAAGTTTGGAACGACCTAGAGATGATGTGCTCTAGGAATGTTTGCTCACTATAAGGCTTAAGAGCAAGGGAAGTCATTACTTTATAGAATCGTTTCTACAAAGATCTTTACGAATATTTTAACGGGTTTTACGTGTTTAAAATCTTTGGTCAAAAGTTACGAATCAAATTTTGAAAGTGTAATCCAATACAGACAGAGACAGATCTGAGCACAGCACCAATGCAATAAAGTGCTCTCAGAAAATGCATTCTTATGACAGAGTTTTATCCTGAAAGCTGATCTACTCTTTGCGTTTCTCAGAGCCTCCGGGTGCGGTAATGTTGGCAGCACACGTCGGGTCCTTTACAAACTCAAACATCAACAAGGAATTACTTAGCATCTTTGACCCTAGGCTCTGTTAATAATGAATGGGAGTCAATACTGAAAAGTCTATTTACATAGTAAAGTGCTCCGGTTCAGCGGAGCTATAGATGTCCTTTCTTAGTTGGGTGGCCTTCACAATCCGTTAACAAGTTACAGCCGATTTGAAGAGCTCTCGCCAGGAGCCTCGGCTTCTGGCCTCTTTTCCACTTTGTTACACCATGTGCAGACGGGCTCTCCTTCACTTGGTCGTTTCGTTGAAGTCTCGGCCTCCCTCTTTGTCGTCCGCCGTTGAGTCTCAGTTCGATCATTTTCGCTGGAAGTTCTTCTTGCAGCGAATGACATGTCCGAGCTAGCGCAAACGTAGATGTCTTCTCCTCCGAATAAACATGAAAGAATTTGGGACTCGCCTGGCATAAAATTCTTACCAGAAGATTCCATCTGTCAATTAAGAAGACAACGATAAAACATGAACTAAGGACATGAAACTGGCAGATCGGGACTTTGTCAGAAACGAGCTTAGATAGACAAATGTAGAAGGTAGTCCTCAATCCAATCTTTCATCATTGTCATCGTGTGGCCATAACAACCCGCTCTCGAGTTACGGCCGACCTTGGCAGCTCTCACCAGGTGCCTCTGCTTTGCGAGCGCCTTCACCAATTAGAAATAGGATAGGTTCTCCTCCACTTGATCTTTCCATCGGAGTCGTGGTCGTCTCCTTCGTCTTCCTTCGTCGGCTTTCGCTTCGAATACCACACACTTCCCCCCACCCTCTCGATGGGCCTGAGTGGACAATTATGATTCCAATAGTTTAAGAAAAAATCAATAGATTCCTCGATGGTAGTAGGTCAAGCCAATTTGGACCTATGGAATAGAATTCTGAAGCTCGTTATTTAAAGCTTATGTTATTACAATCTCCAGTTCGATATTTAAAGCTTAAGTTAATATAATTTCCAGATCATACAATCAATATTGATAGGTAAAAAATACTTGGATTCCGAATTGTCCTATGATGTCAACTGTTTAGAAGTTGCTCGAGACAGCTCCTTGCTTGCTGGCTATCAAAACTCTGAAAACCTCCGTAAGCAGAAATTCAAGATGTCTTGTTTCTTAACTAATTTTTTTTTTTCCTTAAAGACCACTGAGACCAAAAGGCCTTTTGTACCATACCCTTAAATTAAAGCAAAAGTCTTTCCGCTTTCCGCATGAATTTCAGTATGTCTTTTGTTGGTATTGACCTGAGATGGAAGGGAGTAATCCGTTCCATTCCCATGTGACAGTATCTGTCCCACACCAGAGCTGGGCAGTCACAGAGAATATGTCTGGTGGTTTCATTGTCTTCTAGACAGAGCCTGCACTCTGAAGAGTCCGATAGGCCGATTTTCTGTAGATGCTATCTTACAGTGTGGTGGCCAGATAGGTAAGCTACCAGGAGCTTTAGGTCCGCTCTGCCAAGATCTTTTGTGTTGATCCAGATGTTTGACAAGCAGTATTGCTTGACGAAGCCCCGGAAGGGAGAACCAGTATCTAACTAACTAATCTTAAAAACCACCATTAAAGAAGGTGCCTTGAAAATCTAGGCTCCTAGCGAATTTTCTAAAGGCTAAGGGACCCCTAATGAATAAAAACCACTTAGCGTTGTAGCACCCGGTCCAGTCAGTTGTTTTACCCGAGCTTCTTGTGCTGATTCCATTTTTAATTATAATGGTAGTGATCCCAAGAAAACTCGCTATTGTTGGTCTTTGGTGGTTTTCATAATGTCCATGGCAACAAGACTTCCTAGGAATGCAATTTTTTATTCGCATTACCTTACCCGCTGTAGATAGTTTGAGCTTATGGATTTGTTTTAGTTAAGTACTCCTTTGAGGTTGTCCAGAAATAAAACCAGCGACACTTAGTTTCTTGTGCTGATCCCATTTTTAATTATAATGGTAGGGATCCAAAGAAAACTCGCTATTGCTGGTCTTTGGTGGGTTTTATGATGTCCATGGCAACAAGGCTTCCAAAGAATGCAATTTTTTATTCGCATTACCTTACCCGCTGCAGATAGCTTATGGATTTGGTTTAGTTAAGTGCTTCTTTGAGGTTGTCCAGAAATAAAACCAGCGACACTTAGTATATTGCACATTTACCAGGAACCAGAACCAGTTTCATCTAAAGCCGCATGGATCCAAATGGCGCTCTCTGCCCGAGGCGTTGCATGCAACGGCAGCACACTATAACTTAAGTAACGTTAGCTACGCTGTTCACATGTGTGTGTGTGTGTGTGTGTGGGTATCCGTGTTAGTAACTTTGTGTGTGTGTGTGTGTGTGGAAGCGCTGTGTGTGACTAACGTTAACATTTTTGTGATTTTTCATCATATTTCTTCTGTGGTTTTTTTTTCTCGCGCTTTTGCGTTTTTCACACCTTTTGCGGCAAAGTCGTCAGCGAATGAAGCGTAACAGAAGCAGCGTAGAAAGGAGCAGGGAGAAGAGGAAGCGAGAGAGCATAGAAGCAGCATTCAGTCAACGTTGCCTGGCATTTGCAGCGCTGAGCATTTCCATTTCCATTGCCACTTCCGTTTCCGTTGATTTGTTGCTGTTGGCGCAGGAAGTGACTGCTTAAAAAAAAAGTGTAAGCGGCACAAAAAACCAAAAAGAAAAAAATACAGAAAAAGGCAAAAGATGAAGCGTGAAGAAATAAAGGCATGATGACGTAGATAGAGCAAAGCGCTAGAGAGGCAAAGAGTTGCCATCACTCAGCAGAGTGTGTACGTGAGCACGCCTTGGCTTATGCTGCACATAATTTGTAACCATTTTGAATGCCCGCTCAGCATGCCAATAGCTCCTCCAGCTTCATGTTGGAATTGGTAGCTCTCCAATTGAAGCAGCAAATCGTCACATGCATATGCCCCAAATTGCTAGAATTTAAAGTAAACCAAACGAGTGTATGCCACCAAAAACTTTTTCTCCAACGATTTTCGCAATTTTATTCTTAACTTTTAGTATTATATGCGTATATAGTATAAACGGAATTTTTGTTGCTCAAACGTGACACATTTACTAGTTGGATTCGACGAGTTGGGAGTTGGGGAAGTCAAGGAGCGAGCTGAAACCAGAATTATTTGCGCTCTTAAGAATTTTGCAAGTACTGTACTATTTGTAGGGGTCTCTTAGGCCAGGGGTTATGTCAATATCTATCCGATAATGAGGTTAAGAGTTTCGTATCTCATAGACCTTTTCCGTAACGCTTGAAGGCGAAACCTTAACTTGGAGTTCATAAGCAAAAGTTCAGCTACTCCCTCTTCTCTACTATTCTAATCCCTTCTGGGAACAAAAAGGGGTTATGTAAACATCTATCTGATAATGAACCTCATTAAGAGTGACGAACCTCAGAGACCTTCTCCGTAACGCTTGAAGGCGAAACCTCAACTTGGAGTTCGTAAGTAAAAGTTCACTAGCTCCTTCTTCTCTACTACTCTACTCCTTTCTGGGCACAAAAAAGATAATCAGTCGTGCTCCCGAAAATGAAAGAAACAAACCGAAAAAATTCATTGGATTGGATTTGTTTCTGTCGATATTTCTCTCTTTATTTTCGATTTATTTCTATAGTTGTCTTTTCTTTTCGATAAATTATCATGTTCATGAACCAACACAGAGATACCCAAGATTGCCAACGTCATGGTTATCTGAATTTATCATCAGATCTTGGATATGCGGAGTTCGGTAGTCGCAATCTCAGTGCATTATAAGGTTGTCCTGGTCGAGTACACCATCCTACCCGGTGTAGTTTGGCGGGATAAAGAAAGCCTCAACCGCTATGGGCAGGTTTGGCCGTCAACCAAGGGCAGCAAAGAAATGATAATGGGCGGGTTTTCTGCAGGCTGTATGTTTTCCACCATATCTCATATCCCTTGGTTCCATAAAAGACGTAATAGGAAGCGTGCAACCTATTCCCGTTATAGCTCCTTTCCATTGGCACCGCAGAAGTTCCGATGTTCGTTTTGTATTGCCTGGATCGGCTTACCACTGTTATCTATGCTTCTATTGAACTGTTCTATCAAACTTGAAGAAATGACTCGGTGATAGGGAAATCTAGAAGAGAGTGAACGCTTCTTTGGTGGGCGGTAAACTAGGCGGCTTCTCCGCATTAAAGGCACACAGCGCTTTTTCTTTTTCTGTCATACTCGACTTCCAGTGGAGCATAGGGCCTCGACCATACTCTTATAGCAAACTATATTGCGGGTTTCACGCAGAAATCATTCCATGAGTAACTGGCAGCGAGCAATTCATGATCGAAAGAATTTTCTAAAATTTTGTGCTGGCTTACCAACGTGACGACCTCTCCATTAAGGGTTCCAGCGAAGTGCCAGCTCCTAAGAGCAGAGAACTGTCGATGACGTCAAGGCGTTGCCACTGTGCTCCTGCCGCCAGACTTTGGTGCTTCCACAGCTGGTACTTGAGCTTGTTGCACCTTTGTGTGGTGGGTACAGCAACGCTTCGCACCCCCTTTAGTTAAAACGTTTGCTACATGCAACATAAAGCGGCATAAATCACAAGCACTCAATGTCAACTCAATGAACTGTTCATGCATGCAAGCGCCAGAGCATGAACCCAACCCCGTTTTGCCTAACACTCACCCCCACCCAGATGCTTCACTCTTAACTCTGTCAGGATATAAGCATATGAAAGAAAAGCTAAATGCCAGGGAATTGTAAGGAACTGCAAGTGGAGCTGGCGCGTTATTTGTGGAATTTCTTGAGTACATTTCGATGATAAGCAGCAGAGGCAGCAGCCGGCATGCCACATGTGTGTAAGGATGGCCATGCTCCCTATGCCATAGATGTCTATGGCTTTGGACGGGGGGTGGGGTATTTTTCTTAACAATTTGTCATGCATGGAGCGCCAAATATGCCGAAAAGAGAAAAATGTATTAAAAGAAGCCACGAACGTAACAGTCGAAGATGCTTTTGAAATGAGAATCCGAGAAATGCGCAAATAAATCATTTCTTTTGCATGTTTTTTTTTCTGCTCCCCACCCCGCTTGATATGTGTAAGTGAGTAAGTGTGTAGCTGTGTGTGCGTAAGCGTGTGTGTCATAGATAGCGCGCGCGTGTGTGTGTGTGAGTGAGTCTGAAGTAGTTTTTGGTTAAGACGCGCACTTGAAATATTTTCACGTGTCTTGAACAAATGTCAAACACACACACACAAACACACACAGATCACATATACAAAGACACGCATATAAATCAAAAATTGCATTTGTATAGAGCAGGGGGGAGGTAGAGTGTATCAGAGAGACAGACACTCGTGAAAGTATTGAAATGTAACGCATTTATTTTCATTAGAAGCTGCCCGCAAAAGTATGCTATGCAAAAGGCAGCGCGTATCTGTGCATGTGTGTATCTATGTGTTGGTGTATCTGTGAGTGTGTGCGTCACTAATATGACAGTGAGCAGCCCTTTAAGCCAGCGCCTGCCGTTCCAGTTCGGTCTAGCTATAAGCACTTTATTGGATCATCAGACTTATTTTGATATGTGGCAGCAACAAAAAAAAAAATGGCCGACTTCGATATGCTCTTTGAATACGACATTGCTAAGGTGTGGGGTAGCGAGATCTAAAAAAAGATATTTTGCAGGTATCTCAGACATGCTCCCGTATTAGGATGCAGCTAATCCACACTTGTAGACTCTCGGATATGCTCCGACCCGCCTGTTACATACCTTTCGATAAACCTAATATACCCTTAAAATCTATCGTTTTGGGGCATACAAAAAGAATATGAAAGAAAATCGCAGAAAAAGGCATCACATATAGGCAGCACACAGACACGCACATACTCAAACACATACACACACGCATCTGTGTGTGTGTGCGTGAAAAGCATTGACATTTTGCAAGCGCCCAGGCTCATAAATTCATGTCATGTGGCAGGACTACGAGTTCCAGAAGGACTACGACTTCAACTTTTGCTCAAGTTATTTTCATTTGTGTAACATTTTTGCATACTTTACGGCGTATTTACGCACGCATGTGTGTTAGTCCTTGTGACTGTGTATGTGTCTAAAAGTATCTGTGTGTGTTTTCCGACTACTTTTTGACAAATCTACTTAGGCATTTTTCGGTTTTGTTTGTTTATTTATGTTTATTTGTGATTTATTTCGATAACATAATAAATAGCGCATCTTTTTCGCATATATGAGAATAGAAGTTATAGATCTGTCAGCTGGAGAGCAATGTGGCAAAGTTTTTAGGTGGGACTTAAGGATTATTGCATTTACAGAGCAGTCTTACGACTAATGTGTGTTGTGCGAGTTATCCAAGTTCTATTGTTCTCCCTTACCTGCCAGCTCTATTTCTTAAATAAACTCACTATTTGGGAAGAGGTAGGGATCTAGAGTTTGATGGTGCTTTTTGGGCGGGAAGGGACTCCGGACGACAACTTAGCTCAATTGGCCGAATATTATAAAAATATTGTATTATTATTATGTAGCATAAAAAAAAGAACAATAAAACGTATATGAACTAACTCGAGTACAACTTTTAACGATGTTCACCAGCTCGCATCAATAACTGGCTAAGCTTTAAGATAAACAGTATCTCTCTTCTTCTTCTTCAATCCCTATCTGCGTCGGGGTAGCCTCGAGATATTTTAGCCGTCTCTCCTCGATTTCTTGTATAATCGACTTCTTCTGCCCTACTTCTGAACGCATTCTTTCATTTCTGACCATATCTCTCCTGGTTTTTCCTGCGACCCTTCGTACGTACCTTATTTCTGTTGCCTGAAACTTAGATATACAGTAAAAAAGTTGAAAATAAAGAAATCGGTTACAAATGAAACCCTATATCAGAAAATGAGCTCTTTTGACCAAGTGGGTGACTAAAAGGATTGGTCAAAGATGCTTGAGGAGACAAGTCAAGATGACTTAAGATAGTAGAAGTGATAGATTGCATAGTCCATCCGAAAGATAGAAAATTATAAAGGCTATAATAGTTAGAGCATAAGACAAGGAAAATGATCATGCAAAGCATAATTATATGTACAAAATTGTGGGACTGAAGATCTAAAATTAGGAGTAAGGCCGAGTATCAGCTGATGTAAGAATAACACGCCGTGGCAATTATTATTTTTTATTTAATTATTATTTTTAATTTTTCGATAATTTTTTTTTATTTTTGTTTTTGGTCAGATTATCTTATGTTAATGTTTTACGTGCTACGGGTGTTCTCATGAACACGTTGAAGAATTCCAAATATGATTTTTGCGTGTGTTAGAAGTTGTCAATACGGAGGTTTTAAGCCTATTTTGGTGTATTTGTGTGTATTGGTTCGTGAGATTTTTGCATTTTTGTGAATATCGAGAATAGTAGAAATTGTTCAACATCAGGTATTGGACATTGAGTGCAGACAGAAGCATAGTCGCAAAAGGGTTGAAATGTTTTTTCTGTGGGGCATGCATTTATCAGAGATGCGAGCACTCTTAAGAATACTTAAGTTCGTCCATACAGCTTATTATATAGTCATGAAAGTCAACTAATCCAAAAATCTTATGATTGTTGAATGAATCTTATTCAGTCTAAAGTTGGTTATCCATATTCAGTCTGCAGGTCAACTATCTTAAACTGGTCATTACTGTTGTAGGAAAAAGGAACCGTTTAAGCGTGACTTCATTACATTGACTTAGTAGATAGCTTAGTTTGAACGATTTTTGAGCTTTTATTAGCCCTGATATATCACCCTTACTTTAAGGTCAGATCCCAAGCAAAATGTTATGGCATTAAAATCATAAGATAACTTCAATCATCGAGCTTAATATCCTATATTAATTCAAATAATCTAAAGCTGCTGTCATATTGACATTTTGGACCAACATCGTTTGTCCCATTATAACAGAAGAATAAGTGCCACTGTTAAAAAATCTATCTTATGTTTATATTAGGGCGGATCAATTTGTGAAAGTCCTAAAAAACGTTCGGCGCCTCTCAGCGACTTTGATTCTTTGGGTAATTTTTTTCAGTGGGTCATTTTTTGTAGTACAGAAGAAGTCGAATATACAAGAAATCAAGGAGGGACAGCTAAAATGGGTCGAACATCTGCATCGGATGGACGAGTCACGAAAATCCAAACAGGTAATGGAAATGAGAACGGAAGGCATTGCACCGAGAGGAAGACACCAAAAAAATTGGGAACATCGCATCCAGGATGTGGGAAGGATGAGGGGCAGAATCCTGGCAGAGATGAGAAGAGAGAGTCAGCACCGACCTAATTGGAAAAGATGAATATCTCGAGGCTACCCCGACGCCTAACAGCAAATGATGATTGAAGAAGAAGAAGAAGCAGGGTCATTTTGTGCAACTTTGCCCTAGAATCTATGGGTCCAAAGTGAATTTCGAGTCGAGCAATGTTTTAAAATAGGTTTTTATCGAAATATTGCAAAAATTCTAAAGAATTGTGCACTTGGAGCTTTTTGGGGTCGAAGAATCCATTTTTGACATTTATTATTAATTTTGAGCGCTGATAGAGGGCGCTTTTGTATATTTGATTTTTTTCCTGCATTTGGTTTTTAAATGGATAAAATGTTGCAAAAATCGACGAAATTTGTTACAGTGCCTGAGAATTTTGGTAAAGGGAAATAACGTTTTATGGCTTTTTTAAATTCCATTTTTATTCACCAACATAGTTCGAAAATATGAATCAATTCTTTATTTAAAATATGAGCTTAGGTTTGTTTCTTAAATGCTAGAAAATGCATTGCATAAAGCTCCATAAAACAAGCTTATTTTATTTTTAGCTATAACTATTTTTGAAAACACAAAATATTTACACATAGCAGAATATTCATTATAATATCATTATTTGACATCATCATCATCATCATTAACATCATTGCTAATTTGCTTTGATCTAAAGTATTTGCATTTGCTTTTCAATCAAAGATTCTGACTTAAGAGAGGTAGAGATCCGTAGCTAAAGCTAGATTAATCCCACACGGCAACAGAACGAAGCGACCAGTACACAGAGCAATTCCATTTGGCCAGGTCTGACAAAATCAAATTATAGCAAATTTCCCATTAGTTTTAATGGAGGTGCGCACGGAAAAAGTCGCCAAGGCTGGGATTGGATACGGGTACGGGAGAACCAAGTCAAAATGCTGCAGGTGAAATGCGACAAACATTTCGATAGACAATTCCGTAGCCCACGCTTTCCTTTTCCTTTCTATTTTCTTTTTTTTTTTTGATATTTTTTGTGTTGCTTTGCTTGCCGGCGTGCGCTGTTTTTCTCATTTTCCATTTATTTATTTTTTATTATTATTTTTTTGCTTGTACCGCCGCCGCAGCGCCCGCCCAGACCCCGCAGGAAACAGGAAATATCTTTGGTTGGCCGCTGGTGCCTCATCATCCGCGTCATCCACGTTGTGGACGTGGACGTCGTTGCTGTTTATAAATGACAACGCCTCATCGCGCAATTTGTTTACCTTACATTTGTATTGCATACTTTTAGGGCGGGTGCTGGCAATATCTTCTTGGCTGTTTTTTTTTTTTTTTTGGTACTATTTTTTTTCTTTCCAATTTGGGCATCTTTTTTTTCTACTTGTAAGCCAAACACTCGCCCAGCAACAACATCAATTTCAAAATTGCTACATTAGTGTTGCCCACTTAACAAGTTTAAGGGACGTTGCGACGCCCCACGTTGGGCCCGGGCCCAATACGGGCACTTGGGCCGCCTCGCTGCGTATTAAAATTAGTGATTAATTTTTAGGTAGAAAATATGCAAATGTGTTGCATTGATGAATACATTCAGTGGACTTTGTGGCGTTTTAAGGTTGACGCGCGGGCGGGTGGGCGTCACTTCATTTTCTACTTCATTGCCAAAGTTCGTTCGGGCTAGGCGCGTAGCCTGCCGTTTTGGGACCAAAAAACTGGGGCGTGCAACTTGTCCACAGGGAATTAAACAACGAAGACGTTTTCTTGTCGATTTTTACGCTTTTTTCCACAAGTTTTGCTTTTTTTGCTGCCGGAAATGAAAAATTTTATGTCATATTTTTAGGGCCAAACATTTGAGCGTACTTGCGACTGGGACTGGGTTTGACTCTGGTCTGGCGTCTAAAATTGATTATGGATGGTACGAAGCTGAGCCGCCCACTTGACTATACGCAATTAACATTATTTTTAATTTCTGACGCTTACGTTGAGGGCACTCAGAGCCCAACCCCAACCCCCCGGTAACTGTTCCTAATGAAGCATGCAAATGACGGCCAGATAAGTTGTGCGTCCGGCTTTTAACTTTATTTTCGTTATTAATGTCTAATTTTTAATGTATTTGGCTGCAATTGATATGCAAATAAAATCATAAGTAGAGGAGTGGGTCTGACAATTATGCCTCAGTCAGCGGCATCTAGTTTTATGTACTATATTTTCCAGAATTTCTGTGTATTTTGCCGCTGCGAAACTAAAGTGCTATACACATGCGAAATGAGAAAACTTTTCGACCACAACAACGACGTAAGGCATACAACAAGTGCGGATAGTAGTAACTGGGTTCCCGAGTTACCCCGAAAAACTACAACTACTACGACTCCACACTCTTTGTGTATAGAGAGAGAGAGAGAGAGACCCTTCTACAGGCGTCTGCCCACAAAAGATTGCTTTTAGAAATTTATAGTTTCAATAATGTGGCGGCTTGGAACTGGTTCCACGCTGCCACTCCCCCTTGCCGCTCTTTTTCCACTTTGAAATCGCGCGAAAAGCGGCGGCTGCTCTTCTTCTTGTTGTTGTAGCTGCTATTTGTCTACCACACATTTGTACATGTCCTGCGACTGTGTGCATGTGTGTGTGTTTGTGTTTGTATGAGTGCTCATGTGTATTTTCAATTTACGTGTCCATAACTTAAAGTTTTGCAAGTTTACTCTCAACACACACGCACACACACACACACATACACAAAAACTTACACTAACACACAGCCCACCGCCCACCGCCCATATATCGAACACTTGAGCAACGGTAAAGACGACGACGACAACAAAATCTACAACAATAAAAACAACAACTACAACTTTAGCTGAAACTGAAGCTGTAGACAACAACGCGGCACAGTGGGACAAATTGCAAAACGGGCGCGTAAAAACTAATAAGCGAACAGCGCCTAACTTAAACCGCTGGGATAATTCCGATTGTGAAAAATAATGTAATAGCAGTTGAGCTTAGTATTTTTAGTATTTCCTTGACATAATTACATTATTACTAAAATACACAAAAGAATATCCTAGATAGAGCGTAAGGCACAAGGAGGGAGTTATGCATTTACTTATGCCCTAATTTTTTATAAGCATTTTACTATTTAAATTTTTTTCTACAAGTCCTTTGTATGAACTCTGCATTCCTTTCGTGTGTAATGTTTTTCAGACCCTTATAAGCCCTTACCAGGATTGCCAGCAGTGATCGCCAGAAGTTTGGTACAAAATTAAGTTAGATTCACAAATAAAAATGGCGTGCGTAAAGTCGGGCGCGGACGACTTTGGAATACCCTGTATCACTAGCTTGCCCTAAAATCCGGTTCGTTCATAAAAAATCAAAAACAGAAGAATTTTTAAGCATACATTTTTTTTTTACCAATTGTTCTTAAGCGAGCATTATGATAAAGTCAACCGATTACGATCATTTTTGACACAGTAATTACCTTGAAAAAGATCTGACTGGCGAATTTAGTTCAAATATCTTTGCAAACAAACGAAACACAACGAATTTTGTGTTAGAAAAGTTTTTTTGATCGATTTGTCCTATGGGAGCTATATTATACAGTCAACCGATTTTGATCAAATTTAGAACAGTGCTAACTATAAAAAACTTACGAATACCAAATTTGGTCCCAATATCTTAACAAACAAACAAAACACAAAAAATGTTGTTCAAAAATCGATTATTTGAAAGATCGGCCCTTTGGGAGCTATATGATATGTACGTATATGTCAACCGATTTTGTTCCAATTTGGCACATTGCTTAAGTGCTCTAAAACGCCAAATCTGGCTACGATATCTTTATTAAAAAACGAAATATAGCGAATTTGCTTTGCTTTGGCCTATCGGTCCTATGGGAGGTATATGATATAGTCAACCGAATTTGTTCATATTTAATACAACGCTTAGGTACTCAAAAAAACTTCTGAATGCCAAATCTGGTTACGACATCTTTATTAAAAAATTAAATATAGGGAACTTTCTATAAAAAAAATTATTTTGGCCGATCAGTCCTATGGGAACTATATTTATAGTCAACCGATTTTGATTAAATTTGGTACAGGGCTTTGGAACTATTAAAAACGGTCGAACGCTAAATTTGATTACGATATCTACATAAACAAACGAGTTATTCTTCTAAAACTTTTTTTTTCGAGGTCGTCTGAAACACTCATATGGGAGTATTACTCTCAGTTTAGATAAATTTCTTAATCTCTCGTGGAAACACTGAATCGATACTAGCTAATTTTCACTGAAAAAATATTATGAAACTTTAATTTTAAAAAAAAATTTCCTGCGGTATTCAAACAAAAAAAATTAGCTTTAAGGTCGAGTACTGTTTCCAAGAAGTAACTGAGAAATCTCCTAATATAGATAAACATTTAATTCAAAGAAGTTTCACAATTTTGCGTTTAAAATTTTTCGCTTGTTAAGGGTATTCACGCATGCTGTTAAATCGAAAAATGGTTGCGCAAAAATCCAACAGGCTAAAGCGTGAATCCCTTTTGCTTGTTGCACGCCCTTAAGTCAGCTAGAATTTTATAGAGTGGAAAAGTGAATTTTGTGCCGAATACACTACAAGGTCACTTTTAATTTCTTCTTAAAATATAAACTGCCATGAGAATAAAGATGTTTTTAAATGGCATCTCTAAGATATTTATAATCAGATTTTAGCCAGAGTTTGTCATCGGCCACTCTATAAATGCAATATTTTTCACCCTAAAGTATGATATTGCAGTTTCGGCTTCGTGGTTTAAATCCATACAAGGCTGAGATATCCTATTTCGGCAGGTAGATCTTTCAGATATGGCACCGAATCGTAGCTGGTGTAATTTAAAGTATTCCTGTGCATAAACGAGACCAGCTACATCATACGTAGGATCCTACCAAATAACGTTAACATCAGACTATATTATGAAGTGCTTATTAGCTTATTATTCCATTCTGCCTCAATATTATAATCGACCTTACGATAAACTTAATTTGCGACCTGAAATTTATTTTTGAAGTGTTGCTTAGCTCTATCAATAATGTAAACATATGGTAATGCAATTTTTTTTATAAAAAAACATGTTTTTATCTAATTTGTTAGATAGTTATTGAGAATTAATTGATATTATAATAGATTTCCGAGGCATTTTTTATTATAATAGTATTTAATATATATCAGGATGAACATGCCATAAGCTAATTTGTAAAACTGCCATATAAATTATTGCTTTTAGTTTATTTAAATAATTGCTTATAATTCACAAACGGTTAAAACATTTAGAAAATAAAGCAGCTGATTATTATTATTTTGACTGTCAGATTATTTAGTTCAAAGTAATTATTATTATTATTATTTAAAATATTCTTTTTGATAATTTAACCTTTCTTGTTTGGTCATTGAAGATCTTCTTTTAGCTCGAGACAATATAACGCCAATTGTAAAACTGCCATATAAATAATTGCTTTAAGTTTATTTAAATAATTGCTTATAATTCACAAACGTTGAAAACATGTAAAAAAATAAAGCAGCTCATTATTATTATTTTGACTGTCAGACCATGTAGTTCAAAGTAATTATTATTATTTAAAATATTCAGTAGCTAAACATAACTTTTCTTTTTTGGTTCATAATTTTTTGAAGATCTTTTTTTAAGCATCGAGACAATATAACGCCAATTAAGTAACATGTTAAGTTTAAAAACTGAAATTTTGGGAAACATTTTTTGTTTTTGCGTTATACATAAAACTGCATCATTAGTTTTCAAAAATCGCGGGGGCAGTTTCTAGTACATTATCCAGCTATATTCTTTAATCAAAATCGGTTGACTACAGGGTCCGGCACTCGAAGTGTAATTAAAAAGGCCATAAATTCATTTTGGAAAATTACCTTTACTCAATTCAAGGTACAAAATGTGTAAAAATAATACGAAATTTAGAAACAATTTACTTTCGCTCAATATGGCCACCTTTTGCCTTCACTATGGCCTTGAGACGGTCCAAAAATTAATCGCAAACTGCCCGAATGTGACTTGCAGGTATTTTGGCCCACTCTGTTGTATCTTTTAGTTCGGACCTTGCTCTCCAAAATGGTCCAAAGAGAATACTCCATTGGATTCGCGTCTGGTGAATTCGAGAGCCATTGTGTGGACGTTATGAAGTTCGGAACGTTGTTTTTCAGCCATTCTTGGTTCACTCGAGCTTTGTGAGACGGTGCCGAGTCCTGTTGAAACGTCCATGGTCTGCCACCGAAATGTTTGTCTGCCCACGGCTTCAAAGCAACCCCAAGAATACTTTCCCGATAATATTGCGCATTAACCTTGACGCCAAGCTCGATGAAAACGATTGGAGAGCGCCCATCTGCGGTTACAGCGGCCCAAACCATTATCTGTGGCGGGTGCTGCCTCCTGGTGGCCAATCGATGACTTAAATTCTCGTATGAACGGTCCCTCAAGTAAACCCTATCGTTTTGAGAGTTTACGAATTGCTCAATTGTAAAAATTTTCTCGTCAGAAAACACAATGTTGGGCAATTGACCGCTTTCGGCCAAGCAAAGCAACTCCTTCGCTCTCTCAAGTCTGACTTGTTGCTGCTTCGGTGTGAGATCATGTGCCTTTTGGATCTTGTAAGGCTTGACCTTGAGATCATTTTTCAGTATGCGACGGATGCTACGGTCAGATATTTTCAGTTCTTTCGCCATTTGATTGGCACTTCGTCGGGGATTTCGCTCAAGTCGCTTCTTCACTTTTTGAACCATCTCACGTGACGTTGCAGTCTTTTGATGACCACCTCCATGACGTTTTGCGATGCTACCAGTATCATTGTAACGAGTTATGGTGCGATAAACGAAAACTTTATTTACTTTAAGGTGTTCGAGCTCACGAACAATCGCTGGTTGTGATTTTCCAGCTAAATATAATGCAACTACACTATTACGTTTGAAATCCATTACTGATTTTTTTTTTCGCGTTTACTCACAATACTCTAAACTGTCATTTAGCTAACTTACAGACAGCTGATGCCCGTGCGTCAGCTTGCGCGAGCGGTCTGAATTTGGTGCACTTCGAGTGCCGGACCCTGTAGCATAGGGGATTTCAATTCTAATTACATTTCGCCATATTTATCAATACTTGGCATGGCATAGCATCGGCCATGTTTACGCTGCCGCCCCAAACTACTCGCACACTACACACATGTGAGCATATGGGGCGGACAGCTCATAGTCGTCATGCCTGTCTGGGCACTCTTCAGCGGCATCCCCCCCTAACTCTCTTCAAGTCAAGCGCCAGCAGACGGCATTCTTTTTGTTGTGAATTTTTTGGGAACTTTTAAGTCATTTTCACATTTTTTTTCAAATTTAAGTCGCTTATAATTCACAACTATTTTAAGCACAGCCTACTTTAAGTAACAACATTTAATAGCTACAAAGTGTTAAAATATTTTATAAGTTTCATATTATACGAGATATTTTTTACATAAAAATTAGTTTCTATATATAAAACAGAACTATGACTGGGTGGTTCTTGGGTATAATTATCGCGTACTACAAAATGCAGTTCTTATTTAATAAATTTTTTGTTTCTTTATTGCTTTATTATAACAAAGTTGGGGGGTTATATATTGAAAATCATTCTTTCAACCAAGCATATATATGACTATTTTTTCAGTCGCCCCTGGGAGGAATCTCGTTTAGTATGTTTTGAAGCGAAAAGAAACCTACAGCTTATAGCCAAATCCGAACTGCGATGTCTTGGAATTAAAATAAATTTTCTTGCGCGAATGGCCTGCTAAAGCTATCGTTTTTTGAAGCAAGGCTTAATTTTTGAGCGTGGAACCAATAATATGGCAAGGGATTTTATGGTAATACAGTTTAAAATGGAATTTAATTGGAATTCAGTGAAATTTGTGGAACTTGTTGCTCAAATAAAAGATATATTAATGGAAAGTGTCTTAGAATGTGTGTATCGTAGCAAAAAAAATAATTTTTGTGACATACAAAAATATGCCACTTCGTCCCACTGTGCGCTGTAACGACTGCAACTATGATGATGGCAGCTATGGCACATTGTCTTGCAGCTTCAGCAGCCGTTTCCGCAATTACAAAACTTCCGCAAAAAATAACAAAACTTACACACACACTGGCTCACACGCACACATGTGTGCTTGAAGTGGGCGTGGCACGGTAGGGGGCAGGCTTTGCTGGCTGTGGCACATGTGCAGCGTCAGCTGGCTGCTTTTCTTTGCATTTGGCAACACTTTTTTGTGCATTTTTTTCAACGCAGATTTTAATTTCTTAATGCAAAAAAGTCAAGATAAAAGCTAGAGAGGCTGACGAGGCCTATTTACAAAATAAATGCACTAGAATTTAACACAAATTTGTATTTTTTAACAATTTAAAAAAAAATGCTGCCAAGCGGAGTAATTATAATTATAGGCAGCATTGATTAGGCAGCAGTTAGCCCATTCAATTCACTAAAATTGATCTAGAAGGTATATAGAATGAAATGTTTTCAGATGTCTAGCAGAATATTTTGTTTCTTCTTCCTTAAGGTAAGGAAAATTGAGAGGATTTTACTTTAAAAATTAGTCGCTGCTTATTTAGTACGTTTGAAGCAGTGGCTGATCCACGGGGGTCCGGAACTCCTCCAAAAGTCCGAAAATGGGTTGAACGTCTTATCGGTTTCAAAAATACATGCTCTTCAAAGTGAAGACCAAATCTTAGATCCGCACCTGCTGTAAGGTAAATAAAGATTTATATTTAAGAAATCCATTTTAAGATTATTGTTCTATTTCCCCGACTAGAAATCGCCGAACAAGAAGAACTAACTCTAAATTATTATATTAAAACTTATGAAATTGCACAAAATAAAGAAACAACAGGAGAACAACTTCCAAAATAAATTAGAATGCATCTACAGTCCACCACGTACCACCACCAAGTGGCCACTTGCCTGCTGCCTACTACCTCCTGCCCCCCAGCTCAATGTATACGCCCTTTGGCCGTTGCCCGCTTGACACGCACACAAATCACTTGATTCAATCATCTCGAAAATTGATAACATGCCATTTACAAATGACATCGAGCCCGAGCTTAAAAAACAAAACAAGCCATACCGAATTGAGGTCATGTAGCTGACGACGCCGTCGAGGATGAGGACGAGGACGACGACGATGCCACAAAGAAGTATGCAACAAATTATTTATAGGCAGCAAAAGGGCAAGCAAGAAAGCAAAGTAAAAAAACCGAAATCAAAATTAGGACACGTGCCGCAAGTTGACCAACACGCAACGCCAAACAATGCAGAGCAACCCCCCCAAGGCCCAACTAAAAAGCAGGCTAAAAAAATAACAAGTGAGGGCGACAAGAGAGCCGGAGAGTGGAGAGCGGGTGAAAGTTGTTGCAGTGAAAGTAAAACGGGCTAACCGCACGCGGCTCTCGGCACGCAGCCAAGTGCCAAAAGGCCAGAGCAGTGCGGCAAATACCAGCACAAGTGCTCTCTCGCTTGCACACATACACACAGACACACTCTCACACACACTCGCTCACACTCATTTGCAATGCGCTGCACGCTGTGCCTTTCATTCATTTCAATTGGAACGCATTTTTTTCGTTGCCTACTTTTTGGGGCGCCCATCTAAAGTATCGTTCCAATCGGACAATTGATTCGAACGCATTTGCGTGTTTACTCCAAATAACTGCAAATTATTTTTACTCACTTTCTCACTCTCTTTCGCTGGCCGAGAGTAATCTTTTGTCTGTTTGTGTCCCTGCTGCTGTTCTGTGCTCCTTCCTTGTTGCCATTTCCGTCCCCATTGTGCCATAATCATTGAGTTCTCATAGTACTCGTTCATGTCCACGTTCTACTCATTTTGCGCCCCATATAGCCTGTACATATCGAATCAAGTTAAGTGATTTGCTACGTGCTGCCAGCTCGTAAAAAATATTGATAAAAAAATTGAGTTTTTGTTAAGAAAATCAAGACTGCAAATCAAGCTAAGTTTAAAGTGAAAATAAAAGCACTGATCGATTAAGCTGCTGCTTTGGTATTGTCATCCACAGAGACCATTCTTCCATGGCATAAGAAGGTATTGAGTCTTAAAGTTTCGCTTCATGCTCCACCTAGGTGAGACTTCTCATAAATCCCTAATTACGCTGAAGAAAGTAAATATGCGGGATCCAGTAGTTGGGGACAAGGAATCTCCAGGAGAATCCGAAAACGATGAGAAAGTTCCGAATCGACAAGAGGATATTTTAAGCGATTCAGAGCATCCGATTCTGAATATTCAAGCAGTGAAGGAAGTGATAGTGAAGGAGAAAAAATGGAAGAGGAAGCAAGAAATTTCAGATTCAATTTGATCTGTCTCTCCTTGAGGGAGAAACAATACGAAGTCAAACGAGTGCTACATTCATTGATGGAGTTCCTAAAATATGCACAGAAAATAATAGCTTCCCAAAAGAAAGAATTAAGCAAGTGTCCATTAAAGAATTTGGTAACAATCCTCTTGAAAAGCGAGTGCTCCACGACGTTTATAAAACAAAGTATGACAACATCAAATTTTCTAGGGACCGTGCCGTTCTGATTATGGTTGGATGTCAAACATACTCTAATGTCAAATGAGTTCGAACATTAATAAAATGAAATTTAAATTGGTTAAAAGTACCAACCGGTTTCAGAGATATCCCTTTCGGAAATCCGGACCTTATTAAAAAAACACTCTTTATTAACCCTCGTCTATAGTCCAGTATCTGGCCAGGCATATTTCGTTTTTCAATGTTAATTTAACACCTTTCTAGTTTACCTAGCAACTTGTGCTTCCAGGTACCCTCCTAAAATTTTATCGGCTATCGATTTATGATAAAAATATCTCTTAAGCCTGTGAAAAAGAAGTTATAAGGATTTTAAAAAAGTATACCCTTTCCTACAGTTCCAGGCCTGGCCAGACATCATATATTCCCATACAAATGCATGTAAATGTATGAGCTCCGGCCAGACCCGGGACTGTAGATGAAGGTTTTAAAAATGGACTGTGGACGAGGGTTGATCATTTATAATGGCATATCTAATCTGAGCGTTTGCTTGTCTCTGAAATTTTGGCATTCATCCAGGCAGATGTGAACACACGGACGAAACAGTATTAAACATTTTCTCCGATGACAATGATCTATCAAATCTGAAAGTTTGGATTAGGACATCCCTAATCGCCTGAGTCTCTCATGTTGCAGAGCCATTTTGAGGATACAACGAAAGCAGCTAGATCCGCTATATGGGCACATAGGCTAGACTACCCAGATCCTCAAAGAAAGGTTTACCCAGAAACTGGGTTCGTCTTCTAAGATGCGCCGGACAGTCGCATAGCAGGTGTTGGTTGCTTTCTGTCTCTTCCTTATCTCCGCAGTTGCGGCAGAAATCATGATGGGGAACGTGCAATCTCTCAGCCATATTGCCTATGGTGCAGTGCCCGTTACAACGCCTACCAACATCCTAGTTCTGGTGGTCTGGAATCAGATGTTCGCTTTGGATCATATCCCGGCCAGAGTGCTTGGCAAATGCGACAACCTAATACCATGCTCCATTCTCTTTCCGCCAGAGCTCTAGCTGCCTCCCTAAATCTGAACGTTTGGTTCAATTTAAGATTTTGACACTCCATGACATAATGATGTATCTACTTAGAGCGTTGTGACGTCACACGAATTAGTATTAAGCATTCTTAACCTGAGAGTTTTGTTCACTCTGAGATTTTGTCACTCATAGTTTTGCTCCAGCTTTCATCCAGACCGACGGACTTAAGCATATCATACTTAAGATAACTTTGAGGTGTTCCCGATATTATGGAACAGGGCATAAAAAACTTTATGTAATCAGTTCATATTTTTGTTTCGGACTCCGTATATACAATAACAATTTTTGAAATCCTCTAGAAATGAAATATTTAGCTTAGTCATAGAAGAGAACTTATTGTTCTATGGATATGTAATCCATACTGTCTGTCCCGTCAATGACTGCTCAATAGACAGCTGTCACACAGATTCGCACAAATACACTCACATGCTCAGATACACACACACACACATCCTTACAGCCTTCTGCCTTTGAATTTCATTAAAGGCAAATTTATGCCTTTACTTGAATGTCAAATATTGCCAAATATCAAACGCCAAGTCTGTTGGGGTCTCTGCAGTTGGCAGTTGGTATTGGGTATTGGGTTTGCTCACTTCCTGATACCCCGCTTCAGTCGGTGGGGTCAGTCATTTAGTCAGACAATAGACTAGTGGCCAAGTATGATGCCGGACTGATACTGCTCCTGTCCAGCTGCTTGTTTGGTTTTTATGCGTTGTTCGTTTTGTAATTAAACGACGCACTTGGCTGCTTGGGTTCAATTTAGTTGGCTGGGTCTTTGGGAGGTCGTTCTTGGTGGTCTAGTGTCCGGCATACAGCCCGTCCGACGCGGTCTGGTCACAAATGTTTTTAATTGTGAAATAAACTACAAGCGGCCTGCCCATTTGCCCAGTGCCTTGAAATCTGTCAGGCTATGAATATATTTGGATAACACTAACGGAGCAGACCGCTTCCTATTTTGTCAATGCATTGACCCAACATGTATTTGTGGTCAAAGTTGGCGTTTGACATTTATGCCGGATGTCAAACGGACGCCAATGTCTGAAGACTTGGCTGGTTTTGGTTGTACCTTTTGTTATGCCCGGAACGTAGCCATTGTCATCATTTTCATCCTCATCATTATCATCATCATCGTCTTGGGGCGTCCATCCATTTGTGCTTGTTATTGTCACTTTGTTGTTATGCTCATTTTTTTTTTGCAACAACAAACTTTGCATCTTTGCTTGGAAAACTATCGATACAAACAGTAGCTGTAAGGGATTTGGGTTCGCCTGAAGTTTAACCTTTTTGTTAGTTCTGGCCACAACTAGCAACTATTCAATCGACTGCTGTAACTGACCAGGGCAGAGCAAATGCACCCTAGAGGGCATTTCAGTTTGGTTATTTGTGTATTTGACATTTTACTTAAGTGTTGCTGACTTTTGGTCAGTTTTTATCCCGCCGCCCCAGCCTTGTGGAACAAACCCACTCATCTATGGATGCCTTGGGCCTCTGTTGTTGAAATGTTTGACCAGTTTGCCATTGTGATTTGTATATTTTTAGTTGTGTCTCTTTTTGTGGGTTTCTTAATTAAAAACCGTCTAGCTTCGTAGTTTGGGTATCTTTAAGATAGGTGGCGCAAATGAAGCAACACAAATAAAGCTCTTTAGGCGAAGGCATTGTAATAATATTATTTAAGTTTTAGTTATAAGAATTTTGTAAATGTTATTTTAAAAATTAGTGTATCTCATTACTAAGTATGGCTAGTTTTTGATAGAGTTTCTCATTAGTCGTGTGACGTCATCTGCCACTGTTTAAGATGAAATAAATCATTAAGATAATCTGTAGAAGCCAATTTTCTGGCAGTGCCCTAAGCAACTTAGAAAACCCACCCAGCTGCTGGGTAAATCATTCTTTGAAGACCTGGGCAATCTGATTTTTGGCGAATCTGGTAATTTTTGTCGAATCCTTAAAAGGGTTCTACAAGGAGAGGGTCTTAGTTTTCTACCTTCGAGTTACTCTACCTCTGCGTCGCCTACTCTTCCCTTCTCTTAATGTTTTCTACCCCTCTGCCCCGTCCCGTTATCCCTTTTCATACATTTTTCTTCCTTTCCTGATTTAATGTTTTTTTTTTTTATTGAAAGTGAAATATTGTTACGGATTGCATTCGAATTTCTTTTTGTAGTCTGCGGTATGCTTTCTATGATAGGGAATAGGGGTAAATTACGTAACCCAATTTTTACAATTTGTGAATAACTCCCCACTGCCCAAGGTGTCACCCATAGAACAGGGAAGACCCTCCTTCAACGTTCCGTAACCGAATATTATTGAAAGATAGACCCACCAAGTGTTATATTATCAAGACCCTGCCTCACTGTGAACGGCTCACATTATTTTGGAACGGCCCCATAGGCATAGGGTATATTTTTGTGTAGCCTGCTACACCTGCTAGCTATATGGCAGAGAGGGCGCGACAGTGTTGGTTAATTTTATGAAGTTTTGTGCGTCGAGATATTTCGGAAAAGTGACGAAATTTGCAATTAAAAACTTAAAAGCAAACTTGAAATGTTGAAAAATAGCTGGCATTAAATCTGCGCAACAAAACAAATAAAATGCAATTAGCAAGATTTGAATTAATTAAGTAGTATAAAGTAGTTGGAGAAGTAGTGCAGATAGTAGTAGTAGTAAATAGTAGTCGTAGTAGTAGTAGTAGGTACAATACGTAGTAGGTGAGACATATACCACACTCATGTAAAACTCTTTTGTTTATCTTACGCAATGCATAGACAACAATGCAGCAAAAGTAGTAAAAGTGGCAGAAAGAGTCGCAGAGCAGAGCAACTCTTTTTCGGCTAGCGCTCTCCACACAGACACTGCTTCAAGCAGTGCGCTACCCAACACTTTGTACCGTTACACTCTTGCCTGTTGCCATTGCCGTTAGCTTTACCGTTGCCAGCCAGCCAGCCAGCCAGTCAGCCAACAACAGCAAAGTGCAATTATCGCAAATACCTTAAGGTTTACTTCGTCAATGTGAAGCCCCAGCTCAAGCAGTGCACGGGTGGGTTGGGGTGACTCAGGTGTACGTGTGTGTGCGTGTGTGTCTATCTCTTGTTCTCTATCTGTAGCACCATCTCTTTCTACTAGGAACTTGGTTCCTGTGTTTACCCAAGTGCTTTGTATTGAAGTGCATTTTAGCATGTAATTTGTAGTTCTTTGCTATTTGATTTTTGAACAGAGCGCTTAACCCAAACCCCCTCTGAAAACCCTTTAACAGAATCAGTAGAAACAGCAGCAGCAGCACTTGGCATGCCAAGAGTTTTGTGTGTAGACAACTTACTACAAACTAAGTACACACACGCACAAACACACACACACACCATACGCATGTGGCAGCTGCCACAAGAGCCAGTGTCAGTTCTCGGGTGCGAATGCCAGCGGAGGCCACTGCCAGCTCCAGTTCCAGTTGCAGACCCCGCACCCAGAGCCAATCTGAGGCACTTAGTTGCTTGCTGCCTGCCTAAGCCTGTTTTATCTCTTGTCTTGCTGTCTCGCTCTCTCAATGCCCCCAGCTTGTTACTGTTGTTGTTTTTGTTGTTGATTTAAAATCGTTTAACGAACTTGGGCGTTGATTGCCACGCATAGTCGCTGACCCATCATAGTGATCATTAACTTTAACCGAATTAGGCTTATTAGTATAAAGTAAAAGATAACTTGATCAGTGGCGAACTTTTTTAGTGGTTCAGTTAAGCTATTGCGTGGAATCGAAACTCTCATAAGTTTAATGTTATGAACTAGTTCTATTACTCAGGCTGCATGACAGGCGCATAGATCAATAGAGACCTATATAAGATGTAAGTCTCAGAGAGATGATTTGATTAACTGCTCTTCTTTTTAGGTATTGCTAGATAAAGAACGCCTGATCAAATATTAACTATCTCAATGGATCATGCTAGTTCAATATTTAATTAGCTAATGTTCATTTCAACTATTTGAACTACTCAGCTATAGAGTTCAATTATTAAAAGACTAATGCTCTTTAATTAGATTGATTATTATAAAATTAATTTTCAAATAGTTCGAGTTAAGTGAAAAACTTTATCGGCTACAAGCTTAAAAAGATCTAATAAGCTTCACCTACTAGATAACCAGCTAATCTACAATATGAGACCGCTAGAGGAACAGTCTGACTCCGAGACAGTCGCTGCAAAACTTTGGGGAACCTTTCAATCATATATGACGAAGTAGCCCCCCCCTCGAAAGCTTCCTCTCTCGTTAGCGCTGACCGTACCTGCCGTTCGGGTTGTTTACCTCATCTTCAGTACTGTTACTCAGGTTACCAGAGCGTACACTGGGAGGTGAAAGTACGGATTGATTGGAGTAGCCTCTCCAAAATCCCCTTTACACATCAGAAAAAACGAAAAGTAGGATCGATTATTAGCCTTTTTCAGCCGCTTGCTCCGAGACAGATGCCGCAAAACTTTGGGGAACCTTTGAATCATATATGACGAAGTAGCCCCCCCTCGAAAGCTCCCTCTCTCGTTAGCCATGACCGTACCTGCCGTTCGGGTTGTTTACCTCATCTTCAGTACTGTTACTCAGGTTACCAGAGCGTACCACTGGGAGGTGAGAGTAGGGATTGATTGGAGTAGCTTCTCCAAAATCCACTTTACATATCAGTAAAAAAGAAAAGTACGATCGATTACACTGTCCAACAGTGATTTAGAACTTTTCAAGCGACCTAGTGTAGTTGTAGGTCTTGACGAGTAGATCACGATAGTGTGTTTCAAAATTGTCTAACACCCCCAAAATCGGAAGTTATCGCTTAAAAACCGTTTTTCGGGTACTGCGATCACTCCCACTATCACAACGTCGCCATTTTTCAACCGATTTTCGATTGCTTTACGGCTTTGGAAAGAAGAAGATTTAAGCTTTAAGATGATATACACTTGTTTATACTTTATACAAAGCAACTACGAGATTTTTTAAAAGTTATCTAAGATTTACACTTTTTTTATTCGATTTTCACATTTTGAAGTCATTTTTATATAACATTTTGTTAAAACACCCTTACTTTTTTACACTTGACCTTAAAGAAATATTAGTTCCGAGTAAGAAAAGTTATGGTTTATTAAAATCGGTCGATAAATGTTTAAGTAACGACGCTTATTGTAAACAAGGAAATTAAAATTTCATCGACAAAAAAAAAGTTTTTGATGGATAATTCGTTTGTTCATGAAGATATCGTAACCAAATTTGGAATAATGCTTAAGAACAATAAAAAACTTACAAGTGCCAAATTTGGTCGCAAAATTTAAAAAAACAAACGAAATACAACAAATTTTGTTAAAAAATCGATTTTTTGACCGATCGTTCCTATCGGTTTAAAAATGGCGACGTTGTGATTGTGGGAGTGATCGCAGTACCCGAAAAACGGTTTTTAAGCAATAACTTCCGATTTTGGGGGTGTTAGACAATTTTGAAAAACACTATCGTGATCTACTCGTCAAGACCTACAACGTACACTAGGTCGCTTGAAAAGTTCTTTGATTTTTTTCAATTTTGTAGGACAGTGTTCTTCGGAGTTTAGATAAATCTCTTAATCGATACTAGCTAATTTTCACTGAAAAAAAATTATGAGACTTTAATTTAAAAAAAATTTTTTGATTGTCTGCGGTATTCAAACAAAAAAAAACTAGCTTAAAGGTCGAGTACTGTTTCCAAGAAGTAACTGAGAAATCTCCTAATATAGATAAACATTTAATTCAAAGTAGTTTCACAATTTTGCGTTTAAAATTTTTCGCTTGTTAAGGGTATTCACGCATGCTGTTAAATCGAAAAATGGTTGCGCAAAAATCCAACAGGCTAAAGCGTGAATCCCTTTTGCTTGTTGCACGCCCTTAAGTCAGCTAGAATTTTATAGAGTGGAAAAGTGAATTTTGTGCCGAATACACTCCAAGGTCACTTTTAACTTCTTCTTAAAATATATACTGTTATGAGAACAAATATGTTTTTAAATAGCATCTCTAAGATATTTATAATCAGATTTTAGCCAGAGTTTGTCGTCGGCCACTCCATAAATGTAATATTTTTCACCCTAAAGTATGATTTTGCAGTTTCGGCTTCGTGGTTTAAATCCATACAAGGCTGAAATGTCCTATTTCGGCAGGTAGATCTTTCAGATATGGCAGCGAATCGTAACTGGTGTAATTTAAAGTATTCCTGTGCATAAACGAGACCAGCTACATCATACGTAGGATCCTGCCAAATAACGTTAATATCAGAGTATATTATGAAGTGCTTATTAGCTTATTATTCCATTCTGCTTTAATATTATAATCGACCTTACGATAAACTTAATTTGCGACCTGAAATTTAATTTTGAAGTGTTGCTTAGCTCTATCAATAATGTAAATATATTGTAATGCAATTTTTTTTATTAAAAAACTTTTTTTATCTGATTTGTTAAATAGTTATTGAGAATTCATTAATATTTTAATAGATTTCCGAGGCATTTTTTATTATAATAGTATTTAATATATATATCAGGATGAACATGCCATAAACCAATTTTTAAAACTGCCATATAAATTATTGCTTTTAGTTTATTTAAATAATTGCTTATAATTCACAAACGGTTAAAACATGTACAAAATAAAGCAGCTGATTATTATTTTGACTGTCAGACTATTTAGTTAAAAGTAATTATTATTATTTTTATTTAAAATATTATTTTTGATAATTTAACCTTTCTTGTTTGGTTCATTGAAGATCTTCTTTTAGCTCGAGACAATATAACGCCAATTGTAAAACTGCCATATAAATTATTGCTTTAAGTTTATTTAAATAATTGCTTATAATTAACAAACGGTGAAAACATGTAAAAAAAAATAAAGCAGCTGATTATTATTATTTTGACTGTCAGACCATGTAGTTCAAAGTAATTATTATTATTTAAAATATTCAATAGCTCAACATAACTTTTCCTTTTTGGTTCATCATTTTCTGAAGATTTTTTTAAGCATCGAGACAATATAACGCCAATTAAGTAACATGTTAAGTTTAAAAACTGAAATTTTGGGAAACATTTTTTGTTTTGACGTTATGCATCAAACTGCATCATTCTCCTTCTTCTTATGTGGCCATAACAACCCGATTACCGGGTTACGGCCTGCCTTAAAACATCACTCCAGGCGCCTCTGCATTGCACGCGCCTTCTCCAGTTGGTCACACCGAGCGAAGACAGGGCCCCTTCCACTTGGTCTTTCCAACGCAGACACGGTCGTCCTCTCCGCCGCTGACCGCCGCATCGAACACATGTTTAGCTGGAGCATCCTCGTCCATCCTAACGACATGTCCGAGCCAGCGAAGCCGCTGGATGTTGATACGCTGAGCAACGTCCATGTCGTTGAAGAGCTCATACAGCTCCTGGTTGCTGCGGATGCGGTAGTCATCGCCAACTCGAATAGGACCAAAGATCTTGCGCAGTAATTTCCTCTCAAAAACTACCAAGGCAGCTACATCAGTTAGCGACACGGTCCAGGCTTCCGCGCCGTAAAGAAGCACTGGAAGGATAAGTGCCTTGTAGAGTGATAGTTTGGTCGCGCGAGAGAGGTCTCTACTACTCAATTGCCTACTAAACTGCATCATTTGTTTTCAAAAATCGCTGGGGCAGTTTCTAGTACCTTATCCAGCTATATTTTTTAATCAAAATCGGTTGACTATATCGCGTAAATGACCTCTCATTCGAATACAAATTTTTTTGAGCCAAATTCGTCTAATATTTGTTTGCTTATGAAGATTAGATATGAATCATTTTGGCACTTGACAATCGAAAAATTTTTGCAGTTCACAAGCACTGTACCAAATTTGTTCAAAATCAGTTGAATATATCGTATAGCTCCCATAAAACCGATTGGTCCAACAATTCGTTTTTAAAGCAAAATGATAAAATAAAAAAAATGGCGGACGTAAAGTCGGGCGCGGACGACTTTAGGATACCCTGTACCACTAGCTTGTAATAAAGTCTGATTTCTTCACAAAAAACCAAAAACAGAAGAATTTTTAAGCAAACATTTTTTTTTTGACCGATCGTTCCTATGGGAGCTATATGATATAGTCAACCGATTTCAATAAAATTTGGAACAGTGCTTAAATACCTTAAAAAAGATATGAATGCCAAATTTATTTCAAATATCTTTACAAACAAACAAAACACATCGAATTTTGTATAAAAAACGTGTTTTTGGACCGATTGGTCCTATGGGAGCTATATGATCTAGTCAAACGATTTGGATTAAATTTAGTACAGTGCTTAGGAACTGTAAAATTCTCACGAATGTCAAATTTGGTCCCAATATCTTAGCAAACAAACGAAACACAACAAATTTAGTTAAAAAATCGATTTTTTGGAAGATCGGACCTATGGGAGCTATATGATATAGTCAACCGATTTTGTTCAAATTTGGCACATTGCTTAAGTGGTCTAAAAAATTTCCAAACGCCAAATCTGGTTACGATATCTTTATTAAAAAACGAAATATAACGTATTTTTCTTTAAAAAAGTTATTTTGGCCGATCGGTCCTATGGGAGCTATATGATAGAGTCAACCGATTTCGATCAAATTTGGTACAGTGATTGGGAACTATAAAAAACTTTCAAATACCAAATTTCGTTACCATATCTTCATAAACAAACGAATTATTCATCTAAAACGCTTTTTTTTTGTCGAGGTCGTCTCAAACACCCCCATGGGAGCTATATAATTTATCCCCGATATCAAAAAAATAAAATAAACTTGCCTCCTATGGAATAATATGGGATCTAATGTGAAAGTTTGGTAACTCTAGCTCTTACCATCTCTGAGATCTAGGCGTTCACACGGACGGACGGACAGACGGACATGGGTATATCGACTTCTCTATTCACCCTGATCATATTTTAGGTAACTTTGGGGTGTCTCCGACGTCTCCTTCTATATGTTACATACATTTTCGGCTTGCACAAACTTAATATACCCTTGGTACCATACGGTACAGGGTATAAAAACCTACACTATAGAAGAAACTTCTCCCGTTCTTGGCTACGATCTAAAAATTTGACTCTAAATAAAATACTGTCAGACCCTCATTTTTCGGTAGAGCTTAGTGAAATCTCCAATTTACTCCGGTCCTTGTGAGAGCGCATCCTTTAATCCGGCCCTGCTTGGCACAATCATTTCAACAAAGTATCGCTTTGTTGGTTCTTCTTTAATTCAGTTTAAAACGAGAAACATTATTACCTAAATAATCAATTTATATCCGAAAGACCTTGAATATGGAATAGATAGAACGTATTATGTTATAATTTTTACAATGACAATATTTAAATATCGACGAAGTTATTTACTTTATAAAAAAGATCAGCTAAAGATCAGTCTTTGGTTGCTTAAATGGTCATTGGTCATTTTCATGTTGGCTGTCAATAATTCGTATTCTGAAGCAACTCCTAATTTAAAACTTTCGGGTAGAGAGGTGTTTACGAGCCTTGACATTGTTGTGCTTGAACAGCGGCTAAGCGCAGAAGTCCAGATGCAGAGGATCAGCTGATCAATACGCATTGCAGCTGATTAGCAATCAAATTGTTTCACACAACTCATATGCAATAATTTCCCATGATGCCAAGATCAACAACTTGTGACAAGCTCAAGTCCAGCTGCTGTGTAGCTCCAGCTTGAAGTCTTGAGAACAACTCTTGGTAGCAAAGCATTCAGCCAGACGACGACGACGACGACATCGACGACGATTAGACGGAGCAGACAGACCAGACAGATGGAGAGACAGACAGTGGGACAGACAGACAGTTGGTTGTGTTCGGCTTTGATGTTCGATAATTGCAAATTCCATGTGCATGTTTCAGTTTGCATCAAATCGTCGCGCAATGATCGGATTTAAATCAAGAGACGGAGAGAGAGGATGGTGGTGGTGGGCAGCACCAAGTGGTTGCAACTACAGCGCAACTAAATTGATCTTTTATCGCTTCAACGACGCCAAAAGACGCCAAAGACGAGAGCTGAGCCTGTGCCGCGTTAAAGCTTACAAAATATGCGACAACGCACAGAAGCTCATAACTCAGAAGATCCAGTCCAGTCCAGTGGATTGAGAGAGAGAACAAGGTGGCGACGTTCACGCGCAGGGATTAAATCGAAAGTTATGCGAATGTCAAAAGCTCGTCGTCAGTGCAAGTTGCAACATCTTATAGCCGCAAAATGTTGCACCTTGATTGGTCTGACAGTGTTCGTTCGGTTTTTGGGGTGATGAAGTAAGAATTGTTACCGTATCGAATGCGGATTAAAATCAGCTAAACAAGTTGGCAATGTCTGTCTGGCTGTAAGTAAGTAGTAGCCAGCAGTGGGCCATGGCTATATGAACGAAAAAAAAAAAAATTGATGAAACACGCCAAGAGTTACAATTTTATAGCTCAAGTGACTTGAGAGCTGAATCATCTTGAGAGAAGATGATGAATACAAAAATACTATACAAAAAAAAAGGCAAGAAATCTGTTGCAAATTGAAAGGGATTAAACAAATAAATCACTTGACGTTGCTTACAGCAACATTTCTGCGCCCGAATTTCTTATATCTTTTGCAACTTGAGGGTAGTTAAAGAAATAAAAAATATCTGGGAACAAAAAGGGTTGCCACCCACACCAATTAATGAGTTCAAAATTGTGCTGCATTCAGTCAATTGTAAAGCCAAGTTACCCACCCAAGTTACAAAAAGCGCAAAATTAATGAAGATATTTTTTCAATGTGTCGTCAACTTATGTCAGGGTGTGGGGGATTTGAGCTGCTGGGGGTTTAAGCCTGTAGAAAAAAATCATTTGATTTTTAATTACGCTGATTTTTTATATTAGAACGGAAGCAGCTTGGCAGCCAAACACCTTGGAAATTAAGGCGCCAGACCGCCAGACCTCTAGAACTCTAGACAGTGCCGAGCGCCCGATCCGCGCAAGGCCCGCAGGCAGGCAGCCGGAGAGTGACTCAACGACTTGACGACTGGCCACTTGAGCCACTTTCAAGTTGCTTTGACCATTTTGTACTTGTTGTTGTTGTTGTTGTTGTGGCACGCACGAAAGGGTTTCAACTTAATTAAACCGTTCATTTCTTTTTTTTTATTTATTTAATTTTTTTTTTTTGGTATTTTTGCTGGCAACTGTCAGCGTATTGGGCAACTCTGGGCAAATTGACATCTAAAGTGCTTAAAATTTTCTTTAATTAAGTGTGACAAACTGTGGGCGAGTCTGACAAGGATGCGCGCACGGGACGGACTCCCCAAACAAAGTGAAATCAAATGAAATGGCTTGCCAATTGTTAATGAGTTGGGTTGCCAATCGAAACCCTGCTAACCCAAAATTCAAGTTTCCAACAACAAAAAAGTTCCACTTTACAAAGAGATGGCGGCGGCACACTTCATGCTAATTGACAAAACTACCCACAACATTTGATTGTCTCTTTGTTGCCTTTTGGGTTACCTGTGTGTTACCTGCGTACCTCGTCTCGTCCCACGCAATCCCATCCCAGCCAGAGACTGCACTCAATGGCAGTCATTTGGAACTCGTAAATAAGCAGAGTGCAACATTAATAGTTGCTGATTAATCGCAACTGTCGCCGGGAGCCAAAAGTGTAGCAGCAGCATTGGAGATTCCGAGGCACGGGCTCCACTCAGGCAGCGCCTACGATATATTAAAATTAAGTAATTTAATTTCATTTTTTTTTTTGGGATGATGTCGAAACGTAGGTGGTTTGGTGCATCCAGTGTACAGTAGCCAGCCCTGCTTTAATGTCTTTAATATCTACAGCAGTTGCCTTTAAAAAAGAATATCCAGCCAATAGCCTCATTTGGGCTGAAATTCTTTTCGGAGCTCTTTTTGAATTATGTTTTGAGAAAGAAGAAGACCGTGCATCAGTAGGACCAAGCAATCGAAATGAATAAGGATAACCCCATTTTCGGAGCTAACTCGTGAAAGCCACAGCTTCGATACTTAAGTCGCCTGCTATTTCCCCAAGACCAGCTAGGTGGGTTAAGGCGGTAGTTGTGACTTAGCGTCACTTAGGCCAAGAATTGGACTGTTGTGATAGCGATAATAAGATTAACCAATAAGGAGGAAAGAAAAGACAGGAATATGAAATAGAACTTTACGTGAAATTCGAACGCAAAATGTTTAGGATGATAGTCTGCACTGCCAAACTGGTTTGCGTAATAATATATATTTTTTTTCCTAAAAGAGTTCCTCACAGAGATGTGGGGCACTGCGACCAAAAGGTCTTTTGTCTCATACCCTTAAGTTAAAGCAAAATAGCAGTAGTTCTTTTGTTGGTATTGTCCTGAAATGGAAGGGACTAATCCGTTCCTTTCCCATGTGACAGGATCTGTCCCATTCCAGCGCTGGGCAGTCACAGAGAATATGTCTGGTGGTTTCATCGTCTTCTAGACAGAGCCTGCACTCTGAAGAGTCCGATAGGCCGATTTTCTGTAGATGGTATCTAACAGTGTGGTGGCCACATAGGTAAACTACCATGAGCTTTAGGTCCGCTCTGCCAAGACCTTTTGTCTTGATCGCATCCAGAGGTTTCACAAGCACTTTTGCTTGACGAAGCCCCGGAAGGGAGAACCAGTATCTTCTATGTTCTCCTGCGGCACATTTGCTTATCATGGTTTTGATTGTGGACCAACCAATACTACAAAACGGCGCAGCAGATGTGGTCAGGGTGGAGGCACCCTGTCGTGCTAGATCCTCGGGGATCCTATTGCCATCCACTCCTGAGTATCCAGGCACCCAACATAGCACGACTTTGTTCCGGGCGGAAAGAGCTTAGATGTAGTTATGGCATTCTTTAACCATCCTGGAGGAGATGCTCCAGGATGACAATACCCTAATAGCAGCTTGGCTACCTAAAAAAATCCATATGTTTACGCCCCTAGCTTCCTTGAGAAGGATACTAAGGACGCAGATCTCTATGTCAGATGTCCATTGCGGTAGAGATTCTGGTGTTGGGTCCAATGATTCCAACATCTACACCCTGCTTAGTTTTGGACCCATCCGTCAACCCAAGTCTCCAAATCTCGAGAGGAACGATCTGCAATCTGCGGAGCTTAATCCAATATGAAATAGTGCATGGTGCTGACTGATTTTCACCAAAAATCTATATGGTCAGCACAGTCTTCGTATGTCTTGTCTAAGATATACCGGATAAAGTCTATGTTTATATCCTGTCTAAGAGCTATATAAGTAGCATACTGTATATAGCGAATCAGCCAGAGTATAGACTCTGTTTTTTTTCTTTTAAATAATATCAGGGACAATGTGGACACCAACTCAAGTTTAAATTCCCCTAGCTAATAGTACCCTGACAATCCCAAATCGTTTCAATGCTGCCACTTGTCAAACCTTCGGCTAGCACTTCATGGTGCTCATAAGTTCTGCTCTTTCGAACTAGTTCCAAGTAGCAACTCTCGAAACATAAAGTATAACGAGTTTCCATACAAAATTGGCCAGGCAATTAGCTAAAGGCTGGTTCAAAAAGCCGGGGTAGGGGGAATCATCTTAGTAGCCATGAGCATGGCAAATGGCTAACATAAAATGGCATAAATAATAATCAATTTGAAATGAAATCGAAGCTTTCGCTTCGCAAAAGTCGTTGACGCGCCGTCGACGGCGTCTTGCCAAAAATCAGAATTGATGATTATTGCTTTTTGACAGAGATTCGCCGGCAACAATAAAACCAAGAACCAAGAACCAAGAACATACTCACCAACTGCCCTGCTCCCCTCGCTCATAACACAGAGGCCTTGCCATTTTATGGGCCAGCTGAAAGCCGTGCCAGGACAATCAGGACTGCTGGCGCATGGATGGGGGGCAAGAAACAAACATTGTGTATACGTTAGTATCAATAAAATAGCCACAGACGTTGTCGGGTCAAGCAAAAATATTTATGTGCATGTTATAGTAAGTGCAAAATAATAGCCAGCAGAGTGGGGGCGAGGGCGGTTGGACGGACGAACGTTTGGGCGTCTTGAAGGTGTGGGCGAAAAACTTGGCCAAAACTGAGGAGCGAGCGAGCAAGCGTATATAGAAGCACGTATCATGCGTTTCCACAATTACCAAGGAAAATGATATGTGAGTGTGTGTGTGGAGAGAGCGGGAGAGGGTGAGAGAGTGGAGAGAGAGCGAAGAGCGAGTGTGGGCAACAGGCAATAATGCACTCGACACTTTTATTTCTTTTTCATTAGCCAAAAAGCGACAACGACAACGTCGACAGGCAGCCAACAAGATGCGCGCCTTTTCCTTTTATCCTGTGACCTTCACATATGAGTGTGCTGCTGTGTGTGTGTGTGTGTGTGTGTGTGAGTGGGTTATGCACATGAGGGTGTGTTAGCGAGCCAGCATGCAGACAGCTTTGTGCGCTACACAAGGTGTCTAGATAGAGGGTATCGATAGAGTTAAGCAAACGTTGGTGCTACCTAGTTCAGTCAAATCGGAAAATATTTGCACGGTTGGGAATTCAAAGATAAAAGTTCTGACACTTTCTAAAAATAGTCATTTTATAGCTTTTTTGTCTTGGAATGGTTAAACCTCAATATAATATATATTCACTTTTAACCTACAGTCAAAATCTAGCTATGCGGGCCCATTGTGCACTGTGACGTCATACGTACCAAAAAGTAATAAATATTTTTCTTCCGCTAGCTAATCTGAAAGTGTGGTTGGCCTTGAGCTGATCATCTCTGAGACGTAGGCGTTCTAGGTATGATGAATATGGGTGTATCAGCTTCTTTAGATATGCTGATCATACTTTATATATTTTTGGGGTCTTAGAAGTATAGAAGTCTCTCTACTGTTTTCAGAAGGAATTGAGGTTATTACAGGTTATTGGCCTGTTGCCAGATTTGGGGATGAAGACAACCCGTACTCTCCTCCAGGAGTGAGGTATGCATCCCCAGTCAAAGCTTGCTCTTAACATACAAATCAGTAGGTTTAGGATGAAATCAATACATTTCTGAAGAAGTGCTGGAAAATTTCCGTCCCCACCAGGTGCCTTGAAAGGTTCAAAGGAGCCAATTGCCCATCTTACTTTGTCGGAATCGAAAATAGAGCCAGATATTCTGGCAGCCCCTTGGAGGTTTGGCTCGATCCAATCTGAGAGTTGGGCATCCCCGCTGTAGATTGAAGAGCCTGAAAAGTGAGTTTGGAGTAACAGCTCCAAAGTTTTCCTACGGTCTGAAGTGAAGAAACCATCACTCCTGCTCAATAGACCTACTCCTTTTGAGGACTTTTTGGCCATGACTCGCTGAAATCTACCGCCTCTGTGAGGTTTTAGACATTATTGCATAAGTTCTTTCAGGTTTCCCTTTTAGAGCTTCTGATGTCCTTGTTGTAGTCAGTGAGAGCAGTCTTGTACTCCTCCCATTGTCTGGTTTTCCTAGCTTTATTGAAGAGTCTCCTAACAGTTTTCCTTTAAGTGCAGGTTGTGCCAAAAATTGGTTTTGGTAAGGGCAGGGCTCACATTGCTCACTGATAAACTGCTGTAGGATAGAGTCGCCATCCTACAGAGGAATCGAATAGATCGAGAATCGTACTGCTAAATTGACTGGTCATTTCCAGCGACTTGTTTCTCAAAGTATTCGAAGGTAATTCACATGCCCTACACTTAAGAAGGTAGCGCCACAGAAGTAAAGATTCGCTTGCTGCTCTTACTAGACTCTACTCCCACACACACCCATCCGCATATGACTTTGGTTGCTTTTCTTCACCCATTTTTCTTGTTATTTTATTATTGTTTATGTGTGCAGACAACGACAACAAGGACAAGAACGGGAACGAGAATGCGAATGCGAAGACGGCGAGCAGAACTACAGTTACACAGCTGTCTCAATGCCATGTGGCGGCCATAGTGGCTGGGCAGTGGGAAATCTATAAATTTCAGGATTTACAACATGTTTTGCGTCCGGCAGTTGGCCTACAGTCTGTCCATTTATTTGTTTGCAATCGTTTGGGAGGTTGGTGCAAATTGCCTGGGCTGTCATAATTTCTAATACCAGAAAGGAAAGCAGCACAGGAGCGCGCTGCCAGATAGGCGCAGCCTAAACACATAACCCTACTTTATTGTATAATAATGTGACTGGCACTATTATGATGCCTGTGTGTGTGTCAGTGTTGCCAATAGTTTGCAATTAGCGTTGTGGCAATAAAAACAGCAAAACCACATAAAAATAATCGAGAAAAATCATCGTGCCACAAAAGTTGTGTGCTTAAGTTAGATATTTTACAAGTCCGAGTCTTGAGGGTCGCTTAGAACTTGGACAGTGGATGCCGCCACAACAACTTTTTAGCGCACTTACAGCTGCCACATGCCCCAGCCCTGGGGCTGTACTAGCTACAACTGCAGTGCTAAGTGTAAAATTTAATTGAACACACTCACACCCAAGTCCCGAACCAGAACTTACGCTAAGAGCACAACAACTGCGCACATTTGTGGTATAAAAATGGAAAAACCGAAAAACAAAGAAAAAAAAACGGAAAATCTATTAAAAAATACGAGCAAAAGTAGCCCAAAAAAAAAAAAGAAAAGATGAGAAAATATTTCGTGTGCGCGTTGTAACGTACAAATTATGTAAACAAAACGCGGCGGGTTGGGGGTTGGCAGAGATAAAGAGTGAGAGAGAGAGAGCGTCAGAAATTATGAACCTTGAGGGTCCAAAACGGCAGATGAAAAATGCGACCCTAGGCAATATTTACAATTAAAAAATTAACGTAAAACAGACAGTGGAAGAAGAAGCGGCATAAGATGATTTTTTTTTTTTTTTGCTTTTTGGGTATGGGGTTTCAAAAAACTGTGAAAAAGCCCTAAAATCAATACCAAAAAAAAGAAGAAATGTACAAAAAGTATAAATGTTTGGCAGGGGTGTGCTGGAGTAGGGCCCGAGGTTTTTCCTAATGGAAATTGTATTTATCTCGTTTGAAGTTTTGCAGTGGCACAAGAGTACCAACCAAACCAAACCCAACCACCCCCAACAGCAACACTCGCCGCCGCAGCGACACTTTGCCTCACCTTGTGGCAGGAACGAACTTACCACCCAACCCCGCTGCTCAGCCTTAAGCGTTTTTCATAAATTAACAACAACAATAGCGCAAAAAATGAAATGAATATTTTTTTGGGTAATTTTTTCTTTATTTTTAAGTAAAAAGTTATACATAGTTAGCCGGAAGTTCTTGGTGGTGTTTCCACATATTTCCCAGCAGCGCTAATTTAGGCGTTAAACCGACTTAGCTCTGCCGCTGTGAAAAGGCCAGTTGTCTAAAGGGGGTTGGGTGGTTCAGGTGGGGTGTGGTGTGGTGGAACAAGCTAGTTCCATAGCTGAGACAGCTGTCAAGCTACTTTCACTTTCACACTGCACAACAATAATTGCAACAAGTTGGTCACACTGTAACTAACAGTACTTAAGTGACCGAGTTGCCAGACATGCAAAAACTACAATAAAATGTTATGCAAATTTTCAACACATGACTCTCAAGTGCATGTGTGTGCGTGTGCTAGCGTGTATGTGTGTGTTAAGCAATTTTCTCACTTATTTTTGAGTATTATCGAAAAAGTTTTCCCATCATCGAAGCATAACAATTGGCTTAAATAACACACGTTGCGGCTACGTGTGTTGTGAATTGCCTGCAGCATGCATGTCTAGTGTTGTAAAACTAACTAATAAACATATACCCAAAACTTTATTGGCAAATTTCTGGGATTATGGTCGTTGCGGTCATTTACACGTGCGCGAGTTTTCCACGCATTTTGATTTGAAATGTTTGACAGTTTAAAAAAAACTTTTTGATATCGTTTTGATGTTTCTTAGCATCTTTTATAGATTTGGGCTAATTGGAGTGAAAAAAAGGGTAAGTAAACACTGGAGGCCAGGTTTTTATACAATATTTGTCTAAACTCTTCATTTTTATAGTACGTATAACTTTCGTGTTGTCCATTGATTATAATGCATTTCTCTCTCTATCAATTTCTGTTATCTCCAGTGGAACATGTGGCGTCTATACAACGTTTGCATCGGCTACGTTCCTATGTGATGACCCTGACCTCCTTTAAAGATTTCCCTATAAACTTAAGTTCCTTCTCGAGTGTTCGCTTTCAAGTGCATCGTTTCATTCTGCTAGCTTAAGGGATCCATACGAGCGCTTGCTTATATACTTCTGTGAGATCCTTGCGAAGGTTATGGCCAATCCATCTCCACTTCTTCAATCCCCACTTGCTGTTAGGCGTCGGGGTAGCTTTGGGATATCCATCTTCTCCAATTAGGTCGGTGCCGGCTCTCTCTTCTCATCTCTGCCAGGGTTCTGCCCCTCATCCTTCCCACATCCTGGATGCGATTTTCCCAAGTTTTTCGGGGTCTTCCTCTCGGTGCATTGCCTTCCGTTCTCATTTCCAGTACCTGTTTGGCTTTTCTTGACTCGTCCATCCGATGTACATAGATGTTCGAAACACTTTAGCTATCTCTTCTCGATTTATTGTATAATCGACTTCTTCTGCCGTACTTCTGAACGTATGGTCAGACCATATCTCTCCTAGTTTTTCCTGCGACCCTTCGTACGTACTTCTTTTCTGTTGCCTGAAATTTACTCAGATGATCTCCACTTTTTCTGCTTTATTTCTGTCTCTATGGATAAGTGATTATTGACGTATTTTTATATAAATTAATATTTTGCGGCTAATATTTGGATTTTGGTTTAAAATATTTCAGTATTTTATGAATAGTTCAAACGATGTTTTTTGCCTGGAGATGATAGATTTTTCACTCAGGCCAAAAATAAAAATCTTAGCTAAAGACAGTTAACGTCTGTATGTATTCTTGGTAGCTACATAAAAAGTCTTTGTACCAAAATAAGAAAATACCTTGAAAAGCATGAATATCTTCTCTTAGATTTTGCTTTAGTTTCTTAGTCCTACCAACACATCTAGACAGACTCTGCTTATCCGTTCACCATCTGCTAGCAAAGTCGCACGAATTCGCTTCTCCATATCGCTATAGTGCATGCATATCGTTCCAACGAACATTTTGGGAACAATCTTTCTTTCGAGCACCCCAATAGTAGCTGCATCATTCTGTGTTATCGTCCAGGCCCCTGCGCTATATAAAAGGACTCGTAGCATGAGTGTCCTGCTGAGTGTAAGTATTAAGAGAGAGAAAACTCCACTTTTCATTTCCCTAATGAGCCAAAAGTACCACCTGTTCGCAATAGTTATTTTTCTCTTAATCTCCAGGAGAAGATATTTGTTATTCGTTAGCGCTAAGCCAAGAGAAACAAATTCTTTGACAAACGAACTTATAACTCCGAACTGCAGCGGAGAGTCTAGAAGCCGTGATTCTCTACTGGAGCACACCATAAACTTGATCTTGCTCTCGCTAACTTTTTGACCCACTTCAGCTAATTTTTCATCAATAGTTGCAAAGGAACCAATGACGTCACTATTGGTGTGTTCGATAATATCAATGTCTTCGGCGTATTCATGGGATTGGATACGTTTGTTCGTAGATATTATGCCCGCCCGATGCACATTAAATATCCATTGAAAGCATAATGAGCATAAAGAGCCCTGTGGCCTTCTCTGAGACATCGGTTGGTATCAACAAATTCAGGGCGACTATTTCCAACCTTGCTATTGGGGTATCCAAGATGTTGGTCAATAGCTTTAAAAGCATTGATGATGTCAATGTCTTCTGCGTATTCATGGGACTATGTTAGTAGATATTATGCCCATCCAATGCACAGTGGTTCCCAATAAGGAGCTTAATGAGCCTAGTAGAGAGACAATCGCCTTGTCCGAGACTTCATTTGATATCAAAAATGTCAGAGAGGTTCTTTACAATCTTCTCATTGGCGTATTCATTGATAGGTGTTATGCTCGTCCGACGCAAATTAGTTCCCCACTAAAATCTTGGTGAGCGTACTAGAGGAACAATCGCCTTGTCTGAGACCAACCTTGCCACATACAATTCAGGGATTCAGTTCAGTGCACTATTGAAAGCACGCATATGTTAATAATTAATAATATGTAATAATATTTCTGACTATTTCGTCAACCGCCCCTGGGTGGAGCATCGGTATCTTATGGGGATATCTCTCTATTTATATGCTTATCCGAAAGGCCTCGTCTTAAATTAATATAGACTTTACATGTGCCGAAATTTTTTTCATGGGTTTTCTTCTGCATTTGGCGGAGTCTGAAGAGTTCGGCGATATTGAATTTAGTAGCACGAAAATCAGTGCATTGGTAAATGGTTTCAAGCTTTTCCATAGAACGTTCGGTAACACTTTATAAGCTATTGCAGACTTAAGCCCTTGTCGCGTAGTGTAAGTCAACCAAGTAAAAATCCTCTATCCGTAAATTTCTCTCAGTGTACACTCTCACTTTTAAGCCTTTGGCCACATATGTGTTCAGCTACAACAACATCTTCCACGTCATTGTTTATGTCTTAAATGTGCGCTTCCGTTTCCGTCAGCCACCCCCATCAAGAGATATGTGTCTACTACACTGACTTCATTGCCTTACCCCCGTTGGCGGCATTTGCATAAGGCCTGCTACCCAACCCCTACCCACCAACCCAATTGCCAGCCAACTGTCAAATTTTATGATAGCGCCAAACATAACTCATTGACAGCTTTGAATTTTCACATGGGAGTAAGGACGTTGGTTCGATGTGAATCCTTAAAGTTCGTTTCTGTTTCTGCATATTGCACAAAGTTATGAGCCGCAAATGATTAACGGCGCACATTAAGTATCGATTTTTTTGTTGCGCCATCTTTTTTTTTTTTTATTTGGTATTTTTTTCAGTGCTCATCAACGCGTTTATTTTGTCATCAAGCTAATTAATTAATTAGAAACGCAGGCGAAAAAAAAACGAGAAATGGAAAACTCTCTATTGGTGTGAAAAGCGCGGACACACCTCGAAAAAAATGAATGGAAAAAGAAGCAACATGGTAATGGAAAAGCGAATTTTCTCTATGCAGGTGTGTGTGTGTGTGTGCACAATAAAAATGTGTCCCCAGTCTAATTAGATAGTTGATGTTATTGCTGTTAAGGCCAAGGAGCGGGTTTGGTCAAAGTTCGCGTCCGTACGTAATTCATCAAATGACAAATGACGTGGACTGCTGCAGTTGGGCGCAGTTCGAAGACAATACACAGACGTATACGGCTTAGGCTTGTCTAATAGCTAGCAAATCTGTCATATCCGGCTTAAAGTGCCACATAACAAAATATTATCCCCCCGAAGTGGGGTATTTTTATTTTTCATTTTATAGATAACATATTTTCATATATCCGGCAGCGTCTTGACGGCGCTGCCTTCAATTCGTTTTTATTGCCTTTTATAGTCGTTTATAGTTTTTTATGCCAACGCATAAATTTGGTTTTCTAAGGGTAGTTCGATTTGGCTGAGCTGCGGGATTTTATTTTATTTTTTTTTTTTGGGATCACGCATTTTTTCCCAAATTTCAATATTAGCGCGTGCGCCTAAAAATATGCAATAACAATTGTCATATTGTCATGCATGCAAATGACTTCATTGTCCTTGTGGGTAGTTCGGGACAAAAAAAAGGCATCCTTAACTGAAATTTCGTCATGGCTCATCCGCAGTTCCAGCACTTTGCATGATTGAATTTGTTAGCTCTCGCGACTGCTTGACTCATTTTTATGATTTTTTATTGCATACTCTCAGGCGCGGGCCCAATATTACAATACGCTCTATATATATATTTACTACACTATATATATATATATATATATATATAATGTCATTGAGCTACGACGACTGACAAAAATTTATGTACACTCATATCCACTTACACATAGTTATAAACACATATACATGTACTATATGTATATATTTACTTATGTATGCACATTGCGTTCTGCACGTAAATAAATTTAATAGTTATTTGCAATGCGACAAGGCCTTAAACCAACCATCGGACAAGTCAAGACCCCCCCGGGTGGGATTGGTTTCTTGCTGGGGTTAGTTTTTTAGTGGTCGCCTTCTCCGTGCCTTAAGGGGTTATGCATGTAGGACTTTGTTTGAAGTACATGGTTAATTTTTTAAATAGTTAAAAGAAAGAAATCGAAATCCGTGTTAGTTTAATAGGGGGTACATTGATTTTTAGTTTTAGACATCCTAAGTCAGTCTTACTATTGATCAAATGTCTGTGCTTAACAACGGGGGAGAAGGATTGGGAGTCCTGCTGCAATGTGCTGGATAGTTGTAGAAATTGATTTTTTGGTCCCCTAGCGAAGCTTCTTGGAGGTGATGACGGGAAACTTCTCTCCTTCAATCGTCAGAACGCTTTCGTGCGACAGGGAGTAAGGCAAAGGGATATTCTGTCGCCAATCCTGTTTTTACTGGCGATAGATGATGTACTGACTGCCACCGTAGGTACAACTGAGAGACATGGTGTCCAATGGAGACCTTTTGAGAGACTAAGCCACTTGGATTTTGCTGACAATATCTGTTTCCTGGCAAGTACCAACGAGATGTGTCAATCACTGCAAGTGAATGGAGAGATGGCAGGTCTTAGGATCAATTGCAACAAAACCAAAATAATGCACACTGGCCGCTCAGCACATCAGCCCATTATTCTGAGACAGACGCCCATTGAGGAGGTCAAACAGTTTAACTATCTGGGAAGTTTTGTATCGTCAAACGGAGGAACGGAACTGGATGTTAACAGCAGAATAAGTTAAGCCCGCAGCGCCTTTGGAATGTTATCTTCAGTATGGAACTCTAGTCAAATTTCCCTACGCACCAAGTTAAGGCTCTTCGAGTCCAATGTCAAATCTGTACTGCTGTATGCCTGTGAAACCTGGAAAGTCTCTACCTCCATCACGAGAAGATTACAGGCATTTGTAAGCCGCTGCCCTCGATACATTCTTAAGATCCGATGGCCGCAAATTATATCGAATCAAGAATTGTGGCGCTTAACGAGTCAAAAGCTTTTGAATGTCGAAGTTGGACAGCGGAAGTGGCGCTGGATTGGCCACACGTTGAGGAGACCAAACGACAGCATCGTAAAGCAGTCCTTCGAATGGAATCCTCAAGGTACACGGCGAGTTGGTAGACCAAGAACTACTTGGAAATCAACAGTATTGGCCGAAGCAGAAACACAGCGTAAAACGTGGCCACAGCTGAAGTATCTAGCCGCAGATCGGGAAGGATGGAGGAAGTTTGTCGCCGCCCTATGCCCCACCCGGGATTGAAGGACTTGAAGAATTTGTTGTGGAAATTTCGTTTTTAATCCTTTCGCGAGACCTATGGGAGGTGATAATGCTTTTTTGAAACTTCTCTCCTTGAATCTTCGGAACGATTTAATAGCCGAAGTACATTTTGCCAGAAACGGAGGTTTCTCCTGATTTTATGGGAGTTAACTTTGCAGGTATGTTCTTTCATATGTTAGATTCATTGGCAAAAACATAATTTACCCCTCGAAATTCGTTTTGCGAAAGTGAGACCAAATTCAATGTAATAAATGATAGAACATGAACATATTTAGTAGAATCTCTGGTCATACATGAAAGACTATGAGAGATGCAGAAGACACAGACGCAAAATATTCAAGAAAATCTAAGAAGAAGGCAGGAAATTCTTTAAGATATTGACTGGGTTGCTCAATGTATATGAGACACTTAAAAGATGCCTGAGCAAGATGGGTCTTATAAATTTATTCCATGACATACAGCACATATCACAATTTGGTACAAAAAAAAAACAAATATCGAGCTTATAATATATGTCACTCCTGGTCGGAGCATAGGGCGGATGTTTCCCTTTCTTGAGTAAGGGATTTTTTCCGGTCGGGTTACGATCCCAACGCAACTCACCTTAAGGTCTGTGGGGCGACCGTAATGGTTTTATAATGGAGCGGGCCTTCTCCGGCTTGTATGGTCTGCGGGAGGTATTTCATTTTCCTCCCACCACCCATATATGGGAAAGCTTTCCCCTATCCACCACATTGGGAAAGCGACCTCTAGGGATTACAAGCGCTCCCGAGGCAAAAGATAGGTCTTAACGACTCTAGAACTAGGTGCTGTACGATTGAAGAGCAATTACTATTTCAATATAGAGCTCTAACAGGAAAAAGGGAGTAGCGTTTTCTTATCGTTGTGGAGCTTTACAGCTGGTTACCGATGCTCAAAGCGCCGCTCTTCGACTGACATAAGATAATCGAATATACTATCCCAGCAACCAGCAGCCTCTTGGAGCCGCTTAGGTTTGTCAAGCTTTTTAGACTTATAGTGCCTTAGTGCCATGGCAGGTACCACCCAAAAACGTCCTTGTGGGTTTCGTCAACACTGTCGTCGGCGCTGCGCGCTGATTGCCAGTTAACCCTTAAAAACTAAAACTGAAAACCCAAAGTCGCATTTCGCCCTTAACATGAATCGCGTTCCTATCTAGCCGTTTAATCGCGCGTCATTCATCATCCAAATCGACTTCCGTTCCGTGGCTTGGGCATTTGAACTGACTCACGCGCGTTGCGATGCAAACTATCGATAAGACTGTCGGGAAGTTGGCTACCCCCCCAGCTGCACACCTAGTTGAACCTGCTCCTCAGTCAGGGCAGCCGCCCACTGCATTATAGTTGGTAGCTGCGGAGTGAACCACTGTTCCGTATTCTGTATTGTACTTTAATGGCAATTTTATCGATAATGTTCGTGTTGAATTTTCGATTTTGTTTGCTTGCATGTGAAAGGCCGTAGAATTATGAGCGATCGACACGCCAACAAGTACCAAGAAATTGTGCAAATCGCAGTTGTTGTCAGGAACGGGGGCTGCTGTTCGAAATTGTGGGCAGGAGGGGGTTTAACCAGTAAACCAGGTTTTGGCGGCTCGGAAGGGGGCATGCGACGTTGATTTAGTAATTTAGCACACAATGTGTTTGTGGGTTTTTGGTCGCAGCAAATTATAAGCACGCGAATATCGAACGGTTGGCTCTTCGACATAGGTGGAGGGGGCTGTTCGGACAGGCGGGGGCGTAACCGCCCTATCAATTAGAATGGTTGAGCGGTAGCCAATGGACATCTTGATAAGCAATGGGCAACCAAGCATATACTATATATATGGTAAATAAATGTAAAAATAAATAAAAATAAAGTGCCAACAACGAAATGCGCTTCGGAATGGTCATTAAAATATGCGCAGCGCCTAAAAGCATGCACTACTAATTGCCATATAAATAATAAGGACGCAGGACGAAGGCACACCAAATATCGACCATCGAGCATTGGCTATAAAACAGACAGGCCAAAGTTCATAAAAAGTTTGTTATCAATAAATTATTTAAAAATTTATGAAGCATAGTTAGCTGTTAGCTTCAACGCAGATAACAAAAGCAAGTTATCGGAAGAAGTTTCTTATTTCGTTTTACTATTGTAACTAACGATGAAAGGGTTACTCACATTGTTAATCGAGTATTTCAGCTTTTCTGCCCAACAAACTTAACCACCTAACAGACTATTTGAATAAAATGTATATCTTAGAAAAAAAAGAATAGTCAATTTTAATCGTTTAGCCATAAAAGAAAAAAAATATTAGTTGAGTCTAAGGTTCTCAAAATGTCCATTTCCAAAAGCCACCGCACAGTGGTCGATTTAGCCAATACGCTGTATAAAAATGATTAACTTGTAATATAATCAAACTATCATCTTTAAATTTCAGATTTGGAAATTTAGTGCAAATCGTAGAACTATTTTATATAGCTACTATGTAAGCGCTTACTATGACGTCACAAGTTCACCTTAAGTAGACCAATTCATACCTAAGGTATTTAAGTCGTAAGTACTTTCAACTTATAGTTAATAAATTAATTCCAAATCATATTGCTAAACTTCTAAATACGGGAGATAACGACTGATATAGGCGGCATCACCATAGCATTTTACCATGGGATGAACCAATATTTATCTAATACAATAGGCACAAAAACAAAATTTACACAATTAAAGGTTTTGATTTAACTCGAAATTTTGAGCTTTTAGCTTTTTAACCACTATTTTATGTAGCTAACGACTAACTATGACGTCACAAGTTGAACTTAATTGCAACCTTTGATTGTTACTCATAGATTATAACTAAGTCCCAAATCATGTTGTTCTATTTTAAAACAATCCAAAGTTCCAATACTAAGATTATGAACAACTATTTTATAAAGATCTTATATAACGAGTTACTATGACGTCACAAGTTAAACTTTGGTGAAGCCATTGTTACGGAAGTCGTTACTTATAGTCAATTAATAAGACCCAAATCATATTGTTGAATTTTTAAGTGCTCAAAAGTTCCAATATTTAGATTGTCAACAAATATTTTATGCAGTGCTTATTAAACGACTAACTATGACGTCTGAAGTTCAAGCTTAGAGGAGACAGAAATACTGAAATCGTTTATAGCTAAAGTATCTTCAACTTATTTAGAACTCTTCTCTCAAGTCGGGAGACTTGGGCTGATGGCAGCCCCTGTGAACACCCCCGATGGCAACAATGGTTTACGGATGGGTCCAAAACTGAGCAGGGTGTAGGTGTTGGAATCGTAGGACCCCACACCAGGATCTCTACCGCAATGGGCATCTGGTCCAGCGTCTTTCAAGCGGAGGTTCATGCCATAGAGATCTGCGTCCTTAGTCTCCTTCCCAAGGGAACTAGGGGCGCAAACATATGCATTTTTGCAGAAAGCCAAGGTGCTATTAGGCATTGTCATTCTGGAGCATCTCCTACAGGATGGTTAAAGAATGCCACAGCTACCTCCAAGCCCTGTCCGCCCGGAACAAAGTCGTGCTATGTTGGGTGCCTGGTATTGGTTGGTACACAATCAAAACCATGATAAACAAATAGGCCGCTGGAGGACATAGGAGATACTGGTTCTGCCTTCCGCGGCTTCGTCAAGCAAAAGTGTTTGTCAAGCCTCTGGATATGATCAAGATAAAGGGTCTTGGCAGAGCGGACCTAAACCTCCTGGTAGCTTACCTATCTGGCCACCACACTGTTAGATACCATCTACAGAAAATTGGCCTATCGGACTCTTCAGAGTGCAGGCTCTGTCTAGAAGACGATATAACCACCAGACATATTCTCTGTAACTGCCCAGCGCTGGTATGGGACAGATCCTGTCATATGGGAAAGGAACGGATTAGTCCCTTCCATCTCAGATCAATACCAACAAAAAACCTACTGCTTTTCATGCGGAAAGTCTTTTGCTTTAACTTAAGGGTATGATACAAATGACCTTTTGGTCGCAGTGCCCCACCTCCCTGTGAGGAACCCTTTTAGGAAAAAAACCTTCAACTTATAGTTAATAAATAAATTCCAAATCATATTGTTGAATTTTTAAACATTCGAAGGGCAAGCCTTTAGCTTTTCAACAATTATTTTATACAGCTACGTGTAACTATGACGTCACAAGTTCAATTTTATTGCAGCCATTACTAACGTTACTTATGGCAAATAACTAACGCTCAAATCTTATAGTTGAAATTTTAAACACTCAAAAGTTGCAACATTACGATTTTCAATAAGTATTTTATGCAGTTACCATATGACGTCACAAGTTCAACTTTAGCAGTGCCATTGATACAAAAGTCGTTACCTATAGCAGATAACTAAGTCCCAAATCATATTGTTGAATTTTTAAACACTAAAAAGTGTCAATACTTCGGTTTTCAATCACTATTTTATGCAGTTCCTATATAACGACTAAATATGACGTCACAATTTCAACTTTAACTTAAGCAGCCGCAACTTTATATTCACAAATAAGTCCCAAAACATATTGTTAAATTTTGAAACACTCGCAAGTTCCAATACTTGGCTATTCAGCAACCTTAAACCAGCTCCCAAGCCAACTCGCGTGCTCTTTTTTCACACACCCAGTCCTCTAAAAATGACTCCCGCACAGCAGCTCCAATAAGCTGGCGCTTAATTAGTCCGTTTTGTTTTAAAATGATTTTGATGATGAAACAGATTTTCACATTGCCATTGCCGTTAATACGTTTCTGTTTTTTTTTTGGTGTACACGGTCTCTCATTCAGCCTAGGTCCTTGTTTCATCAGTCGATCCTTGCCAGCAATTCAATTTGCCGCCTGCGCGCATTGCGTTTTTTTTTTTGTTGTACTGCTGGACATGGAGCATGCTGCATATGTTTGCGTATGTTAATCGAAATGTTTTGCATGGTGCAGGGCGGGAGTCTGGGAATGGGCGTGACGTAGCACATCCAATTTTTTTCAACACGGCCTGGCGTTGTTGTTTGTGGTGAGGCTGCTGATGGTGCTGACTGGTTGGTGTTGTGCACATGTAACGCGGCTTTGTTTAACATTAAATAAAGGTTAATACCTGGCAGCACGTTCGCGCTAGCTGGTCAAGTGCAGTGCAGGAGTAGCAGTGGCAGCCAAGTGGCCAACTCCAAGGCTGGCTGGCTGGTGGTTGTTTCAACGTGGCGTTGTCTGCATGCTGCAAGCACAACAAATGGGGGTAAGCGAATGAGTTCGCGAACGACGCCAAACAGTGGTCGGGAGGGGTTATGGCAGGCAGCTAATGTTATTGCCACCACATTTGATTGTTGCAAACGCAGGAGCGCCACCTTCTGGTGGCAAATTGCAAGTGATTTTACGGTTAATTGATTTTAAAGCGATTTCGCTTAAATGTTATCTTTTGTTGTTATTGTGTTGTTCTAGGTGTGGACATTTGCTGCAAATTGGTTGGGTTTGGTGTGGTTTGTGTGTGGGTGGGAGTGTGTGTGTGCATTACTTTGGGGCATGTATATTGTATTGCATGCGTCAGCTGTTGCAAACAACCTAGCCTAGTTACCTAAGAACAACCCCCGACGTCAACGAAAGCTGGCTAAGATTAGAACGCAGAACTTTGGGCTAAACAAGTCATAGTCCCCCTGCTCACATCCTAAGCCAATGGTCAGAAATTGCACTCATGTGTTCATTAAAACAATAAAAAGCACGCACACAGTTACAAATAGACATCACACAGATACAAACGCACGGATACTAAGACCGAAAAATGAGCTGAAGCCTAATTATGATTTTTCCAGCAGTGACAGCGGTCAAGGGGGTTTTCCAGGGCTTGTCGTCGTCGTCGTCTATCTGTGCGTAACGTTACGTAATTACACAACATTTTTATGTGTGTGTGTGTGTGGGAGGGGGTTGGTTGCTTCGGTTCTAGGCTGAGACTATTTGCTCATTGGTTTTACGAGCGTGTTGCACTTTTGTGACCATAGAACAACCCCCGTAACAAGGCAAACCTCCCTCCCGACACCCCCCAACAATGCCATCATCAGTCAGTCCAAGGTCCAGCACCTGTGCTGTATGCTCTGGCATTATTAGCAGCTTGCGTGCCAGCATTTATGAAATTCTCAAACTCCCAAAACCCGGACGCCGTTCGAACCAGATACCAGATACAATATAACAACTGTCCGGCGTATGTGTGTGTGTGTGTGTGTGTGTGTATCTCGTTTAACATTTATGTGACGACGCAAAATGATACGAAAACGTTTCGTCATAAACTTCAATAATCGTAAATATAGATTTCTCTCGCTCTGTACGTATAAAGGGACGCAACGGAAGCTTTCAGACTGCTACGGTTACTGCGACTACTGGACAGCAAGAAACATCCCAACCCAACCCAACCCATCCCATCCAATCCGTCCGTGTATATTGCGGCCAGGCTATTGCTCTACGTGGAAATTAATAGTTTTAGGCATTTGCCTCGTCTGAGCATTGTCGCATTTCATTTTCATGTTGTTTGGTCAGTTATATAGTTATATTGTTGTTGTACAACACACGAGTCCACACCCCCAGCCCTTAGCCTGAGCCCCCTTGTGCGCATTTAATGCACATTTATGTGCCGCCTCCCAACACGAGTAACATTTTTATCGTTTCGTCAATGTCATAAATTCTGATCTGGTAGCCTGAAATTGAACTTAATGCGCGTTGCAAGTTGCAGAGCCGCCTCGACCTCAAGTTGAACGTGCATGTTGAACCGGGCAGCTCCGTACAAGACTCGAACAGGACTTGGGCTGCGTGCTGCTGCCGCTGCTCCTGCTGCTGCTGATTGAGCTATAATGGCTTGATGTAATTGTAACTGCCACAAAGTACAGTTGCGCATGCCAAGACAAGGTTAACCGGAAAAACGTATTATGGCATTTTCTTTGGCGTAAATGTGTTCCTAAGAAAAAAAGAAAAACGATTTTTAGTGAAAATTATCGAAGAACTTGTTTAAACGTCAGACGCAGCAACAGTGTTGCTGCCACTAAATTCCGATAAATTGCAATATTTCGATAAATTGCGAATTTCGTTGCTTGGGACACACTGTTCGCTCTGAAAGGATAATAAATTGCAGTTTATGTTTGGACGCGCTTTATCATAACTGGGTAGCGGCCTTAAGACTGGTATGCTAGAAATAAGAACGAACTTGTATACTCTGTAGAGCTATATATTTTTGTTAGTGATGCGCTTATTAAAGTTATCGAAAAGTGCACAAAAAAGTGTTTACCTATTGTCAAAATTTTTGTATATAACAAAAAATCATAGTTAACATAGTAGGCTTTGCCAACGCATTCAGTCGACATTGTACTTTCATTAGTTCGACAAGTCAAATATTAAAAATCATTTCAGCAGTAGAGTCGGTTCGAGACGTACGAAATAAAAATTTATTTTCGACAACTTTTAAAACTTTAAAAAGTTTTTTTTATAAGTTCAAATTCTTGCCAAAAAATGACCGCGTCACGTAGACTAGGACAAGAGCTGTCCGAGCTTGTCGCCAAGAAGTCCGACTTATTGCAAAACCTAGAGGCGCCCGATGGTAATTTGATGATATGGACCGCTTTACTGGTGCCGGAGAAAGCACCCTACAACAAAGGCGCTTTCCGTATTGAGCTCAATTTTCCAGCACAATATCCATTTTTGCCACCAAAAGTTAACTTCAAGACTAAAATCTATCATCCTAATGTCAACGAAATGGGTCAAGTATGCTTGTCTATTATCAGCTCTGATACCTGGAAGCCCACAACACGTGCACGGGATGTACTAAATGCGTTGCTGGCAATTGTGGAAAATCCGGAACCGGAACATGCTATGCGTTCCGATGTGGGCAAACAATATGCTACCGAGCATAAGGAGTTTATGATGATCGCCGAGGAGTTTACCGAGAAGCATGCCGAGAAACGTCCGGCATAGTTTCGTCGCTATGATGTAATTCTTCGTCACTAAATTGTATGTTGTAACGAATTAACCCATGATGTCGAAGTCTATGTCGTAGCCTACTTATATTAAAAATGAGAAAAATTGTTATCTAATCTTGTTAAGGCATTTTTTTATTAAGTTGTAAATTCAGATACAGGTAAGAGCACTGCTTAAAGCTTCGGTTCAGTAACCTCGGACCTCGCGCATACAAAAAATAGCTTCTGTAATTGACAAATTGCTGCAGCCTGGCACATGTCCAATACCAAAATTCACATATGCGTCACTCACGCCCTCAACGTCTAATCAACGCCAACAAAAAATTGTTCGACCCTCGACCCCCTCGAACTGTTGACCAGGTATATAGCCGATACTACTTACTGGTAGATACTAAGTGCTTTGGCCTCATATTGATGAGTAGACATCAATCGAAATGTTGAGAAATTGCATTTGTCCCCGAGCGTAATGGAAGTCAACACGCAGCGGGGAGTCTTGCTCTGAGGGCGATAGAGCTCATCATTACTAGGGGTAAGAGGGTGCTCGGTTGTATAGCCAATATACGGTAACTTAGAGATAGTTTTCAAGCCAAAATGAAAGCTAAAATCGCAAAGCGCCGTCCATCCCAAAATTTGTCGCACCTTACTCTATCTTCTAAGTAACATTTTTTGCGAATTGATTCCGTGCTATAATCTTGACACATACCATACCTAATCATATGTACATATTAAACACTCACATATCTCCCTGACTAAGTAGTTGGTTACAGCAGCAGCCCATCATTAGGCATAAGCTGTCATCCCTGGTAACCCTCGATGCATGGAAAACTATTAAGCGTGGACGTTAGACGTCAGGACGACTCTAAACTTGACTGCCATTAGCTGCCTCACATATGTCACAGCCCCCGGTAACCGGACAAAACAAACAAAAACCTAGAGAAGAAAAATGAAAAATGATCTCATGGTGAAATTGCGGGAGAAATGGTTTGGTACGGGCGGAGCATGGGTACGGCACGGGGGCAAAGGTGTGGCAACATTCATCCAATTGCCATAATTTATCTGTCACATGTCGAATGTATATCAACGTCAAGCCAAGGCAATACGACGACGAAACCACCCAATATTTTGCACCCAACCCACCCACTGGGTCCACACACACACACATACACATAGATCTTTATAATGTGCTTGGCATTATTTGTATGTATTACTCTAACGGTCAGTTGTCATTAATATTTATTATGTCACACGCATATAAACAAACATACATATATGTACATATGTTATTATATACAAGTCCTTGCATGTCATTCCTTTTGGATTAAGGACGAACTGAATATTTTGATATTTTAATATGACAAATAAATATTAAATATGCAGTTTAGTTTATTATGGCAAAATGCATGAGATACCTTCTGGAGTGGAGCTGGCAGAAAGTTGGAGTGTCTGCGGGTTCAGGTAATCGAATATTCAATAAATTATTTACGAAGTGCCATTAATTTAGATGTTTTTAATTACAATTTTCTTCTTTCTCTTCTTGGCTTTACAGTTTTTGGTGGACTATAGGTAGGTAGGCTAAGGCGCCAGTTGGAACTTAGCGTCCCAACTCACTTAGGCCACGAAAAAGCCCTTTGTGATACCTGTAAAATTAGGGAAATAGGAAATTTTTAAAGTGCAGCATGGTCAGAAATAAAAGAATACGTTCAGAAGTAGGGCATAAGAAGATTATATTCGATTATACAAGAAATCGAGAAGAGACAGCTAAAATGTTCCTGACATCTACATCTGATGGACGAGTCAAGAAAAGCACAACAGGTACTGGAAATGAGAACGGAATGCAATGCTCCGAGAGGAAGACCCCGAAAAACTTGAGAAAATCGCATCCAGAATGTGGTAAATGATGAGGGGCAGAACACTGGCAGAGATGAGAAGAGAGAGCCGGGACCGACCTAATTGGAGAAGATGGATATCCCGAGGCTACCCCGACGCCTAACAGCAAATGTGGATTGAAGAAGCAGAAGAGGAAAGTGCAGGACCATGCTTAACCTTGTATTCAAGCCGACAATCTCTGGGATAATAGTCTAGTGCACTGTCGAAGCCACTGGGTGGACCATAGCTGCCGCAACAATCTTTCGCCACTTGTCCCTCTATACAACGACATCTCTCCAGTGCAGGATTCCTATTTCTGAGATAAGCTTTTACATCATCCAGCCATCGTTCCCATGGACACCCTCTTCTTGTTTCTCCACTCGGTTTCATTACAAAGACCTTTCGACATGACTTTTCGCATGGCCCAGCCACATAATTCTTTGTGCTTTTGTGCTGCTAACGAATTTAGTTCATGGTTGTAGCTTATTCGATAGGCGCCACCCGATAGTCTGACAGGACCATTACTTTCTGTGCTCTTAGAGAAAGAAATTAAATTTTCATTATTTATATACAGGGTCTTTAAATAAGAGCGCTACAAAAGTTTTTTTTACATAAAACAAAAACGGTTTTGAATATCATTGAAATTCTTTATTCCTGTGAAAGTACATTCGATGCCATTATGTATGGAACTCGATTTCCTTTGCATGGCCACCGCGAGCACGCTTGCAGAAGTCCAGACGCTGATCCCAATTTTCGACGGTTTTCAAGCATAAATCGGCCGAAACTGCTGCGATTTCACGTTCGATATTCGTACGAAGTTCATCAATCGTCACTGGCTTTTTGGCATAGACCATAGACTTGACGTAGTCTTACAGGAAATAGTCTAACGGCGTCAAATCGCACGACCAAGGCGGCCAATTGACTGGCTCATTTCGTGAGATAGCACGTTCACCAAACTTGGTTTTCAATAAATCGATTGTGTCCTGTAGAAACCATATATGGGACATTCTTTTACTACCCGTACGGATTTCGGGAAAAATATAATTTCAGATTTTTAAATCTCACCAAAATTTTTTTCAAGGATGATTTTATGAAATAAGTGAACACGTGTATCGGCATTTCACCGAAAAAATTTTTTTAACGATTTTATGATTATTCAAAGTTTTGCTGGTTCGCGCGATAGCACTACATGTAGAATAGATTATCTCCGGCTCTATTTATCCGATCAGTCTAATTTTTTTTTATTTTGTTCGTTAATATATTGTCTTTAAAAGGAATGAAGTAACATTCTTTTCCATTGTTAACAATTGTGCAATATTAAGCATTCAATTGTTTATTTAACTTTTTAGTGCCGTGTCCCACAATGAAAAATTCAATAAAAAATATCATCATATTCGCAATTTTATAACCTAAACAACGCAAATTTTTAATTAATGGGCCCTTTCTTAGTTCACGAGATATTAAATATTTTCTCGAGCAAGTCGTGCGCGCGCCATTGCCACGGGTTCCTCGCGACCCACGTCACACGAGATTTTTGTTCGTAGATGTATACGCTAAGATTTTTAATTGTTAGAAAAAAATATTTAGTGTTGCCACAATGTTGTGTAAACAAATAAGATGAATTAAATTCGGGAAGCGTCCTGAGAACTAAGGAACATTAGAAGTCAAATTCAAAACCTTGTTTTCAATTCGTTTATTACAACAATATAACTCATATAATAATAGTCTGAAATAATATATTTTAATATACAATAATTCAATTTATATTAATTTATTGAAATCTATAGCATAGAATATCATTTTATAATTTTTACTTCGGTGAAATCATCTTCCAAAGAAAAATGCTTTGCTTTCAACATCTTTTGATTAATTGGAATCATGCAATGATAACCCAAAGTTCCCTTCACGGTTACAGCCTTTTGAAATCTTTTTTCCAATTTTTTTGATGCATTTACATACTCATTATTGTCAACATATTTCAGAGAAATGTTTGGGAGGGACTGTTTTGCCCATTCGAACAATTCTTTCGGAGTTTGAATAGGATCGTTCACTCTTTGCAAGCTTGCCCGCGAAGCTAATCTTTTTATGGTGCCTCCCAAACCATCACATGCACCTTTTCCGTGTGAAGTAGGAAAAAAGTGCCATTCCGCTGTTAACCCAAAATCTTTTTTATGGTGTGTGAGATTGACAAAATTTTTTTTATTTTTGTATTGCGCACTTGCGCCGTCGGAAAAATAGATTATTTTCGAAATTTGTGCCAGGTTTGCTCTGATGAAGTCTACCAAATGTTCATATTCATATTGAAAGGGTTTAAACACCTATCACTTCGGAACTTATTCTTAGGCATTTTTGATAAGAACTTGAATCACTGTATTGTATTGTTACACTGTATTGTCCTATTGCTTATTAAGAAACTTGCAACCTGCAGTACGTATGGCCAGCGATATATGCGAAGCGCGTGCGAAGTGAAACACGTTCAATCACAATGCACGAAACACGCTGGACCGTGTCGCGCTGAACCCGTGGCAATGGCGCGCGCACGACTTGCGCGAGAAAATATTTAATATCTCGTGAACTAAGAATGGACCCATTAATTAAAAATATGCGTTATTTAGGTTATAAAATTGCGAATATGATGATATTTTTTATTGAATTTTTCATTGTGGGACACGGCACTAAAAAGTTAAATAAACAATTGAATGCTTAATATTGCACAATTGTTAACAATGGAAAAGAATGTTACTTCATTCCTTTTAAAGACAATATATTAACGAACAAAATAAAAAAAAATTAGACTGATCGGATAAATAGAGCCGGAGATAATCTATTCTACATGTAGTGCTATCGCGCGAACCAGCAAAACTTTGAATAATCATAAAATCGTTAAAAAAAATTTTTCGGTGAAATACCGATACACGTGTTCACTTATTTCATAAAATCATCCTTGAAAAAAATTTTGGTGAGATTTAAAAATCTAAGGTCAAAAAAGGTGTACGAATTGTAAAAGAATGTCCCATATTGTCCAAGTCCATATCATCCAATTCGGGCAAAAAATATTCGGTTATCATTGAGCGGTAGCGATTTCCATTCACAGTAACGTGCCGGTCGTGATAATCACAGAAGAAGAAGTACGGCCCAATGACGCCGCCGTCCCATAAACCGCACCAAACCGTAATTTTTTCGGGATGCAATGGTGACTAATGGAGTACGTTTGGATTGCTGCCTGACCAATAACGCATATTTTGCTTATTGACGAGAAATGAGCCTTATCGCTGAAGATGATTTTTCAATGAAAATCCGGATCATTTTCAAGTTGTTGCTCAGCCTAATTCAAGAACATAAGACGCTAAAACGACGTCACAGAGATGCCCAACGCTTGAGAACGACGTGTGAGAGACTGATTTGGGTCTTCCTCAATTGATGCGCTAGCGGCAGCAATATTCTCGACACTACGGGCACTTTTTTGTCTCACTGGCACGGGAAAATTTTGTACTGTGCCTGTGGATTCAAAATTTTCCACTAGACGCTCAATTGTTGATCTGACAGGACAATTATGACGACCATAAATTGAACGTAGCGCTCTTAAAGTTGAGGCCACTGACTTCGCATTTCGGTAGTAAATTTAAATATTTTCGACTCGTTGTTGGATCGTATATTTTTCCATGATGAAATGTCAAACCTTACTGAAGAGTAATGTCAAAAAAGCGATAAAAAATATGGCGTCGATTGCTGTTGCTATCGGTCTTCTTTTGTAGCATCCCTATTGAAAAACCCGATATAATTGCGCTTCAAGCAAAAATACTCTCATCTCCCTTTAACCTGCTGAAGAGCTGATTGCTATACGGATACTAAAAGCTGGCTGCTATATGTTCCCATGGCAACGCTAACTGGCCTTAAATAAAATTATTTTAAATCAAAGCAAGCGAGAAAAGTTGTCAAAAAGACAAAATTAATTTTTATTTACAAAAACCAAAATAGTTCGAAGCAAAACGGTTGGCAATAAAATAGCCCAAAGAAGTTATACTTAATTATTTATTTGAGAAAAGAAGGTCGTTAACTCAAAAAAATTAAGCAAATCGTTTTAAAGCATGTCTTTGTCCAAAGAAAAGACTGTCCAGGAAGCGGACAGCTTCGACGCTGAAACAATGAAACTTTCTTCAAAGCCATTGGAAGACGCAGCACCGGGAAGGGATGAAGAAGTGCCACCAATGAAATTGTCCAAGAAGCAAAAGGATAACCTTAATGAAAAAATCAAGAAGCAAAAATTAAATGATGATGAGACTTATTGGACACTGCAGGAACGAGTAGCCGATCTGCCTACCGTTGAGCCGAAGGAAAAGCCTGAAGTCGAGCAACAGCTAATTAAGGATCTCGAAACCTATTATTTTAAATCGGCAGCAGAGATAATGCAATATGTAGCGGCCAGAGCAAAGCAACTATTGGCATTGCGTAAGGAACATCTTCCGGAAGAATGCCCTCAAGTGGACCAATATTTGGAGTGGCTTAAAGAATTTATGGAACTGTGAAGTGGCATAATTCTCTAAGGAGTATATCACTTTTGATCAAATTCATATTTATTCCAAAGATGCAAATTAAAAAATTAAAATAGAAAAAAAAAATTGTACCATTTTTTAGCGAGTTTATTCTAAGGTTCTAAGCTGCTGTATTTAAATTTACAAGTTTTTAACTTTAAGCAATATTTTATGTGGCCGCTTTAAAACTCGTTTAAGCAACAATAGAAAAAAATTTGCACCGACCTTGAAGATAAATGTTACCAGGCTTTTGTCATGTACTTTGTAGCACTTCCTTATTCAGCGTATTTGCTCAGCTTTATATTGCCAAATCGCCGAATCTCCGTATAGGGGCAGAGCAATCTCAGCGCCTGCTGTGCCTTTGTCAGGAGCTTTCTTCCGCTCTGCCTATTTTTTATACCCATTTGGGCAGTTTTGCCTTTTTGCCTCGTTATTGGGGTTACGCATGTCGTTACTCGTGCATTCAGAGCCACTAAGCTGCCAATATTGTTATAAGTCCGAGAATAAGACTTAGATCACGAGACGTCAAGGTATTTATCATCCTTTCAAGTCAGCTGAATAGGCGTTGCTGAAGAGGAAACCCGTATGTACTCTTACCTGTTCAAGCAGACTCCTATCGCGTCTTGGAGTTCACCAAAATGCATATGAATTTTTGATAGTAAATAAATAAGACAAACCCACATAAAAGTATAAAGTTCTACAACTATTTTGTACCAGATGCTGTACTACCACTACAATTCGCATCTATTGGTTCTGGGCTTTGATCTGTGAGTTGGATTGGGTTGGGGGGCGCTAAGTACCTGGCGCTAGCACGCCCATAAACAAGTTCCAATGCTGGCACAATGGGCTCATTAAGCGTTTAATGGAATATGTAATGCTCGGACAGTCATCAGACCAAGACAGTTGATAAAGTGGCAAGTGGCTGGGTGGTTCGATGTGGGTTTATTTGGTGGTGAGCCACATAAGAAGAAACGTTTGCTTTGACCAAGGCACACAAAACTAACAAACTAATCCAATATTTTTATTACGAAATGCCATTAAGGGTCATTGAATATTGTGGCATAATAAATAAATGACATCGACATAGATACACACAGACACACACGTGTACACACACACATGGACATATGCGTATGTGTGTGAGTTGTCTCTGGCTGCTGCCCCAGTCTGCGCCTGGGTTATAATCCCAGCTATCAACGGCATCATTATTCAAAGACGGATTTGCGCGGCACGGCAACGCACATAATGACGCTGACGACGGAAACACATACAAACGCACACATACACATGTTTGTATATATGTATAGTATGTACATATGTGTAATTGTATTTAGAGGTTATGGAGAACTGACACATATACATCAAAGCGCCTTAAGCTGGCCCAACAGCAACAGAACTACTCACAATTCCTTAATTTTTTTTTTTTTTGGTTTCCTTGTTATTTTTGTATTGTAGCTGCTATTTATGGAACAGTCTTGAATTATGCTCTAACAATCGTAATGAGAGACATATGATCCAATAAGCCGATATAATATATATAACCTAACATTGAATAAAAATGATGTATGTCTAAGTGCATAGTCGATAATGCAGTATCGATGCATAATGCATCTGGTCAAAGGAATGTCTTAAAAAGGCATGAAAATAAATCAAAACGCTTCTACACTGACCCGTTCTTATAGCACGATTGAAAAATTTCTCAAAAATCCAGATAGTAATGGAAAAATCAAGAAAATTTACCGAACTTCAAACGATGAGAAGACAGGAAATCTCCATTGTGCTTTATTTTTACCAATACTAACTCAGGCTGACATCAATGTCATGATGTCAGCCTGGAGATCAATCGCAGAATCACTCTTGCCAATAGGTGCTATTTCGGTCTCAATAGGCAATTGAGTAGTAGACCCCTCTCTCGTGCGACAAAAGTAACACTCTACAAGGCACTCATCCTTCCAGTGCTTCTTTACGGCGCGGAAGCCTGGACCGTGTCGCTTACTGATGCAGCTGCCTTGGGAGTTTTCGAGAGGAAAGTACTGCGCAAGATCTTTGGTCCTATTCGAGTTGGCGATGACTACCGCATCCGTACCAACCAGGAGCTGTATGAGCTCTTCAACATCCAGTGGCTTCGCTGGCTCGGGCATGTCGTTAGGATGGACAAGGATGCTTCAGCTAGACGTATGTTTGATGAGGTAGTCAGCGGCCGTCGGCGGAGAGGACGACCGTGTTTGCGTTGGAAAGACCAAGTGGAAGGGGCCCTGTCTTCGCTCAGTGTGACCAACTGGAGAAGGCGCGCGCAATGCAGAGGCGCCTGGAGAGATGTTTTAAGGCAGGCAGTAATCCGGTAATCGGGTTGTTATAGCCACATATGAAGAAGAAAAATACTTACTCAGACATCTATTTAGAGCTTCTAGACAGTTTCTTAATTGCCTTTGCTGGAGACCATTATGGGGATAGCTAGACTTTCCAACCAGACAAGGCCGAAACACATACAGACCACATTATTGTAAGGGCTATCAGCCCGACTAAAATCACATCGACGACCTATGGGGAATAATTTCTAGCAAGGTGTATAGCAAAGGTCATCAACTTGAGACCTTGGTAAACCTTAAAAAGACTTTGCCTTAAGTTTGGACGAAAAAAGATGGTATAACGCTGGAAAATCTTGAATGTGTCTTTCGGCTTAGCCGATTCGAAGAATTTTTTGAGCATATCCAATTTATAGGAAAAAAAGAAGTCCAGCCTGAATCTCTTCTTGTGTGTGTCTATTCACATGAGCAAAATCTTCCCAAAAAATATCTGTTAGCCTTCAAAAGATGATTTCTTTTTTTAAAACTTCAGTCCTTGCAGAAGAACATGTTGTCAGGCCAGTTAGGCACAGCATCAGCCACAAGACCATTGACTTTCAATGTGGGGGAGGTATTAGAGTCGTACCCGTCGTAGAGTGAAGTGTGTGCAGTGGAGTGGGGTGTTTGGTAGCTTTATCAACCGCCACAAAAGGCAAAAATTGCTACCAATAATAAAAAGCAATACAAAAGCTGCACAGATTTATTTACAACAAACGAGCTTAAAGAATTCAAAGGAATAAAAGAAAAGCAGAGAGAACAAAAACCAAACCAAACCAAGGCAAAGCAAACAAACAAACAAACAAGAATCTTTGCCTGCTTTGGAACAGGCTCCAATCATTCCATCCATATAGAATGAGCCCAAAGCAGGAGATGGAGAGAAGCACAATCTATCTATGTGTGGGTGTGTGTATATGTGTGAGCGTGGGCCAAGTAATACGCGTGCACAAAAGAATCAAAAATCTAGATTTTGATTTAAGATACTATAGACTAAACAACATAAGGGACCGGACCGGGTGGTTGTTGGGTCCAAGTCCAACAAGATGATGCAGAGTCTTACACTTGGACAACCAATTGCAGAACACTGGCTTTTGTTGTTGTGGTTTGGTTGCTATGGAGCAAGTCAAGTAAGTCAAGTGGCGCTTAGTTGTCCAGGCGTTTTGGGCGCGACAAAAACCGCTGGCAATATATTGGCGCATGTTTGGTTTAATACACTGCACTCCTAGGAACAAGAGTATGTTACACACACTTGGGGACGGCTCGTGGATAAGCTATAGGTTACTGATCAGTGTTTAGTTGGAGTACCTGGATGAGGTGGTAACTATCATTGACTATGGACTATGGGGCTATGCGACTATGGGACTATGAGACAATGAGACTATGGGACTATGGGACTATGGGACTATGGGACTATGGGACTATGGGACTATGGGACTATGGGACTATGGGACTATGGGACTATGGGACTATGGGACTATGAGACTATGAGACTATGAGACTATGAGACTATGAGACTATGAGACTATGAGACTATGAGACTATGAGACTATGAGACTATGAGACTATGAGACTATGGGACTATAGGACTATGGGACTATGGACTAAGAATCCCCTTATTCTTCTTCTTATGTGGCCATAACAACCCGATTACCGGGTTACGGCCTGCCTTAAAACATCCCTCCAGGCGCCTCTGCATTGCGCGCGGTTTCTCCAGTTGGTCACACCGAGCGTCCACTTGGTTTTTCCAACGCAAACACGGTCGTCCTATCCGCCTACGGCCGCTGACTACCGCATCGAACACACGTCTAGCTGGAGCATCCTCGTCCATCCTAACGACATGACCGAGCCAGCGAAGCCGCTGGATGTTGATACGCTGAGCAACGTCCATGTCGTTGAAGAGCTCATATAGCTCCTGGTTGGTGCGGATGCGGTAGTCATCGCCAACTCGAATAGGACCAAAGATCTTGCGCAGTACTTTCCTCTCGAAAACTCCCAAGGCAGCTGCATCAGTTAGCGACCCGGTCCACGCTTCCGCGCCGTAAAGAAGCACTGGAAGGTTGAGTGCCTTGTAGAGTGATAGTTTTGTCGCGCGAGAGAGGTCACTACTACCCAATTGCCTATTGAGATCGAAATAGCACCTGATGGCAAGAGTGATTCTGCGCTTGATCTCCAGGCTGACATCGTTGTCGGTGGTAACGGCGGTGCCAAGGTAGATGAATTCCTTAACAACATCGAAAGTATAGCTGTCGGCCGTAATCTGGGACCCAAGCCGCCGCACGTCCCTACTTGACGACAGCATATACTTCGTTTTGCCCTCATTTACCGCCAGACCCATTTTCGCAAACTCCCGTTCGATAGCACTGAAGGCCGCGGTGACATCTCGCTTGCTACGCCCAATGATTTCGATGTCGTCGGCGTACGCAAGGAGCTGGACACTCTTGTAGAAGATAGTGCCAGTGCGATGTACGCCGGCCTGCCGCAGAACGCTCTCCATGACGAAATTGAAGAGGTCGCATGATAAGGGGTCGCCTTGTCTGAAACCTCGCACGGTATCAAAAGGCTCGGAGAGGTCCTTTTCTACCTTGACTAAGAATCCCCTTAGCCAAACTAAATTGAAGCTACCTAATTTTTTACAAACACTTATCGGGAATATTGGATGCAGGGCATTCCTCGGTCGTGTATCGCCTTGTCTAATACTAATTTTTGTATTTTTTTGCTGGCGTATTTCTTTTATGAATTCCACTTCAATGAATTGAAAAATTGCCTTGAACGAATTTGATGCGCTGCCACTGCTTTCCAGATCCAACGCTGCTTTGCATTTTACAACTCCCAACTCTCTGATTCTGGGTAGGGGGCGGGCTCACAGGGCAGCAGCGAAGCAAAACAAAAAAAAAAAATAAAAGACAAGAAAAACATTTCCCTAAACATGACATTTGACATTTGATAATGTCATTTGCCGCGTAATTGTTTTTTGATTTGATGCTCCGTTTTGTGCTCCCTGTTTTTTATCTGACATTCTGTGGGGGATTTGAGTAACCCAGCCTGCACCGAACTTGACAAAACCATCAGGTCTTTTGGCAGTTCAATGTTAAATTGATTTGGACTTTGCTAGAGCTTTATGAGGTTTTTTAATGCTGAACAGAATTAACTACAACATTTATTTATTTATATCATTTATTTTTATTTCATTTTTAATATGCATATATAAGGGATTTGATTGACAATGGTATTAGGTTATATAATTGTTAGTAGTACCGATTCTTAGTAAATAGAGTTGGTGAAAAAAAAATCTGTCTGCTACAAGCTTAAGGAAACAAGGAGTATGCTACAAGTTATATAGCAATATGATCGGGAGGACAACTGTCGTCCTTAGTTTGTCTGACTAACCCAGCTATAGCGTTATACTGAAGTTTTTCCAGTTTACTTCCTTACTTTGCCGCAGTTTTTTATTATCTCCTATTTCCCCCCTTAATAGCAAGTAGCGTCTAACTCATCAAACAACCATATTCGACGCAGAGTTTTTGCCTCGAAGTCCCAGTAAAGTTTATTTATTTGTATTTGTCAGACTGTCGTTCTAAAAATCGGTATTTCGACTTAAATTTAATTATTAGTTATACCCTCCACCCTACAAAATTTTTTTCCAAAGAACATATATTTTTGTATATTAGATTAGACAATTTTTAAAAACCTCGGAAGTTATCAAACTTCAACAACTTTTTACAAGAGGCCTCAGAAAAAAAGCTACAATCTTTTTGTGGACTCAACTAAGATTTACTGCCCAAAAGCATCTCAAAACCAAAAGAACTTTAAAATTTAAGGAAAGTACTGGCCATATAGTCGATATGTCTTTAATGTAAGCGACCAACTTGTTTTATTTTGAATCAGCTAGATAACCTCAAAACGTTTTAAAAAACTAATCGGCTCCTGAAAACAAATTCAAATATTTTATTCGAAAATTTTATTCGCATTCATTTTGAAACCACTTGTTTTGGTGCTGCCAATTTCATCAAAACGAATTTTTTATATGATTTGAAACCGAATCATTTGTTGCAAGTGAAATCAATTCATTTAGCAAATTAGTTCCAAAGGTGCATACAATTTAAAATGGAATAATTTTTGTAAATATTTTTAGATTCCTTTAGTACCAATTTCGACTTAAATATTTATTAATCAGCCGTTCTTCGGAAAACGAATCCAAGCATTTTATTTGGATTTGTTTTGATAGGTTATGTTTGGTACGCCGAATTTCACCAAACCGAATTTTTCATAATTTTTAAAACCGAATGTTTTGTTGCAAGAGGAATTAAAACGGATCATCAAAATAGGTTTAAAACCGCTACAATTTTGTACTGAAATAATTTTGAAAATATTTTTGATATCCGTATATTGTATTTATGCCAACTTAAAGATCTATATTTATTGAGAAATCCGAAAAATAGAATGCACAACTAAATTGATGTGTTCGAACGAAAAATGCGACAGGGTTGTCGCGTTACACAAAGAAACTCTCGAGCTTAAAAAAATTAGATTTTGGAAGCACGAAAAAACGAATCCAAATAAAATTGCTCGGTCTTGTTTTTTTTCGTTTTTTAGCTCGGCTGAATAATTGTTTGTAAATATTTCTTTCTAAATCGATCCAAAAGATAGCTTACAAATTTTTTAAGAATTTTGGAAAAACGGTTACATAATTGGCTCATTTCTTGTATAAATGGTTCATGTCTTCATGCGGAGCTGTACTAACAAAGATTAAGGAAAATATCAGTCGAATTCTAGAGCAAAATTTGTGAAATTGGCAGCACGAAAAAAGAAAGCGAAAAAGAATTTGAACGTTTTTGTTTTCCGGAACATGTCTGAATATTGATATTACTTTTAAGTTCAAGTTCAAAGGCTTTCAATATACATCTAAGCTAGGAAGATTATAAAATTTTGGTATTTTACTGCTTACTTAAATGCTTCAATCGTCGCTTTAGCGAAAAACAATCAATTTTTTATAATTATTAGGATATTATGGAAAAACTTTGCATATTTCTCAGACATGGTGATCTATGGCTCTCTATGGCATTATAAACGTTTTTTGTTTACATTGTAGCGTTTCTTGCCACCTGAAAGTAAGTAGAAAAATAAAGTTTTTTAGTATTCTATAAAAAAATATATAAAAAAAAAAATTTGATCATAATATGCAGCAGAAAAGATGATAGATAGACTCTCGAAAATATATTTTCCTAGCTAAAGATCAGTACGCAGTTCTTAGATTTACGGCCGTAAACAAGAAAATTTTTAAAATTGGCAGCACTGCTTCAAAGTTATAAAAGCTTAAAAGTTGAGTTCTTATACTGACCTGTAGTTTTGCGCAGCTGTTGATTTTTGGGCAAAACATTGGGTGCGGGGTTATTGTTTTCACATTCCTCCGATATATCTACTTCTTGAAAGTACAGTGCGGCTGGCATATTATTTGGGGATGCAGATAGATTCATATTTTCGGGAATATTATTTTCACATTCCTCCGATTTATTTACTTCTTGAAAGTACAGTGCGGACAGTGCGGCTGGCATATGGTTTGGGGATGCAGATAGATTCATATTTGAGACTGGTTCAGCATCCGTTTCTGGTTTATCTTGAATTATAAATATAACAATCGTATTTTTAAACCAACTAGATACCAAGATAATGGGTTTATTCCTACTTACCTGCTTCGTTAAACGGAAATGGTAGCTGAAGCTCAGATGATAGTAACTCTGGAAGACAAAATGTGTTTAACTAAAGTTATTCCAAGCAAAACTTGAACTAACCCGAACAAGCAACGTCGTCATTAAAAAATGACCAAGTAAAGTTTGCAGAGGGTTCTATCATGTCGGGCAAGTCGTCATCGGATAACTGCGAAAAAGTAGCATCACGTTCGGTGCTCTGTAAATAGCGCGATTTTAGACTGGTTGGCGCAGTAAGTTATCCTGGAGACATTACCTGACGTGCATTGAGCAAGGCCAAAGCATGTGCAGAGGTACTGGGTCCATCGTAATCCAACTCGGTTATAACAGTATTGGAAGTAGTATCTAGCAGTGAGTAAAGTAGGTTCAGGGATGCAGCTATAAAATTAGTTGGGAGAGTTCGCTACTTACTCGACTCCTGCATGAACTCAAAGCATCCATAGTTGTCATCAATTTTCTGAGCTGTGCTCATATCAAGCGCCATGTCCTTGTCGAGCTCCATGCTCGAAGCTTGGCGTCCCACTGAGTTACGTCGAAACTTGTTAATATATTCCATGCCAAACTCGGAATCCAAATCTATTTCCAAACCAACTGCATCTTCTTCTTGATTTTGACGTTCTGCAACATGGTTATTAAAGTATTTAAGTGCTCTAAAAACTCTTTTATAATAAATTTCTTACTACGTTGAGTTTTGGTTTGCTTGAATACGCTTTTAGTACTTGTTAGTGCCAAGTTCTGTGCTTTAGCTGGTAGGCACTTGGAAACAGCTCCGCTCCGGCTATCGACTTCGCTCAGTTCGACACTGCTTGGATTAGAATGTGCCGCAAAGATTCTTTCCTTGGCTACCTTTATGGAGCTTTGAAGTGCAAATGTTACGCTCTCCACCACCATAAAAATATCTGAAGATTGTATTTTTAAAAGATTCATATTTATCTGGCTTAGCTGGGCATGCTAGTACTTACACCAGACCCGACAATCGTATAGTATCGATAGATGTCGTGGATAATGAAAAGCATCATCGTAGCCCAGGCCAGTTTGCTTGGGAACTGCATAGCTAGAGGACCAGTTGCTGGGCACAAAATCGCAGCATGTGCTAGGCTTTATATGAAATCGACATATGGGACACCATTCGGAAGATATTGGTTTTCCCTCTCTCTGGTAGCTGCATTTGATGACCTTAGTCTGCTCAACAGCCACCGGCGCATCGCTCTCTTCCTCCTCGCTAGCTTCATCCAGCATCTCCTCCTCGTTAGCTTCGGCTAGCATCTCCTTCTCAGCTCTGGCCTGCATCTCCTTCTCCTCCTCTAACTCCTCGACTGTCTTTTCAGTGATTGTAGAAAGTTGGCTCTGCCTCATTTTAAGATGATATGAACGCCTTGTTCGTGACACTTTTGAATTATGATGATTTGGATTGACGGATATGACCAAGTTGATCGGTTGATTGCTGGAGTTGGTTGTATTGGTCGCTTTTTTGGCAGCTTGCTTCTTTTTGGCTTCCTCCTCCATTGCCAACTTTAGCTGCTCCGAGTGTTGTTGCAGCTGACAATGCAGGTCCATGCTACGTTGCAATCGTTCCTGCTGACGTGCCAAAATTTTAAACAACAAAGGCATCTGTGCATCAGGAGGAAGGTCATCAAGCATTTCAGTAGACAGTTTTATGGCTGGCTGCGGGGGTGGCTATTTGGGAGGGCACCCATAAAGTTGGTTTGTCAAGTTTGGAAATAAATAAAAGAAGTAGAAATATTAGAAACAGGGTAGATCATCGAGAGGGGATCTGCATTGACTAGTTAGTTTGAAAGACATCCTTTGGGGTCAAGCTAGTTATGTATTTTGTAAAAAGGCAAGGTAATTTGGGACAGATCAATCAGTTGAGAAAGTGGTAGGGCTAACCCCAAGGTATCGTTTGCGCATAGTTGACTTGGAACAAAAAAGGCTAAAGAAGCTACGCGTGGACTCAGGGGTGAGAGCTCAATTCCGTTCTTGAATGGTAGGAAGGGTTGACAACATTGTAAAGATTAGACGTACTGAGGAGGATGTTTTGATGTCGAAGAAAGCAGTAACACTGACCCCAAGGTGCCATCTGCCCAGATCTGCGTTGGACCTGAAGCGGCTTAAGAAACTACCGACGGACTTCGTATTGAGAGCTCAACCCCGTTCTGGATTAGTAGGAAGGGTTGACAACATTGCAAAAATTAGACGTACTGAGGAGGATATATTGATGCCGAAGAAAGCGGTAAGGCTGACCCCAAGGTGTCGTCTGCCTAGATCTGCGTTGGGCCTGGAGCGGCTTCAGAAACTACCCACGGACTTCGTGTTGAGAGCTCAAGACCCATTTTTGATGATGAGAAAAGGTTAACTATATTGTAAAGATTAGGCGTAGAGGGGAGGATCTATTGAAATTGATTCGACATAAGACTTAAGATTGTGCTCTTATTACATTTCCTGGGTGGAGTCTATTCTTACTTAGTAGCTGTATTCTCAAGTATCCCACCTCAGAGATTAACTTCAAGTCAAGTCCTTTAATAGGACAGCAAATGAACTTATATTTTTCAGGCTCGTTGGAGCTGTTTTTCGAGAGGCAGATTTCAATTAGGCAGGGATCACGCATCGTAAAAGAATGTATTAACACCTTCTTCTTAACTTACTTGCTGCTGTGGTTGAGGCTCCGGTTGTGGTGGAGGCAACTGGTCCTGGGGTACGACAATGTTTGCTAAATGCGTCTCTTGCTGCAGCTGACGATGCAGATCCAAAGTGCGCTGCAAACGCTCCTGCTGGAAAGCCATGACCTCAATCAGCAAAGGCAAATGAGTTGCTGCAGTTGTGCGCTGCGGCTGCTGGGTATTGGCTGGCTGACCTATGACCGTAGGAACATTCTGCTGTTGTTGCTCTGCATGCTGGCGCAGCTGTTGATTAAGGGCTACTTCACGATTAAGGCGCTCCTGTTGACGTTCCACAATGCCCATGAGCAGCTGCTGCTCCTCGAACAGCTCGTTTAGCTCATTGCCCAAACGTGTATAAGCAAACTGATCATTGGATTTTTCCGGAGTGCTTCGCTGCTCAGTCGCTGGTAGAGCTGCAAAGGATTGGAAAGAAAAACCATGAGCCACAAAGCTGTATACTTTTTGCTACCCCTAGCAAAAGGTGCACGCCCATCGTGTGCTCCATTGATTGGTTATAGGTTATTGGTTATTGGTTATTGACTAAATACCGGAGCAGGCGCAGTAGCAACTGTACAAGCGTACTCCCTATGAACACCCCTACTCAGAGCTGTAGACTTTTTGTCCTTTGGCTCTAACTGGCTCTCCTTTTTTTTTTTGCTGCTTGCTTTGCCTTTTTTAATCAAGGCAACAAACGTGCGCCAGCAGAAAACAACTGTAAAATTCTGGCTAGGTGTGCAACAAAAAAAAAAAAAAAAAACCGTGAAGAAAAATGCACCGTTAGTGTCTGATGCTGATGACGGGGCTTTGTAAAGGGTTGCCAGTGTTGGTAAACGTGCAGTCTGGGCTCTACTCGGTCTGGCTACGCATAGTAAAATGCCATTCACGTAGTAAAAACATACATCAGAATTTGTGCACGAAAAAAAAAGAAGAAATTCGCAAAAAATAGTTTCGGGGTACGGCTGAGCAGTCACGGGGGCTACGGAAACAGAAACAGAAAGCAAAAAAAAAAAAACGAACAACTGTAAAGTGTAGCATGAAATTGGCTGTCGTTTGGATGTTGAGCTCCTGAGCCAACTGAACTGAAACCGCTGCCACGGCTGGCGGATAACCGTGAGTGTAGTGCGGGGTGCAACCAGCACCCTGCCACCAACCGACTCCCTACCCTCGGCAGGTGCACACAGACCCACAAGCCAACTGCAAATTGTGCTCCATTTTTATATAGTTTTCAGGCAAAGTCAGCGGCAGGCAGTGTCAATTTTGTTGCAATCAGTTGGGGAGCTGGCAACGCTTGCTGCAAAACTGTGGATTCAATAGTAAGCCGGTACCTGAAGTGGGGTTAAGGTAGGGGTAGGTGTAGGCTCGTAAAACCAAATTGTTGCAAGCATCAGCAAATAAATCTTGTACAGCTAAGCGAAAAGAAATGACTGCAAGTTGAGGAGTAGCAAGAAGTTGGCTATATCCCGGTGTGCTAACTGCTTTTGTCAGTAGCCAACAATTAAGAAAAGAAATCCAGCTGGAAAATCGATTAGAAACTGGAGCCAGATATTTTTAAAAACCAATAATGCAGTTCAATTCATGGAGAAAACAAATTTTTTACGATATATCTATATATATAAAAGAAACTTATGTTTAACATGTTACGATTGTTCTCATGAACGCGTCGATGAATTTCAAATCCGATTTTTACGTGTGTTAGAGATTGTCAATATGGAGGCTTTAAGCCTATGCGATGTGTCTATGTGTTTTGGTTCGTCAGATATACGCATTTTTATGAATATCGGTTTTTGTGTGTATATTGCCATATATACAAAAACTGGCATTGTTGTTAATCAATGTTCGAGGTCCAACATCGTTTCAATCATTGAGAACAGTGAATGGCGTATTGCCTGCAACATATCGAGCAAGTTTTTTCGCAAGCTAGTGGTACAGGGTATCCCATAGTCATCCGTGCCGACTTTACGTATGCACTTTATTTCCCTCGAAATGCTACCGTAAAGTCTTAAGAATACACGAAGTATATTAATTTAGAACAATTCGATTGGCAAAATGATTTTTTTTACACATGAAGCCATGCGCTTCCAAGAGGTTGGAGTCGTGCACGAAAACCGGATTTTCTCGAATCGACGTCTTTTAAAACGGTGCGCAGTGATACTTTTTAATTCTTGACCGATTTGAAATTTTTTAAACCAAAATTTTCGTAAATCTATCAGCTTGTGCGTGATGTAGGATTTTCACCTTAGAAGGAATACTTTTTTTTATAACAATTAGAACAATCCGAAACATAGATGAAAACGTAAATTTTTTCGGAATTCTTCGCAGTTTTCAGAGAATTCAGAATTTCAACAAAATCCTACGTCACACTATAGCTGATTGCCTATCTAATCGTTCTACCCAGGAACGTGAAGATCGCAATGAAAGTGGAAGAATTCGGTTGAGACAGACCCGTGATCGCGGCATTCGACTAATAATGGCGCAAGTTTGAATCGAGCTGCAAACTAATCTCAAAAACATATGTTTTTCCAGATAAGCTAACTAGAGAATCTGACGATGTTTGTTCACTTTAAGAGTATTCAAAAAACTTGGGCAGTACAATGTCTGCCGGGCTTCACTAGTTATTTATAAACAGATACAGATGGCTATACAATTTATACATTTTTGGCAGTTTTACTCTACTCTCTATACCGACTTGATTTAAGAAAAGCTGGATATCGTTTTTATTTGATTGTGACTATGCTACTTAATATTAAAAACCGAGCTTTTAAAAAAAAATATTTCGTAATTTTTTAGCCAACACATTTTCCTAAAAAAATTATTTTGAAATTTTCATATTTTTTCATGTTTGTTCCTTATATATGCCAATCAGTATTTTTTTTAAAGCTCGTATTTTTATACATTCTTTATTTTTTATAAATATAAATGAAATTGCTTTGGTGAAACGACATTTTTTTAAGCTTTTTTGAATGTATAAAAAAAATATATGTATTTTTTTAAAAGAACGTGGCAAAAATTACAATACATTTTTATATGATTTTATAAAATACATACTTTTTTATAATAAAAAATTTGTTTATAAAATAATAAGTTTGCTCATCAAGCGATTTTTTTAAAGTATTTAATATTTTTTAGAATAGCAAATAAAAAAAATAATTTCAAGCAGGTTTATCCAAAAAGGGTCTAGCTGGATAAAGTATTGGAAATTCTAATTAATTTTGTTAAAGTGTTTAAAAATAATTTAAAAAATTTAATTTTTAAATTCAAAGAACTGCGGCTTAATTCAAAAATAATAATTTTGACTAATAAACAAAATTTTTCGGAAATAGTTTTGCTCTATTTTCTAAAAAAATAATGTTTTTTTAATCAAAACACATTTTCCTAAAAAAGTTCGACTTTTCTAAGTATCATTCTTAAATATAAAAGCCATTATTTTAATAAATATATATTTCGGCTTACCATGTAAATTAATCTTAATTTTTTGTTTGTATTCATATACGTAAAGAGTGCTTAAAAAATTATTTTTTTTAGAATATTTTAGTGCCTGTTAATTTTTGTTTTTTAATTTACATATAATTATAATAATGCGAATATTGAAGAAAACAAGCGATTCAATTTCGAAAATTTATGAGCCTTTTTTTAAATTCTTATAAATTTTATGTGTCAATTTTTGTTAAATTTAAAATTTAAATTAGTTTTAAAACTTCGGTTTTAGAGTAGTAATGTATAAAAAGCTGTTTTTATCTTATACTTTTATTTAAATATTAATTTTTATACAATAGCATACTTACATAAGCGTATAACTCGAAAAATAACGCTTGACCTTTTTTAAGCAGGCATATTTTTTTAATATTAAAGGTTTTTTTATTTTTAATTTTTTTATTGGTTCCTTGTAAATGCTTAAATGGTTCAAAACTTGGTTTTAAAATATTACTATTTTAATTAAAAGCATATTTCTAATATTTATTAATTTTAAAAATAAACCGGGAATTTTTTCTATATGTTGAGTGAAAATCTTAATTAAATAAATTCTATCTTATTTATATTGTTATAGATATACTAGAGTACCTAAAAATGAGTAAGCTGCATCATTTTGAGAGCACTTCAATAAACAAAGAAGAATATTTAACAGGGATCGCCAATCATAATAGGGTAAAAAAAAAATTTAAGAAAAAATTAACTGGCGCAAATAAGTCAAATTTTAAAAGAATAAAACTTTATTCTTTATTCATATAAAAAAAAAATAACTATTAATTTTAGTTTCTGATAAAAAGATAAAAAATAGCTTGTAATATTTAAAATTTGTATTATCTTTTAAAATTAATAAGAATATTGTATTAAAAAAAAGATATTTAAAACATATTGTAAATATTTTCATTTTCAATTAATTAAAAAATTACCAATTATTTTAAATAGCAAAATTAATTTTTTAAATTTAAAATAAATATTTTTCGATATATATGCAATATATAATATGTATATTTTTTAAAATTTAATTTAATTAATATACAAAATTTTTTTGAATATACATATATACTCGTATATCGGCAAAAATAATTAAGGCGGGCTCTCTTTTTTGGTTCACTTAGATTTTGATGATTTTTACCTGTCTTATAGAGCTACTACGGAAAAGTAACCAGAAAAGTCTAAAATTGAAGTATTTAAAATTCAGTTATCGATAACTCTCTAAATGAATGGAATTTTGTAATAAAAATTTAGTTCTTTATTATTCTCTAGACGCTCTATAGCCGAATATAAATGTTTTTAAAATTTTAAATAAAAATTGTGTCTAAAAATCATTAGAGCCAAAGTGCAACTTTAATGGTTGGTGCATTTATGTGAGGTTAAGTTCAATACCGTTCCATCGTTGCCTAACATGTCCTTGAAGCAGCAATATTAAGAATGCTACAAAAGAAAAAATTGAATTTATTTTATAGTTTTAGTTTAAAAAGAGTAAATAAATTTTTTGATTTAAAGACATACAATAAAGCCAACTCTTCAAGTTGGCAAATATTTTGTTATCGTTTGGTCAACATTAGAGGTGGAGAACTATCGATAGTACTAGCGGCACTATCGATGGTTGAGCACTATCGAGCTACCATCGATAGCAGCCAGACATTTACGATAGTGCCAATATTGCTATCGATAGTTCTCCGATAATTTTCACATCACCAAAAAATACAATTTGCGCGTTTATTTGTGTCTAAATGATGTGATTAAAACAGTGATACCTCAATAAAAAGAAATGGATGGCTTTCTTCAAAGACGTATATTGCTTATTTTTAAAGTACAGTATGAACGCGGTAACCGCAACTAATAGAAATCTAGGTAGTTTTTCTTATTGAGGAGGTTGCAACAACCGATGAAAATATATAACTCGTCTCACGAAAATCTTTCAGAAATAGGAAAAAAGGTTACAATGCTATATTTCTTAGTGTTGCAAAAACGTCGGGAATCCCTCAGGCTCAGTGTGTCGAGGGCTGAGAGGCAGGCATGCGATGTAGCAGCACGGACTCGGAGAAAGGTTTGGCGAACGAGAGGCAAACCCAAAAAATAAAAATTAAGTCTCACAAGTATGGAAATACTATAAAATGTCCGATGATAAAAAATTGGCAAAGTGCGTTAACTGCGGAAAGGAGTACAAAACCAGCAGAAATACTTCAAGTTTGCACGATCATCTGAAAAGATTCCACCCTGGCTTGGAAAATCATGTCCCAGATTGCAGTACTCCAGCTGCAGGTATTTCGGCGGATACTGACAATATCGCATCGACAAGCGGCGATGGTAGATCGTCAATTCTGAAGCTTCGCCTTATTGTTTCGGAGAGGCAAACCAGGCTCAAGAAAGAAAATGTGAACATTCTTTAATTCTTGAACCAAAACTTTTGGATCAAAAAATAATAATATCGTATATGAATTTTCTTGTTTAAAAATTAAACAAACTTTAAATTTAAAGCTAAACTGTGGGCGGGACTATCGTCGACAATCGATAGTACTATAGTCGACTATCAATGATTGTGAAATTATTATCGTCGACTATCGATGGCGCCGACTATCGTTAGTTCTCCACCTCTAGTCAACAATACAGTTGTTCCAATGGAAATTTTAGTCGGCAAGATCTCAAAGATCTACTGCTCACAACTTTAAAGAATAATATTTTATTTTTATTTAATTTTTTTACTTTGACAAACACTAAGCTTATTCAAAACTGGAAATGTTACATAGACTACTAATAACTAACACCAAAGCAACAGTCCCTTAAACCAAACGTAGCTTAGACTCCTCCCGACCACTATCACACCCACCCAGAAAGTTAGTTTACGAGCAAAGTTCAGAATAAAAAAAAATAAAAAGAATTACATACATTTGTATAGAAAAAAGTGTATAAAAATATTGCGCAAAAAATTGGCTAAGAGTTGGTATAGAAAAAAAAAACTGAACAGTCACAGGAATTGTGAAAATGTTGTAAAAAAATGGCGAAAAAAAAACAAACAACCAAACTGAAAAAATTGTTTGCAATGCCTTTTTACTTTTTTTTTTTATTTTTTTTTAAATTTTTTGGGTAGCTTTTCATTTGGCGTTGCCAGCCATTAGAGAAAAAATCAGCAGCATCAACAGCAAAAGTTGACTATGTGCATATAGGTGTATATATAGGGAAGAAGGGAGTGGCGGGGAGGGGAGCTAGGTGTAGCAACAGAGAGAGAGATGAACTGAGTACCTATATATACACATATACACTCATACATATATATACATAGTGCTGTTGTTGTTGTTGGTGTTGCCACACATGTGGAAATTGTGCGCGTTTTGCAGTTTTTTAATTGACCAACAAATTTATTTGATTCGTTAGCGACGTTCATATAAAAAGCGCAGCGCAGAGTTGTATTTTGATACCCTATAACTGGTAGGACTAAGGGTTATATTAAGTTCATCATCGTGTGGCCATTACAACCCGCTCTCGGGTTACGGCCGACCTCAGCAGCTCTCGCCAGGCGCCTCTGTTTTGCGCGCGCCTTCTCCAATTAGAAATACCAAGGGAGGGTAGGTTCTCCTCCACTTGATCTCTCCATCGGAATCGTGGCTTTCACTTCGAATATCTTTTTCGCTGGAGCATCATTATCCATACGTACGACATGGCCGAGCCAGCGCAGACGTTGTATTGTGATGCACTGGACAACATCCATGTCTTTTGTTGCCTTCTGTGCCTTCCTCAAAACACCGAAGATTTTGCGTATATTAAGTTGGTATCGAAAAATTATATGCGTAAAAGATCAAGGGAAATTAAGGAGATTTCACTAAAATCCAAAGTATTTAGGAAAATGAAAAATCAACAACGGATCCCAATCCAAATCCTACAATTTTAATCGAATTCGTTTTTGCGTGCTCTGGAAAACGAAATTCTTTTGTCGACATTTCCTATTTTATTTTCGAATTTCTTTTATTTTCCCAATGTATTCCCTTGATTTACAAGTTTCTTACGGACAGACAGGCGAGTTACTTCCAATGGAACTAGCCATAAATGGGTTTCTTCACAGACGAAAAACAAGAAAAAAAAAAACATTGATTTCATATATATAGTTCTTGGAGGACTTCGACTTCTATGTAAAGAGCCATTCTAAACGTATTTTGCGAACTGATGCTTAGACAGTTGGGCGAAGGGGCTGATCTTATAAATAGTTAATTAAATCGGATCTCTATGCTCCATTGGAAGTCAAGGATGTAAGAAGAAAATAAGCTATAGTAGGAAGATTTCAAAAACAGCAAGTCCATCGAAACAAAAGTAACGACCGGTGGTGAGTATTGACCTGTACTAAGCGGTTCTACTTTCTTACGGAGAACTTCGAGTGGGTTGGAAATACTGCGCTTATTCCACTGTCTACGTCCGGAAGAAAGGCCCGCCAAGCAGCTCGGATTGTCATAGAATGCTTTATTCCGATACTTTTCAAAATGCGGTAGTTTTCTATATTTTGCTCGTCATCTCAACCTTGGGAGAATCTGTGATGAGAGATATGTATGATATAGGATGCAATTTCTTTACTATCTTCATGTATATATGCAATAGTCAGCTTTTGGTTTATGGTTGATTACTCGACCGGAGAGTTCTGTGGATTTGACAACATTCCTTTTGAATTTCTATCCCGTCTGCATTGACCATGGTTTACAACGATAGTTCAGTCAAATTATCTTAAAATCTTAAAGATTCGTTTGCATGATCGATTCCATTCGCAATCGTTGATTTTCTTATTGCCAGGTTGAGTGCTTAATCCCAGGACTAACTTGCTTTTAAAATTATTTATTGAAGGGCGTACGTCTAAAACAATGTTTGCACTTGTCAATGGAGATTGCTCATTGATTCAAAGACGTTATAACAGTTCGTATGTTGAAATGAAGGTTCAGCTATAGAAGATCCCTGTTTCAGTTCATCAGCTCTCTCTCTCTATCTCTTTCTTTGGAAGAAGATTAAGAAAGTACATGATTTAAAAATATCTCTTCAGATAGGTCGTTGAGTTTGTCTGGAGAAGTGAAAAAGAGCTCTACAACATTTCTGCTTCAATTCATCAGTTCTTTCTCTTGGGAAGAACAGTTTTTTCTTTTATTTACGAAAAATTCTCCTTGCCTGCTCGCAGTCTTTATCCTTCTTTTGGCAAACGTTTCGATCTTCAAAGACCTGGGCGGTCAGGCAAATTGTTTTAAAGAGGATCTATTCACTTTTATCAAATAATCTTAATCTTAATAATGCTCTTACCCTTGCATCATGTACGAACTGCAGCCATAGAAATTTATGGACTTCATCACTCAAGTATCCAAGACCAACTATAAGACTCTTCATCACCCAACTTCTGGGACTTCCTAAAAGATCTCGGCCGTCTGGCCACTTCCATTAATAAGAGCATGTAAAGAGATTTATAAGATAAGGAACCCCGTCTTTGCTACCCAATTATACTAATTCCCAGCCCCTTACCCTTTCAAACCTTCATGTATAAGCTATAGCTTTCCAGCTATTTAGTCTTATATGGTTTTAAAAATTTGTTTTCCTCATCACTCTTACTTTAAGACTCCTCCGCACCCAACTTCTGGGTAAAGAATTCTTCGAAGAGCTGAGCAGTCTGACAAATCGGGGCTCCAAAAAAGGTAAGGCCAGTAGGAAGCAAGATAACGAACGCTGTCTCTGTTACCCAAAATCTTCAATTACCAGCCCCTTAGCGTTTCGCTCTTCATGCACAAACTGATTTATAGACTCATATGGATTAAACAGTTTGATTTCTTTTCGAGAGTTTTTTCTTCATCACTTTAGTATCCAAGATCTACTATGCGACTCCACCGCACCCAACTTCTGAATAAAGACTTCTTCGAAAATCTGGGCAGTCTGGCAATGCTGAGCACTTCCATTAAATCCTCTAAAAAGGGTAGAGAGAACAAGCAGGGAGACTTAGGATATAAGGAACACTATCTTTGTTACCTAAAGCTTTCTAAGTCCCATAATCTTCCACTCTTCATGCTTTTTTTCTAACCATATAATGAGGCATCACATTGGATCGTCCATTTCGTCCTGCACCTAGGAGCAACCAAGGAACAATACAATGGATCGTCCGATCTCTGGATGATCTCGGTATAGGCTAAGTAACCTAACTAATCTAACGCAACCAGTCCCATACCAGTTCCTTTGCAATTGATTTTCTACACTTACTTATTAAGAACTTCCTTCCATTCACTCACTCGAAGTCACAGTGTTCCACTCTTCATGCTTTTTTTCTAATCATATAATGCGGCATCACAATGGATCGTCCATTTCGTCCTGCACATACGAGCAATCAAGGAACAATACAATGGATCGTCCGATCTCTGGATGATCTCGGCATGGACTAAGTAACCTAACTAACCTAACCCAACCAGTCCTATACCAGTTCCTCTGCAATTGTTTTTCTACAATTACTTATTAAGAATTCCCATTCACTTAGTCGAGGTTATAGTGTCTTCCGTAGCCGTGACGACTTTGCCCCAACCATCGCACAGTTTTTTATATATTTTTAACATTTTTAAATCCTTTTATGGCATCTTTCATTTATTTGTGGCTAGTGCTAAAAACATGTTAAATAAATGCATGTCTAGCATTTTGAAAGGCGATTTGGAGGCACTTTAAAGTATATCCGAAAGATACAATTCGCTTAATACGTTAAGTAGCGAGTAGTTCATATGACAAGGAATTCCAAAGCAATTCAAATTCAAAGCGGATGCTGCGTCCTGCTACTGGCTCTACTGCTCTCGTTCTTGTTGTTGTTGTTTCCAAGGATTACATATTGGTAAACAATGTTTACAGGACAACAACAACAACCTTAAATTATTGTTCCACAAATTGGTTTGTTTGCCAGCCGCCCTCTACGCTACAGTTTGCATCTGAGTTTTGGGGCGACTTAAGTTCTGGTTCAGGGGTGACTGGGAGCCTGTTTGATTTGATTGTTGACTTTATTGGTCAAGCTGTGGGGGTTGTAGGAGTTTGGGGGATTGGCTGCTGTTTTGAGCATTGATGTCTAAAGGCTTTTGTTGTTCTTTGGCTTATTAGCTGTTAGCTTTTGGTTTGTTTTTACGATACTTAATCTATGATTAGAATCATTGGACAACTTATTTAGTGAGTCGGTTCATGCTCATACTGACTGGTTCCATAGCCAGTTCTAGGCAAAATCAATTAAATGCTACACTTGACTTAATTTATTGTCATTTTTTTTTTTTGGTAAAAAGTAATAAAAACTAAAGGCAGGATTTGTTTTTATCTTTATGGCTGCATCTTTGGTTTGCGACAAATCAGATAATCTGCAGACTGGAAGTTTTAATTAAATGGAACCAAAATGGTCACATGTAAACGTTTTAAATAAAACCATGTTTACCTCTTGTCGATTCGGTGAGCTATCGATGCTTATACTCGTAGAGCTTCGTTTTAAGGTTCATCAATTGGGCCCCGAACCACCAAGTTCTGCCAGCCAAACAATTTACATGCCAATGGCCGGAGACATGCTGTGACATTAAAAATTCTGTTTAATGATGCAATCGGAATTTGATGAGTTGGAAAACTGAAACTCAGAGTGACCCCCATGAATGGATTTGGACTGAACGCAATCAATGCGTGTTGCCACTTGCCACACTTGGCTGACGGCAAATGGCAACAAACAGGCAACGCCAGGTAAATTGCAACCAATAATAATGAATAATTGAAAATCCAATCAAACACCAAATGAATACCGAGTCGCACTGACAGATTGACCAGGGTTGGCTGCTGCTGCCTTATCGAAGGACATTAGCATGGCTGGCGCCTGCTGCAAAATGCAATCAAAAGTGTGAGCCACAAAAGAGACAACAAACAAACCCAGGCCAAAAAGCGAAACCAAACCAAACCAAATCCAAAATCCAAACCAAAACCAAAACCAAATCCAAACGCAACCAAAGCGACCTGCATAGATGACACCCCAGGGACATGGATACGGCAAAAGTCAATGAATGGTAATAGGTGTCGACATGATGCTGCTCGTATATGTGTGTATTTTTTTTTTGGGAGATGGCGGTAAGAGGGGCGTTAGAGGGTCGGCAGCTCGAAGGGTTTACGGCGGAGTGTGGAGCACGGTTTGTTGTCGCCATGTCGTTGTTGTTGTTGCGGCTTTATTGGTGTTGTTTTTGCTGATTGCCACTTTCGGCAATGGATCGAATATGTGGCTGGCTCAATGTCCATGTATCTGCAGCTGTATCTATGTGTGCGTGTGTGTGTGTTTGTGTGTATCTACGTGTGTGTGTGTGTGCAGTTGGCCCTTGGCAAGCCGGCAACATGCATTAATTGCCAGTTAAATTGACTTTGACTAGGGCTGCCCTTATTGCCACCTTAAATGAACTGCCCCAAATGCATTTTCAACGCCTGTAACTCCACATTACACCATCCTACAAAATTGAAATCGAAATTTTGTAGGATTTTCCTGAAATGCAGTTTTAAGCGCCTTAATTTGAGATATTCTAAGCACTTAAGTTAAAATCTTGTAAGGAGTTAAATTGAAATTAAGGTATCGCTTGGCTCGTGCCATGAAATTTTTTCTAACGTTTTGGGCATGAGACGTGTGTCAGCGAAGTTTGTTCCGAAATTGCTAAATTTTGACCAAGCATGGAATTTGCTACACACTAACATTTCGGAGAGAGAAGATTGGATGTGAAAAATCCCCTTAAAAGGGAACGAGCTGACGATCTACACTGATGGTTCGAAGATGGATAAGTGCACAGAAACCGACATCTTCTCTGAAGAGCTTTCGACAAGAACCGTAGCATGACCATCGCTCAAGAGCTGTTGAATGACGTCAACGTCGACCTAGATTTACTCAAAAGGGTAATAAATGGTGACGAATCATGGGTATATGGTTATGATATCGAAACCAAAGCCCAATCATCCCAATGGAAGCGGCCAGAAGAGCCAAGACAGAAAAAAAAAATCGCCGAGCACGCAAAACACTTATAACCTTTACGCCTCTCACAACCAAACAAAAAATGCCATTCACTTGAAATTTGGAAAAGATGTTCGGGAAGAGTGTACCAACACAACAAAACAAAAAAATCGATAATCGAAAGTCGCCTTATTTTTGAACACACCTCGTATATTGTGGATTGCAACAATTACGAAAAACTTACGTCTGAACGACGAACGTTATTTTTAACGTCCTTAAGAAAGACCGTAGATCAATTGATTAAGCGATACCAAAGAAAGAATTAAATCTGCGAACTCCACACTTTTCCCGCTTTCAATATTTCAATGATCCGACCAATATTAACGTACGGATGTGAAACGAGGACTCTGAGGCCTCCTAGAGAGGGCAGAGAGAACAATTTTACGATGAATTCTTGGTCCGATAAGGACAGATCCTAATAATTACCACGTTCGCTTTAACGCTGCCTCTGTCAAGTCACTAAGACTTTAGTGGGCCTCTTGGGAGAGGCCGAGACCCAATTTTGAAAAAACCAGTTTTAATCAAACAGATGGAAGAAGAGTTGTTCGACACGCAGGATAAATAGACTGACAGATAATTTGAAAAAATTAAATGCCCAAAACTGTAAGGAAGCTGCAAAGAATAGAGGTTATTGGAGAAATATTGTTCGAATGACCAAATCTGATTTATAGATGCAGTTTCAAAAACGCTGACAGTATATTTTTTGTCTATAACTCTGATATACCTTTTATGGTTTTTATAGCTTTTGTCCGTAGGGTGAAGTTTTGTACAATGATAAACCATAATATCTATTCAGTGGAAGATCCAAGGAATGGCTTTTCGTGTCCAGAATCCCATTACGTTGGAAAAATAGGTTGAAAGTCTTCTTCGACCTCTGATATAAATGCACATCGAAGTGAAGAGTTCTATATCCGCAAATGGCTCTATTTATTTAGTGCCAAGTTCTATAGACTATAAGATCTTGGTACAGCAATTTGTACCTAAAAAGCCGATAAAGTTGATCTATCGTATTGACGTCTTGCCCCGGACGCCCTACAAGAAATAAGATTGCAGCAGTCATATTAAAAATAGAAAAAATTAAACTCATTTAGAAGATCTCCTCAATCCATCTGGAGGCATGAATTTTCTTATGCTAGACTAATATGCAAGTAATCATTGATATTTTTATAAAAAATCACCCTATACCCACTAAATCATTCACTCTTTTCCATGCGTACGCCTACAATGCTGTATTAATGCATTGGAAAAACACAGAAATTCACGGCAGGCTCTTTTTTTTTTAATTTTGGAATGGTTTTTAAGCTTTGAATTTTCTTATTTTTATACCCTGTACCGTATGGTACTAAGGGTATATTAAGTTTGTGCAAGCCGAAAATGTATGTAACATATAGAAGGAGACGTCGGAGACACCCCAAAGTTACCTAAAATATGATCAGGGTGAATAGAGAAGTCGATATACCCATGTCCGTCTGTCCGTCTGTCCGTCTGTCCGTCTGTCCGTCCGTCCGTCTGTCCGTCCGTCCGTCCGTGTGAACGCCTAGATCTCAGAGATGGTAAGAGCTAGAGTTACCAAACTTTCACATTAGATCCCATATTATTCCATAGGAGGCAAGTTTATTTTATTTTTTTGATATCGGGGTTAAATTATATAGCTCCCATAGGGGTGTTTGAGACGACCTCGACAAAAAAAAGCGTTTTGGATGAATAATTCGTTTGTTTATGAAGATATCGTAATTTGGTATTCGAAAGTTTTTTATAGTTCCCAATCACTGTACCAAATTTGATCAAAATCGGTTGACTATATCATATAGCTCCCATAGGACCGATCGGCCAAAATAACTTTTTTAAAGAAAAGTTCGCTATATTTCGTTTTTTAATTAAGATATTGTAACCAGATTTGGCGTTTGGAAATTTTTTAGACCACTTAAGCAATGTGCCAAATTTGAACAAAATCGGTTGACTATATCATATAGCTCCCATAGGTCCGATCTTCCAAAAAATCGATTTTTTAACAAAATTTGTTGTGTTTCGTTTGTTTGTTAAGATATTGGGACCAAATTTGACATTCGTGAGTATTTTATAGTTCCTAAGTACTGTACCAAATTTAATCCAAATCGTTTGACTAGATCATATAGCTCCCATAGGACCAATCGGACCAAAAACACGTTTTTTATACAAAATTCGAAGTGTTTTGTTTGTTTGTAAAGATATTTGAAATAAATTTGGCATTCATATCTTTTTTAAGGTATTTAAGCACTGTGTCAAATTTTATTGAAATCGGTTGACTATATCATATAGCTCCCATAGGAATGATCGGTAAAAAAAAATTTTTTGCTTAAAAATTCTTCTGTTTTTGGTTTTTTGTGAAGAAATCGGACTTTATTACAAGCTAGTGGTACAGGGTATCCTAAAGTCGTCCGCGCCCGACTTTACGTCCGCCATTTTTGTAATTTTGGATACTCTACGAGGGATTTTCTGTCAGGACTCCCAAGAGCTCCCAAAGGTTGGAAAGATGGGCTGAAAACCTTTTACGAGCTCGGATATATTTACACTTCAAAGCGAAGCGCCCTCCCAAAACCAAATCCTAGATCCGCACCATATTGGCATTATCAAAATATCTGAAACATAAGCAAACCATAGCATTCCAAAAAATAGTTTTATGAAAGTTCGGGAACTACCAAGAAAACACATAGAATTCAGAAGAAGATTATCTATTAGCAGTATTTTAAAACGTCCTTTTTGAAAAGAAACTTTGATAACTTGTAATTAAGACCCTTTCCTCAATTTATTTTTTATTCATTGGCATAATCTTAATATATAAACTGTGGGCCTATATTCGCTTCGAACATTCCCCATGCCCCTCATAGGGACGACTGACAAAATAGTCAGTCAAGGAATTATATACTTTATATTTGCAATTTTATTACACGAAACGAGTCTCTTTTTCGAGTCTAGTAGTTTCTGAATAAATTTCGACTAAATTTTGGTAAATATATAGTAGGCCTTCTCAACAACTTCAATGTCTTCATAACTAGTTAAATAATTCAATATTCATTTAAAAACTTTTCGGCACAGAATATGGAACAAAATTCTAAATTTTTATTCTTGTAAACAATTTTAAATCTGCAATCGCATAAGATTTCGGATATTTTCAATACAACCCATGGCACATCTTTGTCAACTAATCTGCCTACATTATAATCTATAACAATTCAAGTCCTTGCTGCTTCGATCAACAATCCAATCATAGCGATCAATAGGCAGCTCATTGCCCAACCAACTACGAGACGAGTCGCTGTAATGTCCTTTTGGCTAACGTCCTCATTCCAACGTCAGTTCTTGCGCAGCATGGCATTCCAAAACATGTGCTGAACCTACATTAACATCTGGGATATACTTCGCTCCGTTCGAAGTCTGGTAATCAATATGGCAATGGAAGGCTGGTCTTTGGCCGGCTGTTGGCTTGCCGCTTAAAGGATTGACATTCGAGTTGTCAAGTTGCACGGGGTACTCGAATACGGACTGGAACTTAAGATGTGGCGGCACTGCAGACATGGATGTGTTTTCGGCTGCTTTTTGATGCATAGGGCATTCTGGTTATGGAGCTTACACATATCATATACTTGGCATGATCCACTGGCATTTGTTTGGGAGCCTCCAATTTGACATGCGTTAAAGCTTGATTCAGCCCTATATTTTTTGTAGTAATTCAATGGATTAAGTATATTCCATTCAATTTATTACGTTAAGAGTTGATTTTAATACCTTTTGCTATATAATTCTATAATAATTTCGATCGTCAGTAAGGTACTATTTGTTTGCTGTTTATAAATAAACATACTCTCGATGATGTAACTATATGAACAGAAAAATTGTTTAGTTCTATCGGAAATGTGGCTTGGGGTTTTTAAATGTATGTTGAAGGTCATCATTATTCAAGGAGCAAACCCAAAATAAATGGCTAGAAATCAAAAGAGCAATTTAGATTTTTTTGCGTTACCTTGCCTCTTTAATTGTACAGATTCAACTCTATTGACACTAATTCGTTTTCAATAAAGTGCAGAACGAAGCACAAAATGTCAAGGCAACTCCAGACGCTAGGCAAGTACAGGGTGGCCAGATAAGTAAACAGGAGATATTAAGATAGAAATAAAGAGAAAGTATTACATTGGATCTAGAAAAAATTTATTAATTCAAGACACTGCTGTGCGGATTCGGCTAGGCTGGGTTGTTTGGGCAGCTCAGATAGTGACTGAGATTACCCAGAGACCATGAGGTCCATTGTGCGCCTAATTAAAAGGAGGGGTGGAAAGGAATTGAAGAAAGGGAGGGATTGTACAAGAGGATCAAAAACTGTAGAACATCCCTAATCGCCTAAGTCTCTTAAGTTACAAAACAATTTTGAGGATTCAACGAAGGCAGCCAGATGCGCGCTATCGGTACATAGGCTGCACTACCTAGATCCTCAAAGAATCGTTTTACCAAAAAACTTGGATTCGTTTTCTATGAAGCGCCGGGCAGTCGCATAGCAGGTGTTGGGTGCTTTCTGTCACTTTCTCATCTCTACAGCTGCGGCAGAAATCGTGATGGGGAACGTGCAACCTCTCAGCCACATTGCCTCATCGGCCAGAGTGCTCGGAAGATGTGACAACCGAAAACCATGTCCCATTTTCTTTCCGCCAGACCTCTAACCGTCTCCCTAATTTGCGATACGACGTCCTATTATGGTCTTTTTATGTCCGTATAAACCATAGGTCTATATTCTCTTCGAAAATTCCCCTCCCAAAGGGCGTCTAATAAAATTACCCGGGTTTGATTTGGTAGATAACGGTTAGGTTAGGGTAGGTTAGGGCGGCAGTTACGACTGACGTCCCAACTCACTTAGGCCAAGGGTAAGCCCGTTGCAATACCGTTACAGTGAGCTATTTCACCACTCTTCCCCACTTGAGTGCTCCCCTATAAAAGGTGGAGAATCCATCCTGCTGCCTGAATAAACCTTAAAAGGCATTTGGACTTGTTCGGAGAGCTGAGATAATTCATCAAGAAAGTATGGCCTTAGGAACCTAGAATCTTTTCCTGCCCAGCCCTGGCCAGTAATAGAAAAAGTGTTACACTGTCTTCAGCTCTTCCTCATCGCCACAGCTTCTACAGAAGTCGTGGTGGGGAGTATTTAACCTGGATGCGTGGTTACCCACCTAGCCAGTGTCCTGTGATAGCACAGATAACAGATGAGCACTAGACCACTATTCAGATAGCAAAGTTTTTTTGGTTCTTTTGCTGCAGTATGTGGGGCATATGTTTGCGCGAGATTCTACACGTGTTCGATATCCGATTCCACGTTTTATTTGCACAGAGATGCGAAGAAGTTTCGTAGTATCAGTTTACAGCTGGCCATGGGTATACCCAGGCCTCCTTGTCTTGAAGGAGGATGCTGGTAGTTCCTTGGCTAGCCAGTTCATCCGCAATACAGTTACCCTGAAGTCCCTATGTCCGGAAACCCATATGAAGTGAATTAAAAACTGCTCAGCAATCTCATCTTGATACAAGCGGCAGTTATTCTTCATGACTTCATGCACGAAGTCATCGAAACTAGGGACTTAATAGCCGCCTGGCTGTCCGAGTAGATACGTATATTCTTATTCCGTACTTGTAAGTTTCTTATTGTTGTCAAAGCCTCCTGAATTACAGAGACCTCTGCCTGAAAGACACTGCAGTGATCCGGAAGTTGGAATGAAGTTCTAACGTTGAGTTCCTTAGCATTGAAGCCTCCGCGGATGGAACCATACGTGTATATCTTTTACCGGAATAGTTAGTGCTTTGCAATTAGGGTATAGCTTTTCAAACATACCATTGTACCTTCTAAGGCGTACTTTTTGAGTCAAAATTTAGCTTCTTCGTATTTAAGTCCATTATTATACATTTTTGAGGTTCCATACACAGCTTCAATCAAATTTCATCTCACCTTGAGTAGTTAAAATCGTTGACAATGCAGTTTCTTTTGGGAATTCGACCCAATTACTACCCAGGAATGATTAAAATGTAATTACAAGCAACTTAAATGTCTTCTCCGGACTAACATATCTTTGGCATTTGTTTTAGTCAGGAGGGCTAGCACCAAGTAACTCCCAAGGAATCGTCAAAAGCGACGAGAAGATAGACCTCACTTCTCACCCACTCTGTTTAGTATGTAGTATTAAGTAAGCTTAATCATGCACAAAACACCCCGCTCACCGCCTTATTGGTTTTCTGTCCACAACCACTGACTCGTTTCCTTGACGATCGATGCCCCTGTAGCACAGTGTTAATTGCATTCTATCATCCTAAATTCAAGCTTTAAGCCTCAAACTAGACAATGGAATAAAAATTGAAAATAAATAATGCCAATTATACCGTATGCATTTGTTTGTTCAAGACGAATTGAGTTTAATATAATTTTTTGTAGCCCTAGACAAACAAACAAATAAGCAAACAAATAAATAAATCGCAATGTTTCCATATTGAAATTGCCGCGGGTCTTAGGGCTATGAAATGGCTCATAAACTCGCTCCCCTTTCCTGGAACGCATTGCAAATTGTCGCCCCGAGGCGTGGCACAAGATACAAAAGTTTTGTACGCCTTTTTGCACTGCGGTCGAGTTTGATATGGCAAATATTTTTGGATATAATTACATTGGCAAAAATGCCGCTAACGTTGAAAATTTCCATCAAATTGAGTTGAATGCCAATGTGTGTGTGTGTATCTGTGTGTGCGTGTGAGTATCTGTGTGCGTGTGAGTATCTCAGAGTTGCCGAATGTTGTTCAATTAACGTGCAACGCGCTGTTATTGCTGTTATTGTTGTTGTCTGCCACACACTCACACACACGGGCCAAAGGCACCGCAAGCGTTTTGCAACACTGCCGCGCATATTGCAATATGTGAGCAGCGACTGACTGCCTGCCACATGGCGGTGGCATCAACATGTTGCACAAATATAAACATAAATCAATTAACAATTTTCAGCGTTCGCTGGCAATATTGAGTAGAGTTGGTAGCTGGCCCAGATCCCGAACCCGAGCCCGACCCCTATCCCGGCACCAAGTAAATGCCCCGAGGCTCTATTTGAAAATCGACAATTTGCGGCAGCAGCTGCTCAAACGACGCGAAGCGACGCGACGTTCTATCCACACATTTTGTGTTGCCTACTTTCAGGCGGCAGTTAATAAAATTGACATGTTGCAAGTTTTTGGTGGCAGCAGTAAGGAATGGGGGTAGCATGAGGCAACCGTGCAGTGCTTATAATTGCATTATTTTAACCACATTTTGATGCATTCTGCAACAGTTAGGTTGGAGTTCATGTCAATGGAGATGGGGCGATAAAAGTTAGCAAACCAATTTGAAGAACAAGCGTTAAGAGTCCCGAACTGCGTAATGTTGTAAATGGGATAAAGCTCTTATATTTAACTTGGATTAGTTAATTTTTAAGCCATTTGCGTGGGAATAGGAAGTACATCAGGAACTTTCTCGGCCTTGTCTTCGGTCACACGCTGAGCTAACTTTCTGAGGAGGACCAAAGCTATTGAGCATATCTAGTCACCTAAGTCTCTCATATTGCAGAGCCATAAAAGTAGATTCGACTCGAGGTCTTCGGATCCATATGGGCACATTATACAGACTACTCTGGGCCCTCAAAGAATGGTTTACCCACAGACACTGGGTTCGTCTTCTTAGAAGCGTCATGCAGTCGCATAGCAAGTTGTAGATGCTTTCTGCCTCCGGATCTTTGTCCAAAACCTTGCCAGCCTTGTCTGGATTCGTTCCGGAAATCTTTCATTAATTTACATGCTGAGTTAACTTTCTGAGAAGGATCAAAGCTATTGGGCATATCCAGTAATCTAAGTTTCTCATATTGCAGAACCATTTTGTGGAATCGACAAAAACAGTCAGATCCCATATGGGCACATAATACAGAGTACTCGGGTCCCCAAAGAATGGTTTACCCACAAAATGGGTTCGTCTTCTTAGAAGTGCCGGGAAGTCACGTAGCAGATTTTCTATGCCTTCTGTCTTTTCCTCGACTCCGCAGAAGTCGTGATGGGGACATACAGTCCCTCACCCATTTGACCTATGTATGGTGCAGTGCCCCTTTACAACATCTATCACCATCTTAGTCCTTTTATTATGCAAGCGCAGAAGCTTAGGCTTATACCTTGGCCAGAATTCTCGGGAGATGCGACTACCGGGCACAGTTTTCCATTATTTTTCACCAGAGCTCTGGCCGTCCCACTGCTATACGACGTCATCTAGCCAACATGGTACTGGTTAAAAATCAAAAAAAAATTTTCACCATACGGATAAAAAATTCGGGAGCATTTCATTTTGGGGTAGAACCCTTAAGAAACTATCAACCTATTTTTGCAACTTTTGGGAGGTCCTAACCCTATAATCCCCCGTCAATACGCCACTCGTCCATAGTGTAGCAACTTACCGCCTTAAGTATGAGCTGTGTAAAATCGATATGAAAACATTTGAATATGCAATAAGTAGTATCGAAAATATATATTTAAACCCCCCCTGCGGCTATGCGCACAATAAACACAATACAAAGAGCAGCAAGTGGGTTTGGCAGGAGTTAGGGTTTTATTTTTTAGGGGGTAAGGGGTTGCGTCTGAACTGAGATACTTTGGCGACATAACACACATGCCGACAGCAATGGACGCGCCCATAGCAAAACTCAAACCGTACCGAACCGAAACCGAAAAACTTGTTTCATAAATTTTCTATTCAAAATGTAATTAAACCCTTTCGCTGGATGTTGGACTGCCTCGCCTGGACCTCAACTCAACTCCGCTCGACTCGACTCGAGTCAGCTTAGCTCAGCTGCTCATCTAATTACAACAAAAAAGGCATCCCCCAAAAATAAACCCATTTGGCAGTTCCATTTCGAGCACGAACAGAGTCCAGCAATATACTCATATACTCGATAATTACAAACGAAATGGTCTAAGGCAAAAGTAAAGCCAAAAAACAACATAAAATACAACTTGCACATACTCACAGATACACATATACACAGCTGCATAGATACAGATACAAATACAGCTACATAGATAGATCCATATAGCAGACAGAGCGAGGAGAGCTTTGGACAGTGTTGGTTATTCCATAAATATCTTCAAAGTCATTAAATTTCACACATGTTGGCAGCACGCTGAATTGTTTTAATTTTAAAATTATTGTCATTAATTGATTTTTGATACAGTTGGTGGCAGGCAAAGGGACTTGAGCATAAATCTCCAAGGAATGCCAAGCACCAGACTAGAGCCAGTCCACACCCAACCCAACCCAAACCCAACCAAACGGCCCATGTGTGTAAATTTGCCAAGTCAACCCCGTTCCCAAAAAGGAGACCAAATGCGTCGTCGTCTTCTAAAAAAAATAACACTAGAGAGTATATAATTAGTGGCGCCGAAAAAAGCCTACAGCAGGGGTAGAGTAGTAGCTGTGCTGTCAAAGGGGTAGCTAGCTATGCCTGGGACAGGGTTCTTCGCAGCTCGTATGCGGAAACTGTGGGGTTTACGGTTTTGCATGATTATTGAGACCATTATTTTTGTTTAATTACGTTACGGGCGTTAATGTGTGCGTAGAGCAGAGCAGCTTCCCAAGTCTGACAATGGGTATTAAAATACTTCCCACTTTTATAGGCTTTATGTGGGTCGAGGCAATTTAATGGCATTTTATTTGCAGCCATAATAACTTTCGGTTAGGTGAAACTATGGCATCCAACCCAAGCACATTATCGATACCAGCTGCTACAAATTAATTGCATAGTTTCATATTCATAGTTCTTGTTGGAAAGCTCGACTACTTCAAAAAATAGTTTTTCCATTTGGTATATTTTTTAAGCCTATTTTTTTGGGAGTTCGAGTCAAGCTTCAGTAAAATGTCTCTGAAATAACTTTTGGTTTTCTTTCCAATTTCTTCTTTTGTTGAGAAGCCTTTTCTTATTCCAATGTCTATAATATTGTGCAACTCCCAAGCATTTCCTACGATTAGGCTTTCAGTCTGTATCGCTGACAACAGCTAAATTCAGAGCCTATATTCCAACCAGAGAGGAGTGGAATACAGGTGTTCCAGGCCCTGCGGGCTCGATAAAGGTATACACGGACGGTTCCAAGCTAGACGACCGTGTAGGGGGAGGCGTTTACGTTGAGGATTTCAACATTCGAACTGCTTTTCAACTTCCGGACCACTGCAGTGTTTTTCAGGCAGAGCTCACTGCAATCCGGAAGGCTGTAATAACAATTAGAAACCTACAAGTTCAAAATAAGAACATCTGTATCTATTCGGACAGCCAAGCGGCTATTAAGTCCCTAGTTTCGATGAAGTCTTGTATGAAGTCAGTGAATGACTGCCGCTTGTCTCTAGGGGAGATGGCGGAGCAGTTTTTAATTTACTTCATATGGGTCCCAGGACAATGGGACTTTGAGAGAAATTGTATTGCGGATGAACTGGCTAGAAAAGGAACTACCAGCATCATCCTTCAAGACAAGGAGGGCCTGGGTATACCCATGGCCAGCTGTAAACTGAGAATACGAAACTTTTTCGCTCTCTGTACAAATAAAACGTGGAATCGGATATCGAACACGTGCAGAATCTCGCGGTAAACTTGGCCAACATACTGCAGCAAAAGAACCAAAAAAACATTGCTGTCTGAATAGTGTTCTAGTGCTCATCTGTTATCCGTGGTATCACGGGACACTGGCTGGTGGGTAACCACGCATCCAGGTTGAATGCTCACTACCATGACTTCTGTAGAAGCTGTGGCGATGAAGAGGAGCTGGAGACGTTGGAACACTTCTTCTGTCACTGCCCTGGACTGGACAGTAAAAGATTTAGGTTCCTACATTCACACTTTCGAAACGATTTATCTCAGCTCTCTAAACAGAGTCCAAAATGCCTTTTAAGGCTTATTCAGGCACCCGGATGGCTTTCGCACCTTTCATAGGGGACCTCTCAAATGGGGAAGAGTGGTGAAATAGCTCACTCTAGCGGTATTGCAACGGGCCTATCCTTAGCCTAAGTGAGTTGGAACGTCAGTCCCAGCTGCCGCCCTAACCTAACATACCTAACCTGTATCGCTGAAGAAATTCCATTTCGAAGCGAAAATCTCGAATGAACTCGTAACTGGTTCGTGCGTCGACTTTAAGCTATGCTCTTGTCACTGAAACTTTTCGAACTTAGATTTCAAGATTCTACGAACTTTGAGGGTGACCGATGGAAAACTGACCAAACATAATTTAAACAAAAAAATTTCAAAATTTGTTCTACCACTTTGACCCATCTTTCGGGTAGCATTGGGATGCTCCCTCGTCCTTTGAGTCGATCCAGAAGTTAACCCTGTTTTTCTTTCCGCAATTATATTAAGATATCGGATAAACCATTAATCATTGAACAAAATAACGTCTAATCGGCCGGGGCAATATCTGGAGAATGTAGTGATTGGGTTAAGGAATACCAGTAAAATGCCTTCCTACCACAAAGTGTTGCTAATAAAGTGGGATCAATGATCACAACAGATTACATCTTTAACTTCTTGCCATTAATATTCGGTTAAGAACAACGCTACAAATTTTTTAAAGTTTTACGGCTTTTGTCCAATTGCGGAGACGGAACGGTGGTGAAAAAAGAATGCACTACTAATAGATAATTTAGGCTAGGTTAGGATAGCCTAAAGATAACAGACTTTTATAGTCGTTGATATATTTGCTAATACAGATTATCTGAGCAAGATCTAAAAGCATTTTTAGTGCAATACGGGTCGCGTGTTTAGGTGTTACCCGCGAGGGGTACTAGGTTGCGGCCAGTGAAATATCGAAGATACAAAGCTGGGAATAAGCAGTCCCGGAGAGGGGACTAGAAGGGGAGAGTCTCATACTAGTTTTTGGGTTGAGTCCAGCCTTTGAATTTACTACACCATAGCAGCAATAGAGAGAAAAAAATTGCTCCGCGATCTAGCTATCATTTTGTTAAGAGCAGAATTCAACTTCAATAGCATTCTTTATAGGTATTCGTCAGTTGTCGACTACATGAGTCGGTAAATCCATGTCGAAGGTACGGTTGCGGAGTGGCTTCCAATGAGCCAAAAGTAGGGTCTTTCAAATATTAAACTATCCTTATATATTTAGTCATTCTCTCGAGGCAGCTTGTAAGCCTTAGAGGGCAGGAATTAAGGAAAGTGTGCCAGACATGGATAGTAGGAGGAAAGTGAAATACCTCCAGCGTACCGAAAATGCCGGATAAGGTGCACTCCGTTATAAAATCACCATGGTCGCCTCACAGACCTTAAAGTGAGTTGCGTTGAGCTAGTAATCCGACCGGAAAAATTCCTTACTCAGCTGAATTTCGACCCAATGCTCCGACCAGAAGTGTCATACATTATATATGAAATTTTTATTTTTTTTTACTAGATGGTGATACTGCATGTTCAGGAATAAATAATAATATACTGAGTAGTTTCTACTAAGCTTTCGATTTGTGCTTCGAACTATCCTGGGTTATGTATAGGAGTTGGTAATTATGGCAAAAATCAAAACGTCAAAATTGGAAAGTCTCAGAGACATCCCCAGCTTCGACAGCCTGCTTATCTGGTCAGGAGGTGCAAAAAACATTTTACGTGGAAACGAGTTCCTCTATAACAGTCCTCACAAAAATCATCATAATGACCATGAGGCCCTGAGCTTTAGTGGAAGATACTCCAAGTTATGCTTGTTTTTTGGTAAAACTTTGAAAAAGTTTTTTGCAATATTAGATGCATGTTGAAATTTTACCAAAAGTTGTACTTGCAGTTTTACGAAAGGAGATTAGAGTTGTACATATTTTCCTAATTTGATTTATAGGATAAAGAGCATTAAAGAAAAGAAATGCAGATAATGGAAGATTCGAACTTACAGCTATCATGTACGAACACATCGAGTGCCCCTTCAGGAGCTTAATCCGCCACTGTCTGATCATTCATTGTAACACTGGTGCTGAGATACTCAAACCTTTAAGAAACTATTCTCAAGACTTGGAAGAAACATTTTTACTGGGAATAGCAACGAAGCTCATATGGCTTGGATTTTTAGTGTCCATGTAACCAGCTCAATACATCATTGAGAATGACTTGGCCTAATCTCAAAAGTAGGCAACATTTACTTTTATTTCATTTTTTTTTTTTGTTATTTTGTATCTGGATATCTGCGTTCTACGACTCCGGTTGGGCTGCTGGGGGTACAAATTTGTGACACGTTTCCGACACGTTTGCCATGTCGATTTTTCTTAAGCAAAACGTTTGTCGTACGCGCCCAACTCATATATATTTTATAACTCTTGTAGAGGAGGACTTGTTGTAGGAACACGTTGACTGCGATACATATCAAGTGGGTTTCTAGATTGGGAGCAGGGGGGTTTGAGTTGCCAGCTTAGAGAGGGGTATGGTACCTGGTGTAAGTGTGTGTGTGTGGGGGGTTAAAAGATAACTGTCGCTCAGTGTTGACTCATATGCAAATTTTTACTCATATGCTAAGGTTTTTCCGAGTTTTTTTTTTAGAACTAGCAGGGAAGGGGCATATGAGGAAACAGTATCTGGCTTTGTGTGCCACATTCTGTTGTTGTTAATGGTTTGATGGGTTTAAAGTTGTCTATGTGTGTGTCAGTGTGTGTGTGATGGCGGGCGTTTGCGTCAATATATTGCTAGGGGGAGTGGGGGAGTTAGAAGTATTTTGCATATGGAATGGGTGACCGGAACGCTCTGACTTGTATATCTTATGACTTTAATAACTTTAGTGCTGGTACGTGCCATTGATCCTTGATGTATGCAATGCGCTTTCATTATAAAATTTCCTGCTTAGCTAGGGATTTTTTTTTGTCTTTTGGGCATGCCGATTTCGTGAGCCGTTTAGTCGTGACTAGAGATAAGGTCTGGCGAGGCACGAGTACGCCACAGAACAGGAGTGCTTAAGTTTAGGCTCGGATTTGGGGCGCGAAATTTACATAGCAAGGGTTTATGAGTTAAAATACAATTTTTAAATCCTATAGAGCAAACCGATTTGAAGTCCTTTGAAGAGCAATATTACTTGCAAAATTAAATAACATTATATAAAACTGTTTCTATAGTGGTGTGTCAAAAGATTTATATTGTATTAAAATTATTCTCTAAGCTTAATCATTAGTCCAAAAAATATATATCGGCGGAAATAAGTGAAGCTCTACCAACTGTGTAAAAATCATCAAATTCGAAGAAGGTCGCCAAAAAGTGGCCCGCTTCACTTATTTTCTCCGATATAAAGTTTTGTTTTGACCTAAAATAATAATCCTCAATTAAAATTTGGCAGTCGTCCCTTGAAACCTCTTGGTAGAAATAGTGTTAAAATTATACTAAAAAAGTTATAAACAATATACACAAAAAAATTATAATTTTTTTGTAAATGTCATAATGCACTTAAATTTTTTTTTGATAACGTCACGCTAGGCAATTTTTTATAATTTAAAGTCAGTAGGACCCTTTGTTTCCATAGATTTAATTTAATAGTGAATTTTTTAACTATCAAATAAAAACTTTCATAAATCTCAGCTCTATTCCATTTTTATCAAATTTTTTGGTACCTAACGTCACGCCAAATTGGAAATGCATTTTTATTTGCTATATATAGAATTTCACTAACTGAATTTTTTTTCGTTTTTTATTAATTCAGTTTCTTTTTCAAAACTCTATTTCCTAACTAGCAAGAAAAACTTTTGAAAAATCTTAGTTCCGTCTCCATTTTTATCTAATTTGTTTTGTACCAATGTAATGTTACGCTAAATTGGAAATGCATTTTTATTTGCTCTGTATAGATTTCCACTAATCCGGTTTAGTCCGGTCTCTGTGGCGTAAGGACCCCACATCGTGGGCTACTCTAGATAAACTAATGATAAACTGTCTCTTCTGTGTTCTCCTGGTCACAGCTTCGGCATCTGACGTTCTAGGGCCAGCCCATTTTCTTTGCATGGCCTCCTAACGGCCAATGTCCGGTTATTGTCGATGCTACTTCTAAAGGTCTATTGTTCTTGGCTTGCTTAGCAGTTCGGCCGTTTCTACGCTATGTAACGTATCGCGGCCAAATTGGTCCTTTGCACATCTTGCTTAGTGCCACATATTTTTCCATCTGGTTTCAGCCTTGTTCTGAGCTCGCAGAAGAAGCTCTCTTTCTTGATAGCGTCTGAGGGTCCTTTTCTCGTCCTAGTTCGTCTAGCTTTTTCATTGCCCGTATACGTTCCTATGTCGCAGAGCGATGTTCATTACTGCTTCGCCAAGGGCATATGAGATCTTCTATTGCATTGTCATGATGATTTCCTGAGTTCACGGTTGGCGATTCTGATTCGCTGTTCGGAAAATATACACACCTCCGCCAGCTGATTCGGAATGACTTATTGCAACACCTTACATCCGCTTCAATCTGATGCCAAAGATTTCCGCACTGGAAGATGCTGTTTCTGCTGCCTAGGCAATAGGAGACGAGCATTTACTTACTCCACATAGATTTCTACTAACTTCAAAGCTCTACTTCTTAAATGGCAAGAAAAACTTTTACAAATCTTAGCTCTGCTTCATTTCTACCTATGTAACGTCACGCCAAATTGGTATCGCACGTTTATTTTTTCCTCATAGATTTCCACTAACTTCCTGCATTTTTTTTTGATAATTATGTTTCTTTTCTTTTTCTGCTTCCTCTACTTCTGTTTCTTGCTCCTTTAGCGCATTTCATCTTCGTTATTGCCCCGCGCAGTTGCTGTCAATTGTTTTGCCTATGTAGTTCCATAATTTTTTCCGTATTTTGTTTTATTTTTTTTTTCTTTTCTGCTGTGTTTCTTATATTTTATATTTTTTTATTTGGCACTTTTGATGGCCCATTCGTTCGCTCTCTTTCGCCTGTTGGCATTATGCATAAATTTCATTTTCTGCTCTTAGCTTATTCTTCATTTTGTATTTTGTGGGTATTTTGTTGTTGTTGTTGTTGGTTATTTTTTATTTATTTACGAGTATTTGTGTACATTGTTGTTGGCGTGTGTGTGTGGGTGTGTGTGTGTCGCACGCTCTTTCTGTGTGTGTGTGTGTGTGTCTGTTATTAATCTTCGTGGGAGTTATTGCTATTTTCTCATTGCTAACATCTTTCTCTTTATGGCTTGCTCTCTTTCTCTCTATGATTTGCGTTCATTTGTGTATGAAATTAAAATCACACCCATGAGATGGCAACAGCGTCCCAGACCAGTCCAATTTACTGGCCGGTATATATGTATACTCTATCGGGTAAATATGTATATACATTATATACTATGTATATATGCATTAGCTATGCAATATGTATTACATTATTCTGTTAGGGTCCACTTCAGATGGGTTCAATTGATGCAAGTTTCTATACCATTGACCTTACAGTGAAATGGCTTATTAACTTTATCAAAAAGAATGTAACATCGAGAGGAAAGAATCAAGCAATAAACTGATTTTATGCTCCTTTTAACAGGAAAACATTGTGTACCCTGGAATTTCAACGAACATCTTGAAGAGCTAGCAAACGCCGACGACATCGCCCTCCTTGCCGTCAAAAGGTGGGACCTGCAGTTGAACCTGGACCAGCTCAGCGCTCGCGCAGGCGAGGTCGGCTTGAAAATAAACGTTAACAAGACCGAATTTATCTCGAACTGCGGCGATAATAACGTCCCAAGTTTCACAGTGTATTGGAAAGGACTCAATCTTAAACAGGATTTTTGCTACCTAGGCGAAAAATAACTGCAGCAGGCGGTTCATCCGCTGACATCGCCAACCGTATAAGCAAAGCCCGCGGTGCCTTCGCACTACTAAACAACATCTGGTCATCTAACGCGATATCGGCCAAGACGAAACTTCGGATTTTTAACTCCAACGTAAAATCCGTCCTGTTATATGCTTGCGAGTCCTGGTCGCTTACATCGGTTCTGATCCGAAAACTGCAAACCTTTGTCAACTCATGCTTGCATAAAATCTTAAGGATTTGGTGGCCACGCACCATTTCTAATGCGGAATTACTGAAAGCCACAAATGAGCTTCCTATTGATCTAATAATCAAACGCCGCCGTTTCGGATGGATTGGGCACACCCCTCGCAAAGACACCTGCGAAATCTGTAGAGCTGCGCTTTCATGGAACCCGCAAGGCCCAAGAAGCCGTGGAAGACCAACAACCTCTTGGCGTCGCATGGTGGATGCTGACCTTCGGGACTCCCATACAGACTGGAATAGCCTCAAACAACTTGCAAAAAATCGGTCGGACTTCAATTCTTTTGTTTTGGCCCTAAGCTCCACCCGGAGTTAGAGGAACTTATATATATGCTCTTTCAAGTCGAGCTGGTTTTGAGCTAAGTTGAACCAGCATACAAAAAATACAGGGTCTTCGTACAAGAGGTGTTATTTTGAATCACCCGGTATTTCGGTGGCTGTGAATTTTGAAGCTTTTATTCATTGACATTTGAAAAGTAGAAACTACGCCATTACTAAAAATGGTACGATACTCCATTCAACAACGCATTGAAATTATTAAAATTCACTACAAAAATGGTGAAAATCTTGCAGTCACAGTTCGCATTTTGGGTCGTCGTGAAACAGAAATTGGTGGAAAAATTCGAGCTGTTGGGACAAAGAATAAGAACAACTGAGAATATTGCTGCTGTAGCCCAAAGTGTTGAATAAAGATCAGGTTTGTCCATTGCTCGTCGTTCTTTGAAATTGGGCATTCCTCAAACGTCATTACACCGTATTTTCTATAAAGACTTGGAACTTAAGGCTTATAAAGTTCAGTTAACACAAGAACTCAAGCCGGCCGATCATCAACAACGTCGTGTCTTTGCTGATTGGGTCATTGAAATACATGAAAATGATCCGGAAACTATCTTGACTGATGAGGCCCATTTCCACCTCGGTGGCTACGTCAACAAGCAAGATTGTCGCATCTGGAGTCCGGAAAACCCAAGAGTTTTTGTTGAGAAGCCTCACCATCCTCCATCCTCAACGTGTGACTGTTTGGTGCGGTTTATGGTCCGGTGGGATCATTGGACCTTACTTTTTCGAAAATGAGGTTGTATCAACAGTTACGGTGAATGGATTGCGCTATCAAGAGATGATTAATGATTTTTTATGTTCGGAGTTGGATGGTATTAATCTGAACAACGTTTACTTTCAACAAGATGGCGCTACGTGCCACACAAGCAACGAAATTATTGCTCTTTTACGGGAAAAGTTTCCGGACCGTATTATTTCTCGAAGAGGTGATCACAATTGGCCACCGAGATCTTGTGATTTAAGACCTAGCGACTTCTTCCTTTAGGGCCACGTGAAAGATAAGGTCTACGCCAACAGCCCAGTGTCGATTCAAGACCTCAAAGATAGAATTCGTGAGGCCATCGAGGACATAGGGCAGCCAGTCCAGTCATAAAAAGGATATAGTCCTGTGAGCGTGGTTGTGGTGGCCATTCGGCTGATGGTGTTTTTCATTATTACCGGCATACCTTCCGCTTTCTTATGAAATAAACATCCGATCATTTATCTCAAAAAATGTAATTTTTCTTTGAAACCAAAATAACACCTCTTGTTAGAAAGCCCTTTATTTAAACGATCTGGCATCAAATTCGTCACAGGAGACACTACCACAAGTTGGAGCTTTCCGAATTTTAAGACCTGTAGATTCAGTGAGATTCAGAAGCAATACTCTCTAGAAGAAGAATATTTCTCTCGATGTTCTTTTTTATGCGGCTAGACAAAATGCATCCAAGACCTGCTTTGCGACTGCCCGGCGCTTCTTAGAAGACGAAGCTAATTTGTGGGTAAACCATTCTTTGAGGATCTGGGTAGTCTAGCTTATGTGCCCATTGCGGAACTGGCTGCTTTCGTAGAATCCCCAAAATTGTTCTGCAGAGACTTAGGCGATTAGGGATGTCTTAAAGTTTTTGATCTTCCTCCACAATCCCTCCCTTTCTTAAATTTCATTCCTCTCCATTTTTTCATTAGATAACACAATGGACCTAATGGTTGCTGGGTGATCTCAGTCACTATCTGAGCTGCCTATACAACCTAACCTATCCTTATCATGCGGCTAGAACTATGTCGGGTGGGTAAAAATTTGATTAGCCGAACTTTACCCCTCGGTGCATTTGTTAGAAATTTCAAGCACGACTTCGTTTAAGAGAACTTCGGTATCTATAAACATTCCCAACTGTTCCTCTCATACTTCCTGCTATACCTGCACTATTTCTCTCAGTTCTCCATTTGTACTCTATCTACTCCATTCCACTAGTAGATATATTGACGCCTATCACTCCCGACTTCACATACGGCATATTTTTGTTTTGAGGCAACTCCTTTACAGCTCTTTTTCACTGGAAGCAACTGTTAACTGTATTGGACTCCTCCTACTTTATGTTCAAAAGGGGGCAACACCAAATTGAGTTGTTGCCCTTTCGTTGCAGCTTTGGAAAAACAAAAAGAAAAAAAAAACTTTGGCCACCGCCTAATTCATTCATGAAAACCGTTTGCCCGGCCCGCTGCTTAGCATACAATTGCCACATTAAGTTGCCACAGCTCTATGGAGGATTGGCTTGGGTGTCGAGCGGGATCTGAGGCAAAGATAAATCGCCAACTGGCAACAAATTGTTGTTAGATTTCTTACGCTCTATGTGTGTCTGTGTTCAGTTATTTCGCACTAAAGCCCGCAGCCAAAGCCAAAGTGGCCAACAAAAATCGAGACAAGTTTAGAGGAAATGCTTTTTTGCAAAGTGCATTTCAGGCCTCCAGCAAGCTGCAACTGCAGCAACAACAACAACTAAGCTGCAACTGAAGCTGAAGCTGACGATGAAGAGCATTTTTAATGTGTTTGCGCTTTAGCCAAAAGTTGGCGTTGGGCCCATTTTTCTTGGGCTTGTTAGATGCCCAAGCGAAACGAAAATTCGAAACACTTTGCACCGCCAAGCACAAAAAAAAAAAAAACAAAACCCAAAAAAGTGAGGAATCCCTCGAAGCAGTGTCTGACTGTGGAATACACTCTACTGGAGTAGTATAGGGATTGGTAAAGTAAAAGCGTTGACAGTTGGAGGCATGGGATGTTTCCTGACAATGTTGCGTAACCCTGCTTGGCCACAAATCTGACATACCCCTTGACCCAATAGGGTATAAAAAACAAAAACAAAAAACAAGGTTCACAGCAATGATGACGACGACGACTACGTAGATAGACCAAGTCCAAGAGCAAAAGCTTCACACACCACAGACACAACACAACAAATGTATCTGTAAGATACTTGCAGTTGTTGTTGCTGTTGTTGTTGTTTATGATACGTCAGTTGTTGCTGTGTTGTTTGAAGAAGTTGTAAGAAATAGTCTGGGGTTTCGAGCATGCTCTTTGGTTTAGGGCCTTGGTTTGGTTAAGCAGCAAATCTTGTTGCTCTTCGCTGGCCATGCATGATGCCCACATCAACTTGGACAAATGAACAGCAGCCACTGCTCTCTGTTTGTGTGCACTGTGCACAGTGGTGCAATGTATTAGAATTCAAAAGCAGGGACTACGTTTGGCCTTGACTTTACGCCTTTCAAGGGCCTCAAAAAAAACCAAGTGCTTAAAGAGTTCACAAGTTCCCAAAAAACAAAGAACTGTGTGGAAGCATAGAGGTTGGAGCCAGGGTTGCAGCGTGAGCCTGAGGGTTGTCGGTAACAAAATTAATGCCTATGATGTATTAGGGCATTGGAGGAGATGCTCCAGGATGGTTAAAGAATGTCATAACTACCTCCAAGCCCTGTCCGCCCGGAACGAAGTCGTGCTATGTTGAGTGCCTGGACTCTCGGGAGTGGTAACACGATCGCTGACGATCTAGCACGACAGGGTGCCTCCTCCCTGACTGCATCTCCTGCGTCGCTTTGTGGTATTGGTTGGTTTACGATCAAAGCCATGAAAGTTGTGACTTTATGATCATTGATTCATCATGTCTCATATATTTTTCTGGAGTGGGGGATTTCCAAAGGGAGGTTTACAAATATAAGCTTTAAATCTGTTCCAAGATAATAATCGACTGGAACCGAACTAGTTCCAAAAGTTTCATTACTGCAGCCCTAGTCAGCAACTTATATTGTACAAGTAGTACATGTTGCAGTTGCAAGTAACTGACTTTAGCCATTACAATATATCCAAATTGTTGTTGCTGTTGCACTTTACACATGCAAATGCAGGAAGTTGCAATTTTTTGCGTAGTTTTTGCCTTGTGGCCATAACCACGAAAAATTGGCTAAAACTGGAGAACAAGCACAATGCTGGTAACTCACATAGAGACACAGACAATTCATTAATTAAACTGCACTTAACATCAACAGCACATCATCATTAATATTAAGAGACTGCAAGAGAGAGAGCCCGCTGGGTCAGCTAGGAAGGAGGCAGGGAGAGACGTCCGTGCTCGTTGGACACGCGTCGGTCTAGCTGTTAACGCCTTGACAGAGATACTTTATCTTAACATCAATTACACAACCCAAAAATCTAGCTGCAGTTCGGTACATATATACTTGACATTTATGATTAAGTTGGCTTGGCAACAGACCGCACCGCACCATACCGGACTGATCAATACCAAAAGGATAAACGCTTTTAGGGCCAGCTACTTTACTTGGCCTAAGTTGGCAAAGCTTAAGACAAAGCCAAAGTAATTCCCGCGCGCCAAATGTCAAGAACTCATGTTCAAATGTCAAACTCAACCGACAAACCGTTAATTAGCAAATCAAAGATATGCCACGCCACAGACGTACCCAAGTCCAGGTTGCAGGTTCGCAGACGCGACGTCCAGAGACGTCGACAATGTCGACAGCGTACAAAATCCGACAGTTGCGCACATTCGAAAAAGATCAATGAGAATTGTGAAAGAAGCTGAAGAAAACAGCAGACTGAGAGCAATTAAAAGCCAGAGAGCGTGAGAGCGGGCGCGGTGTGTGTTAGCTGGGCAGGAGCCAGAGACGGAGATGGAGACGGAGTTGTAGACAGAGCAGGAGCGAGTGAGCAAAACGTTTAAACTTTAAAGCGCCCAAAGCACGTCAAGTTGTCAGAGCAAGCAGCGATCAGCAGGCAGCAGGATCAGTACCAGCCATGATGTAGTCAATAAGCAGATGACGCTCAAGACAACTAAGAATTTATGAAGCTCTCTGAGCGAGGCAATGTGACGTCACGATGCGTCTAGTGTATGTTACTTATTTAGTTGATTTGGATGGACGAGTCAAGAAAAACTAAACAGGTACTGGAAATGAAAACGGAAAGCAATGCACCGAGAGGAAGACCCCGAAAAACTTGGGAAAATCGCATCCAGGATGTGGGAAGGATGAGGGCAGAGCCCTGGCAGAGATGAGAAGAGAGAGCCGACCGACCTAATTGGAGAAGATGGATATCCCGAGGCTACTTTGACTAGCCCTATAAGAGGACATATATAGTATTCGATTTTTTTAACTCTTCTGCTCTGTAATAACCAATTATTGGCAGCTTTAATAATCAAAATAAAAAATTTATAACTTAGTAGAACCATATTTCAGAAATGTTAAAGACGTCAAATTTCTTGATTGATTTTATCAATTTAGTTCATGTTTTCTAAAAATTATCCTTTCATCGTCATTTTTCTTTGACAATTATATCTTCTCCCCATATTAAATAATTTAGGTAACTTTTTTTTTTATTTAATGGGTTGATGTTAATTAAACTTTTCTATTCTGTTGAGATCCAAGCCAATTACATGTATTGACTTCTTTCAAAAAATTGGATCTGCTGGGTATTCTAGCGAGAAGCATTATCCTATGCTATAATAAAGAGTTGCTCAATATCTGTGAATCCGGAATTGGAAGCCCACAGTCATAATATAATATAAATATTTGTCTTTATTTCTCCACTATGAGCTACACATACAGGTATCGGTTTTTTCCCATCCATTCTTTAATTAACTCCAATAAACTCTTTTTTTCCGATCCAGGATATTCGAAGTTGCTTTATATGTCGATAATTTGCGTTCCCAAAACGATCGTTAGCAAGTTTTTACCTTTTAAGACAATTTTTTTATAAAAGTAAAGGATTAAAGCTACAATGGTAGTGAGACGGGCCTCCTTTTATAATATATAAAAGGTGCTTCTTAGAAGACGAACCCAGTTTCTGGGTAAACCATTTTTTGAGGATGTAGGTAGTCTAGCCTATGTGCCCATATCAGATCTGGCTGCTCGCATTCAATCCTCAAAATGGTTCTTCAACATGAGAAACTTAGGCGATTAGGGATGTCCTACAGTTTTTGATCGTTCTCCACAATCCCTCCAATTCTTCAATTTCTTTCCTTCCCTTCTTTTAATTAGGCAACACATTGGATCTCATGGTCTCTAGGTGATCTCATTTACTATCTGAGCTGCCTATACAACCTAACCTAACCTACAGTGTATAACTAATGCCATGTGACGTCATTTACTGATGACACTCTCTCACTGTGCTAGCAAAATGGCGCCACCTTGCCAAACTCATTGCATCTTGAGTACCAGACAGCACAAGTTGCTTCAAGAATAAGATACAGCGGGGGGGTTGGGACTCCAAGAAATGGAACAGAATGGTACGGAACATGCGTCGACGTTGGACTTACACCATTCGCTAGCAGCTCAATTCAGTTGTTGTCAATCATAAACTGGCCATAAGACTAGTCAGATTGAAGAGCTAGCTGCTCTCTGCCCCCCGCCCAATCCAATCCGTTGGTCCAACCTGCCCGACTGGCTGCATCTACGCATTGCTTCTAAGCGCTTCTAACGCTCAGGCGCAGCTGTCGGATTTGCATTACGGCGTCGACTTGCCTTGAAATTATGTGAAATTGATCAATTTCAACGCTATGAATGTTGTGCGGAATGTATCCCCGAATGGGATCCGAGCATTTAATGTAAAATGTCAATCAAAAGTAAAGTTGGAAATTTAATTAGAAATGCGGTGATATGATATCTAAAGCAAGTCTTACTGGCCAAGCGAGGGCCTGGGAAAATATACACATACAATAGAGCTGAGGAAATTTTTAATCAAATAATTCAATAGGGGAGTACAAGTGGGAGGTCCCAACTGTGCTATAGAGTGTATGCTTTAGAACTAGTTTTATTTTAGGCAGACAATATGAAAGGGATTTGTCGAATTCTTGCAATATACACTGTAAATTAAATGATATGCAATCTTCCGAAATACTCACAGATTCTTGCATACTGTGCCTTAACTTTGGAAGTCAGCGTTATTTTGGAAATGGCATATCATCGACTTTAAGAGAGTTCTTCAAGTTCTGTTAATGATGATGTACTGCTGATTTTGCTGTTTTTTTTTTATTAAAGAAAGAAGAAGACATCGGAGACCTCCCAAAGTTATCCAAATGACGATCAAGCTGACTAGAGAAGTCGATATACCCATGTCTGTCTGTATGAACGCCTATATCTCAGATGGTAAGAGCTAAAGCAACCAAACTTCGGTTTTGGTCCCTTTTAATTCCATAGGAGACAAGCTTATTTTAATTTTTTGATATCGGAGTTACATTATTTAGCTCCTATAAACGGGGAGGAATAAGAGAAAATAAAATTAAAAAAAAAGTTTCATTTGTTTATAAAGGTAATATAACCCAATTTGGCACTCGGAGCTCCGAACTACGAGAACCTTTCCCGTGGATTTAAATCTGTACGGGTTTTATTGAAGCTTTTATTTCTTAATGGTACAAAAAAATATATTTTTTATAAAGATGAGATTTTTAGAAAATAAATAATTGAGCAATTGAAGTATATCCAAATATAGCACCATAAGAAAGTCGAAGAGAATAAACTGGAATGTGCTCTAAATTTACTTTTCATGTAAAGCCACTCAGAGCAAGATGAAAAATTCTTAGGAAGTGGCGCATCCTTAGAAAACTTTCCCTAGGTTCGTAACTATACAGACTCTATATATTAAAGCGTGGATTACTCTTTGGTAAGACAAACAATTGGTAAAAAAAATTTTTAGAGGTATCCATTCATGGAAAGTTTCAAAAATTTTAGACAGTAGCGGATCCTGAAAAAACTTTCCATTGATTCGCACCTGTACAGATTCTTTGACAACTTTTTGGTAAAAGAAACTCTAAAACAAATGTAAAAAAATGTAAAAAAATATATCCAGAGGTCTCCACTTAGGAAAAGTGTCAATAAATTTTAGATGTGTGGATCCTGAGAAACCTTTCCCTAGACCTGTACAAGTAGCTTTTATTTCTTTTTGAGAAAACAATTTCTTAAAAAAAATTAAAGAAAAAATAAAAGTATCCAGAGGTCTCCACTTAGGAAAAGTTTCAAAAAATTTAGAACGTTGCGGATCCTGAAAAACTTTCCCTTGATTCCATTCAAGCTTTCATTACTTTTTGGTAAATAACCCATTGGTAAATATAATTTAAAAAACAAATATCCAGAGATCTTCACTTTGGGAAAGTTTAAGAAATTTTTGAAAGTAGCGGATTCTGAAAAAACTTTCCCTTGATTCGTACCTGTACAGATTTAGATACATTTTGTCAAAACGTCTTAAAAAATAAAAAGATACAAATGGGTCGTCAACTCAGTAAAAATTTTAAAAATTTTAGGCAGTAGCGGATTCTGAAAAAACTTTTTCTAGATACAAAGGGGTCAACTCAGTGAAAGTTTAAAAAATTTTTGGCTGTAGCGGATCCTGAAAAAACTTTTCCTAGATCCGTTCCTATACAGATTCTTTTAGAGATTTTATTACATTTTCTTAAAACGTCTTAAAAAAATGTTAAAAAATTAAAAAGATACAAAAGGGCCAACTCAGTAAAAGTTCCAAAAATTTGGGGAAATTGCTGATCCTGAAAATTTTTCCCTAGATCCCGTACCTATGAAGATTCTTTTAGAGATTTGATTACATTTTCTTAAAACGTCTTAAAAAAATGCCAAAAAATTACAAGGATGTCAACTCAGTGAAAGTGCCAAAAATTTGGGGAAGTTGTGATCCTAAAATTTTCCTAGATCCGTACCTATGAAGATTCTATTTGAGATTTTATTACTTTTCCTTAAAAAAAAAAACAAAGAAAAAGGTTTCAATTTTTTTGAGCAGCGTAGAATTAAACTTAATGATTTTCTGTGGGAAGGAGGTCTAAAAAAAATGTTCATATGCTCTTGGACTTGGAGCGTGGCTAAAAAAAATTTCTAACTTTTAAGAATTTAGTTTTGTGCTGAAAAAAGGTAAACGCTTTGATTAAATTTAGGTACGTATCTAAGGGATGCGTTTTGGAAGTTCGAAACTGAAATTTTTGGTTTCTTCTTGGTTTAAAAGAATCTTCTAGAATCTTCTGGCGAGATTTGTTGTTGATTTGAGACATGTTGAGAGCAGCTGTCGGACATTTTGTTGCCCTAGCATATCAATGGATTACTCTTCCTTCTGTATTCCTTAACACCTAAAATATTATAATACAAGAACTTTTATATAATATTTTTAGTTAAATTTAAGAAACTTTAAAACGAATTTCGCTTAATTTCTAGTGCATTTGTTTAAAAACCATTTTCAAGACTCGATCGTAAGGCATCAGTTAAGGTAATCAGTAACTCACCCAGCAGTAGGCAGCATATCCAAAAGAATAAATGCTGCATTTAGGAGCTTTACTGCAAGAAACAAGTAAAAAAGTTAGAGATTATGATTATCATTATTATTATGGTGTTGGGAAAAAAATATCTATATAAAATGCATTAAAAAAAATATTTATATGAACATAACATTAATTTAATGAGCGGCAAAGAGAAGATACAGGTACGAGGTACAGGCAATAAAATATTAAATTGGACATGCTAGATTTCGCTGGCCAGTTCTGAGGAAAAATACTAAAAGAATTGTACAATTACTGTGAGAAAATGTCAAAGACATAACGAGTGTTACTAGTAACTACGAGTATCTATAAGGTAGTTTTTATTATATTTTTGTTTCGTTTTAACGAGGCATCAATAAAGCTTTAGAACCAAACATTGTATCTGTATCTATAACACTTTGTTGTTTGCTTTTTTCCGGGTTATGCTTCATTTCTTTGAATTTCATAATTACATAGAACATAAGCGCGGCTTTGACCGCTCAACGACTTTAAGCGAGGGTCTGGGCCAGGGCCGGAGCTGGAGCTGGAGCTGAGGCTACCCCGCGGTAACTGTAAGTGTTTGTCGCCAGTTTTCTTGAATGAACCTCAAGTGAACTAACCAAGCAACTGGTTAGTTGAATGGCCAACTGAGTAACTGGCCAACTGGTTGACTGTTTGGTTAGCTGCTTACTTGACGGTTTTTATTTTTTATTTTATTTTTGCTGCCTTAATTAATTATTGTTGTATAATTTGTGCTTGTTTAAGCATAATTCACAAGAAGTGCGTATGAACTTATGAATGGACGGCTTGAAATGAGCTCCGAGCTCTGTTCGGGTTCATGTCTGTGCTCTGGCACACATTTCCGGTACAGTTGATCACAGCGCACTAGTTTGAGGGCGGTTTGATCATTTTTGGGATATTTTAATGAACCGAAGTCATATCGACAAATATGCGGTCTAGACTTTGATTGCGATTTCGATTCGATTTTATACTTTCCTAATGAATTAATCATTGGCGAGCACGTCAATGGATCCATAGAGTGCCGGATTCACGGGTTTAGTTTTCGGGGAATGTCCCTTCAAACGGTCGAAAAATAGGTTGAAAGTCTTTTGCGAGCTGAGATATGCATACTCTTCGAAGTGAAGATCCCTTGGTCTTGGGACCAAACCCTATATCCGCACTTAGATCCATATCTCTTGACGTCGAACCTTTTGTTCAGGTTGAAAAAAAATCAGGGATGAAAAAAGTATGAAACATATGTAGAATGTGGTAGCAGCCCAATTTATAGGATACAGCCAGTTTTTAATAGGATTGCTACCTCTTTGGGATTCCCAAGGCTACTAGGTAGACTCTAACTTACATTTGCCCTTTCAGAATAAACTCAGAAAATATGCACAAATGATTACACTAGATGGAGTGACGTCACAAATTCCACATATCAAATATTCTCACGGCTAGTAGATGGACTCGTAAGTCACATTTGCCATTTGACCATAAACTCAGAGAATAACGACACCTGCTTACAATACAAGATACTGTGACGTCACAAGCTCTTCATATTGCCCACACTATCCTCAAGGGAGTACTTTTAGTCATATTGATCTATAGGTATCAGTTGGCTTATTCCTGCTTTTTCAGCTTGGCTTCAGATTGAGACGATTGGCTGCTTTTTCCGGTTGATACAAGCTGATTATGGTGATAGAGATTTCTTTTATGGGTGAGCAGGCTTCATCTAACCTGGTGCAAGCATTTGCAATCTTTTCTAGTTGGCTAATATCTCTCAGCAGTTTTCTTACGAACTCTGAAACCTACAATCTACTTAGTTCCTCTTTGAATATGTATTGTTAACATTTTAAATTTGTCTATGATTCTACCCCTATGGCCCTATGCTTCACCTTTGAACTCTAGGAAATACATATACTCGTATGATGCCATACACGATCTCCCGGGCTGCATCTTCAGTCGCTATCTTTACTTAATGAATTTGTAAATTCTTCCATCAAGTCTTGGACGTTCTTGATATTGTTCCTAATCTTTCTAGATATTTAAGCTCAAAATTCGATGGTAAAAATCTAATAATCAAAGCCATTGCGATCGACTGTCAAATTAAAATTCTTATTAGATTTAATATCATACAAAATACCAAATTGTGTATAGCGATTTACTTCTTCCTTACCTAGTTCTAAGTAGGCTGATGCCAATAAATAAAAAAAAAAAAAAAAACGTTCTCAACAGAAAAAGCCCTATATATTGGCCATCCCGTAGAGGCTCTTGAGCAGAATTACCTCCATCGAATTTATAAAGCCATTCCTTGGTTTCAATAATGGTTTATTTTGCGCTAAAAATAATGCTTAGTATGGTCATCCTCTTTTTTTTATTTTCCCCGAAATCTAGAAGTATTGGCTACTCTATATGAGTCGATAGTTGACTCCACGCCAATTCATCTAACTGCCCTCGTTTAGTATTGAAAGACCAATACCAAACAATACCAAATGGGCTGGACCAACCCGCCGCTTGAGCTCTCTCGCCCAACTTCAAAGAGGGCGTTTTGGCCAATGTCAATCAATTGGTTGGAGCGAGCCAGTGAACCAACTAAAAATGGCAGCTGGCTGACAGACAGATCGAAAATGTTTTATGCAGAGAGCCAGAGCTCCACCAACAGCAATAACAATAACAACAACAACTGAAACTGAACCACAATTGTTGGCCAAGACTGGCTTTTTTTTCGCTGGCTTTCTGGCCTTCTGGCTGGCGGCGTCGGCCCAACTGACTTGACTTGACAGGCCTCAGCTTGAGTCTGGGGCAATAACTAAGCCATAGCCAGAGCCAACGTCCGAGGCAGAGTCAGAGTCGGAGGCACGACTTGTAGCCAGCCAAATCGATCGAACTGCCTTCATTAAACAGTGCAATGTAGCGTGCCTTTTCACTTTAGCACACGCTCCATGCAGCTCTCTGCCTCTCGTTCGCTCCCATGGCTGCAGTCAAGCGCAAAAACTTAATAACTCCTTTCCTGCCTCCGATTTGCAGCAGTCCCAGCAGCAGCAGCTTCCAAGATCACCACGGCTGCTGCTTCGATCAGTCAGCGGACAGCTTGGACCTGCGCAGACATCACGGACGGATCAACCGAACGCTCCATTGCTCCATTAATTTCCATGTTGGCCACAATTTGACTTCTGTTCAGTGCCTCCACTCACTCTCTCTTACGCTCGCTCTCTCTGTAGCTCTTGTTCTCGCTGGGCATCAGGCTCCAGACCACAATTTGCACGCCGTGATTGCCGCTGCTACCTGGTAGACCAGCTGCCCCCCGCCTCTGTTCGTGGAGCACGCAATTTGAGGCTCAAAATCGAGCAAGACACATCTGCAACAAATTGGAAGCCAATAATCAAATGTCAGTCACTGCGCTCATTCCTGAGCACTGTCAGTTTGGCTGACAGTCAGTCAAGTCGGTCCGACAGTCCCACCAAGTCCGACCGAGTCCGACAGTCCGCCGGCCACATAGTAAATCAGTTTCAGCCATAGCCCTCTCCATTGCCAGGCCTCATTATTCAAACTCAAGCGTTGCCAGCAACGCTCTCTTCACCCCTGCCCACAGCACCATGCACATCGCATTCCCATTCGCATACGGATTCGGATTCGGATTGGCGTTGTTTCTGTCAGTTTGGGTTGATGTTTTTGTAGTTTTTAACTTGTGATTTTTTTTGTTTCTTCTTGTTTTTATTTTTTTGGCGTGTCCGATCTGCATGTCTATTCATTTTCAGTTTTCGATTTTGATTTGATTTCATTTTATTTTGGCATTTGGTATTTTGCCTTCACGCTTTGTTTGTTATTCTTGGAAATGGAGCGGGGAGCTGAAGCTTGGATTTGGATTGAGAGCGGGAGCAGCGATTCCTCAGCAATATTTGTTAGTAAGCACTGTAATGTAAATAATATATGGAAGCCATATTCATCTGTGGCTGGTAGGCTTAGCCAGTTCAGTCCACTTAATTGCAAAATTTTTAGGAAGCACCTGTCTAGTAAGTTTTAGGAGGAACTCTAGAAATCTGGAAGTCAACGTCTCTTTCTACTCAACTAATGCTAATCGAACTTATTTAAAACCAATTTGATATTCAAGTTAGGAAATAATTTTGGATCCTAATTTCAGTCAACTTCAGCGAGTTAGGAAGTGCTTATAAAAATTAACTTCTTTTATTCAAAAAGTCTGGAAGTAATCAATAAGCCATACAGAGTCTACTACATATCCAGATCACTTCTGGAGTCTTAGCAAGTGACACTGGTCATGCCGCACTTATATATTCCCTTCCTCACGTATTGATCTGCTCTAGATCTTATGATCATTGTAGTTTTCCACAACAAGAAATTTAGATCTCTTCTCCCAAGTCGGGCTGATGGCAGCCCCTGTGGAAACCCCCGATGGCAACAATGGTTCACGGATGGGTCCAAAACTGAGCAGGGTGTAGGTGTTGGAATCGTTGAACCCAACACCAGCATCTCTACCGCAATGCGCATCTGGCCCAGCGTTTTTCAAGCGGAGATTCATGCCATAGAGATCTGCGTCCTTAGTATCCTTCTCATGGGAACTAGGGGCGCAAACATATGATTTTTTTCAGATAGGCAAGCTACTGTTAGGGCATTGTCATCCTGGAGCATCTCCTGCAGGATGGTTAAAGAATGCCATAACTACCTGCAAACCCTGTCCGCCCGGAACAAAATCGTGCTATGTTGGGTGCCTGGACACTCGGGAGTGAATGGTAACACGATCGCTGACGGTCTAGCACGACAGGGTGCCTCCACTCTAACCACATCTCCTGCGCCGTTCTGTGATATTGGATGGTCCACGATCAAAACCGTGATAAACAAATTTGCCGCAGGAGAGTATAGGAGATACTGGTTCTCCCTTCCGGGGCTTCGTCAAGCAAAAGTGCTTGTCAAACCTCTGGATGCGATCAAGACAGAAGGTCTTCACAGAGCGGACCTAAAGCTCCTGGTAGTTTACCTATCTGGCCACCACACTGTTAGATAAAATCTACAGAAAATTGGCCTATCGGACTCATCAGAGTGCAGGCTCTGCCTAGAAGACGATGACACCACCAGACATATTCTCGCTGGTATGGGACAGGGTCTGTTACATGGGAAAGGAACGGATAAGTCCCTTCCATCTCGGGTCAATACCAACAAAAGACCTACTGCTATTCATCAGGAAAGCGGAAAGTCTTTTGTTTTAATCTTGGGGTATTACACTGTCGGCCGCCTCGACTATATTACTTTTTTTTGGCTCTGCAGGAGTTCTTCCCAGGACCATTGAGAGAAAATTAAAAATGCGGCGGTGATTATCGTCGCGTTCTAAGAGCACTACGGGTAGAATCCGCCTGGTTCACTGACCTGGTTATAAGAATATCTCAAAAGAAAACAATTTGTACTTAACATTAGTAAGCTCCAAGCAAATTCTTGATGAAATACAGTGGACAAACAAACAAAGAAACACCCTTCACTCATTTAATATGTTCACGGCCGTATTTGAAGCAAACTCCAATTAAAAAAAAGAAAAAATCGATTATTTTGTCAAATACTCTTCAATATTCACAAATAGCAGACCTGGTTAAGTAAATCAAAACGATTCAGTCTAAAATTTATTTTGAAGTGTGAACGTTGAAAATCAAGACTCTTAATATATTGCTTTGAAAATTTAACTTATATTTACGACCATAATATTTTTTTTGTCGAGTACCTTCAAGTCACTGTGCCGATTTTTTCTTACCTACATCTTTTATTAGTCGAAATTTTAATAAACAGTAAGTATACCTGGTTAATTAGTAAAAACGATTTAGTCTACAATATATTTCTTGCGAGAAAGATTTAAAAATTATAATATTTCTCTTGATAAAAAAGATTCAACATGTCGGGGATATACCACTTCGGCTTGTGGTTGATGTGCACCATAGTGCCTAAGACGCCGCGTTGTGTAGAGAAGTTAATGAACGATCATTGCGGCTGTCTCAAGTGCAACCCGTATTTTTCATTTGCTTTTCCGAGTTACATTATAAAACGCATTTTTGGGATAAAGATTAACATGCAGGAACTTGTGTACCAAACGGAAGAATGTCAACTTCGCTTCAAGGGACAATCACAATTGCTAGACCTACAGCGTTATGACACGGGGTTGATGACATTTTTAGGATACCTTGTTCTTGGAGTGGGCGTTATTATCGGAGTGGTAAAATTTATATGGAAAAAGCGAGCTATGAGAAACGAAACGCGCATGTAACTCCCCACTATTCGCAATTGATTATGATGTTTTCTTCCACAACCTAAACTTACACGCTATTCCAAATACTTCAAATAACTCCTTTGACGAATTGCCTTACATTTACAGAAATTATTCTTAAAACAATTACAAAGTTCTTCGCCGAAAGGGTATACGGTATTGTCATCCAACGTCGCAACTGTCTTACATTTATATCTATATACATATACAGAAGTACTTATACCGTTTCCATTATTTATCGGTTCCACATAAAACACGCCTTAAATAATTAAGAATAAAAAATTTGAAACACATTTTGACACAATTTTAATAGTCAATAAAAATTGAGAGCCAGCGAACGAACGAAAAGCAATTGAGGCTCTTTCCCGCGCTACTCCTCGAACTCTCTTCACGAACTCAAGTGCCTTAAAAGTCTCTTCAGTTGACAACAATGGCAACAAAAAGTTTACTTGTTATTGTGTCAGTTATCGTTGTGTTGCTTTTGTTGTTGACAAATCGATAAACGGCTCAATTAGCATTTTTGATGTTAAGTCGTTAGAGAGCTCCTCAGCTCCTCAGCTCAGTTCGGTTCAGCTCACCCAAGACCCAAGTTCGTAATAACAAAAGTTAAGTAAAAAGTAATGCCATGGCAATTGAGAGCGCTGGGTGAGGAGGGGATAACTCCCGTTTAGACAGCTGAAGAACGAACAGCCATACAATCGCTTCAGTAATCATAAATCAAACCATAAAAAATTCAGTTCAATAATAAATTTGTATGCGTTTGTCGTAACGCCGCACAATTATGCAAAATGAGCTGTCAAACTTTGAAATTGACAGTTGGAAGTTGTTGCCTTGGTCTGGTCTGGTATGGTCTGGGGTCTGGGCCTGGGGTAGGCCTGCTGTGCCATCAAGTTTAAGTTGGACAAAAAAGTCACATGGATTTCACTTTTAAAGCCACGGATTTGGGTTACTGTCAAGTTCAAGTTAAACTCTGTCTTGTTGGGCTTTAGTCTACCATGAGAGAACTAAATATGATTGTTGCATACGATTTGTTCAATCAACTTTTATTCACTGGAATTTAATTTAAACTAAAACTATGTTTATTGTGCTGCTCAAAGGACATAAGTTATCTAATCATAAAAATCTCGCTTTGGTTTCAAATCCTTAGTAGCTATTACATGTATTTGCTTATGCGACTTTAGCTCAGTGACGTCATTAAGTTTGATAATTAACGCATGAACTCCCTTTCTATTGTGCCTGGACCAATGTTTTTGTTTCCACGGTGGTTTGGAAAAGATTTAAAGCTTTTATTTCGCTTGTGTTCAACCAAAAAATTGTCTCATAGCTTTATTAAACTGTTATAAAAACATTTCCAGTTTTTTTTTTGCCAACTGTGCATTTGCTCACAAAAAGGCTTTCCTTGGCCTTCGTAGTTTTTTTTGTAGAGTTGCGAAATAGGCTTTAGAACAGTGATCCGCACAAAATACACTCACTTTGCCTTTGACTGGGTCACGCAGTGACGTCACAGCTCTTCGACACAAACATCGGCATTGCCGCCTCGAGTCTTTTGCTGCACACACAATTGCATGAAGTTGCATGTTCTGTATGTGCGTTGACGTCGCTGCCGCCGCTATATACGAGGTGTGTTCAAAAAGTATCACGAATTATGTGTTTTTTCAAAAATTATTTATTTATTCATGAATATCTATTTTGTTCCCTTCAAAGTAATCCCCATGAGATATTATACACTTGTGCCAACGGTTTTTCCAATCTTCGAAGCACTTCAAAAATCCTTTTTTTTTTATATTGTTTAGCTCCTCCTCAATCGTAGCGTAGCGTCGTCCTTTCATGGGCCTCTTCAGTTTAGGGAACAAGAAAAAATCACAGGGGGCCAGATCTGGGGAATACGGTGGCTGCGGCATCATTAGTGTGTTGTTTTTGGCCAAAAGGTCGTGCACAAGCAACGATGTGTGAGCAGGGGCGTTATCGTGGTACAAAAGTCAATTTTTGTTCTTCCACAAATCCGGGCGTTTTTGGCAGATTGCTTCGCTCAAATTGCGCATAACTTGCAGGTAATATTCCTTATTGACCGTTCTACCCTGTGGCAAGAACTCGTGATGCACCACGCCACTGCAATCGAAGAAAACTGTAAGCAAAACTTTCACATTCGACCGAACTTGGCGCGCTTTTTTCGGTCTTGGTTCGTGCGGCAGCTTCCATTGAGATGATAGTGCTTTGGATTTCCACGTCATAACCATAAACCCACAATTCGTCACCAGTTATGACCCTCTTGAGCAAATTTGGGTCGTCGCGGACAAAGTCCTTTTTGGTCGAAATTGAGCAATTTTGGTACGAATTTCGCGCCGACCCGTCTCATGCCAAAATCATTGACAAAAATCTAATGCCACGAGCCAATCGATATGTCTAGGTCCTCAACAACTTCTCTAACGATGATTCGACGATTGGCCAATACCATTTTTTTCACTTCATCAACTTTTTCGTCTGTTGTTGAAGTGCTCGGGCGTCCGGCACGCTCTTCGTCGTTCACATCTTCTCGGCCTTCTGAGTACATTTTGTACCACCGATAAACGTTGCTTCGGTCCAAGATAGCTTCTCCGTATGGCACAGTCAGCATTCGGAATGCATCTGCGCACTTAATTTAGTTTTTCACACAAAATTTTATACAGGTTCTTTGATCCACTTTTTTGAATAAGTAAAAATCGAAGACGAGCCAAAACACGTGCAAAATGGCCGAGCTTGTCGGCATAGGTGAGAGACATGAAAACCAACATAACGCCATAAAAAAATTTAAATTCGAATTCGTAACCCGCGAAAATTCAAAATTCCCGATACTTTTTGAACACACCTCGTTGAAACTACGTCAATTTTTGACTCTACCTAATCATGGTTACAAGTGACCACGAATCACAATTTTTGGTAAGCTGATTCATGTGGCTCCAACGGAAAAATCCACATCCAAATTTTATCGATGCTAACCTCTCACCCCCCGCAATCGATTTACCGTGTTTTTTCTCACACCCCTCAACATATCAACTTGAAACTTATTCCATATACTTTAAATAGTTAATATGACGCAACTCTCGAGTTTCATTACAATCGGTAAAAATTGACGGAACTTATACGTATAAATATCGAATTTCACAAAAAAAAAGTATTTCTAATTGGAAAGGTCTTGGTAGGAATATGCAGAACAATTTTTTTCGAGAGCAAAAGGTACAGGGTATTCCACTGTCGGGCACCGCATCAAGTGTAAATTTTTTAAAATTAAAAGTTGTATCTTTCAGGGCTGAAATTAGCTTTATTGTGTCAAAATTTCAAATCGATATAAAGATTTTTCAGGTAGATAGAGCTCCAAACAAATAATGTCAAATTTGTTATTTTCGATTTAAATTTTATCGCAACATTTTATTTATTTAATTTTGGTTTTTTTGTCTAAATTGTTTAGGGTTCTTGAGTCATGTACTACACATAATTGTAAATACGTCTATTATTTTTAGGTAAGTGTAAAATAAATTCGTATTATTTCGGCGTTTTATTAACGCGGTCTCCAACCGCATCTTCAGCTTTATCGATATCCTGCGTTTCCTCCAGCATACCCATGGAGAAAATGAGTCAATTAAAAAATTTTACACCACGCCTCTGTAAGCACCAATCTTTTGTGAAATCAGTTGGGTAAAAACTTTGGATCAATTCATCAATAGGATTGCCGGTGAGCGTGTTGTAGCGTCCATCCAGTCCAAAATCATGCGGCGCATTGGAGACATCATAAATTATGCCTCCAAAGCAACTAAATATTGCTTATCAGCACGCTGGGAACTATATTCTGTAAGCTGATTTACGGTTAAATAAAGATCCTGCAGTCGTTCGTCATCATAGGGGATAACTTTTTCGGAACTTCTTTAAAACTATATAGATGGTGACACAAATAAGAGACACTAATATAACATAAGGGGAAGCCAAAAAATTCGCATAAGCTGGCTCTACAGTTTAAATCATCAAAACGTCAAGTTTCAAATTCCGCGAAAAACAAAAAATCATTAAAATTATACAAAAAAAAATAAAATACTTTTTTGTGGATGTTGCTTCTGCAGTTTTTAAATGAATATTGTGAATAAAGTTTAAATAATGCATTGAATTGAATGAATGCCTAATGAAATGGCATGAAAAAAGTTTTTTAAAAAGAGGGAAATCTTCTGAAAGACTCGATTTGCTGTGCCTTCAGCATTTTGCCTCACTTTCCTCTATATAGATATAGAAAAATGATTTGTACACTCTATCTTATAATAAGATAATCAGATGTACTATATCTAAAAAGATAATGGTACAAAATCATGTATGTATGTCAGTTATTTGTGTCGATGTAATCTAATTTATTTGATGTCGTTTTCGGTGTTAACGGCGGTGCCAAGGTACGTGAATTCCTTGACCACTTCAAAAGTATAGCGGTCCACTACAACATGGGAGCCCAGACGCCGAGCGTCCCTGTTCGTAGACAGCATATACTTCGTCTTGCCATCGTTTACCGCTAGACCCACTTTCGCTGTCAACAATTAATTGAACATTCAAAATGGCCGAGCTTGTCGACATAAGTGAGAGGCATGAGTAAAAATCGAAGTTCGAATATACAGAACCCGCGAAAATTCAAAATTCGCGATACTTTTGAACACACCTCGTATAGTGTATTAGATAAGGTCGCGTCAACCCAATTGTGGATCTAGGATTTGGTATTGGGGGGGCTCTTCACTTCGAAATGTTAACTTGTCAAAGTTGGCAAAAGGCTTTCAACCCATTTACCAACTTTTTTTCCCCCATGGATCCCCCACTGCGCCAACCACTGGTCGAGTCTTTTTTTCTTCATGATCTTATTATCATCTGCTAAAGGGTTTTGACTACTATGGGCATACAGGCTGATTACTATGAACTATTTTTGTCGCCAGTTTTACCTCTACTGTTCCTTCTTTCTTCATTTCTTCTTGGTACCCCATAAAAATCTTCTTTTTTAATTAGCCTAAAAGAAAATAATATAATTTTATAATAATTCAGAGTTGTATTTCAATGCTTCTAAAACGACAGCCGCATGCAATCATATTACCAGGCCTACAACGATTGGTCTGTAAAAACTTCCCGAGCTTGTTTAGTTGCGAGTCTTTCAATAATTCAATCACGTGTTATCGAATAATTGAATAAGTCATCGTGTCGAGCGACACAAATTTAATTTCAATACGCAGAACATTTAACGTACGATCGACCGACAAAGACTGAGATGTCAACGTCAACGCCAGCAAAAATTCAACAAGTGGAACGCTTACTCTTGGTAACTAACGACTTTGGCATACACTAACCTGCTAAAAAATATTCATAATTTTTAAAAGATCTTATGGTTGCTATATACGATTTGAAAATGCATTCTTTGATATATATCCTTGTTAGACCAAATTGAGAGTTTTAAAAAAAGGGAAAAAAAAACAAGGAATTTAAACTTTATTTTTTTTTTAAATGAGCAATCTTGAGATTTCCATATTCGTTTTGAAAATTTATTAATTAAGAATTTTTTAAAATCGCGTTATATCGAATTGAGCCGCGTAAAAAATCAACAGAGTGATTCTTTTCAACCGCGCTAAATCAAATACGCATAATAATAATCAGACGTGGCGTGACGTTACGTTTAGAAGAAAAATTGGTACTCATAATGAAAAAAGCTTAAAGTGTTTATATGCTTATAATTGCTAAGCACTAGATTTAGTAAAGAAATAACAGCAAACGATCTTATGAATTTCAGGATAAAGGCAAAACTGGCGTTACGTTACATAAAGCAAAAGTGGTCTGTTTATTCTGATATAAGCTGCCATTTAATTTTCTTCTAGTTATGGAACACAAATTAGTATTCACCGATATAATCTCTTTTCCTTGAGTAAAGGATCTTTATCTTTTAGGATAAAGACAAAACTGGCGTTACGTTACATAAAGCAAAAGTGGACTGTTTATTCTTTTATAAGCTCCCAATGGATGTTCTGCCAATTATAGAACACAAATTAGTATTCACCGATATACTCTCCATTTCTTTCGTATAGGGTATGCGAAGAAAAGAAACAAATCGATCGTAGAAGACGGAACCGCAATATACAGAGACTGGCAATGTGAGTGATTGTCGCAAAAGCTCAAAGGCGACAACAGCTCTTCGAATTGTACTGATTTTTATTTATTTTATGTTCGAACCGAAACGTTTATGGAATTTTAAAACGTATATCAGAAATCCAAGTGATATAGTAAAGCTCCAATAACGATTGCCAATTGGTGTGGGAAAATTTCTGTTGTACAAAAATAAAAGGCGTGGCGATTGAAATTGAATTTTAATGTGAGCTTAGTGAAAATTTGTACCCCCTAAAATATTTGAACTCTTTACGTCACTGACTCATAACTAGGTCGATAACTGACCTATACCAGAGCACGCACGTAGAGGCACACACATTGCTACACACATTTATCGAATATGCAGTTCGATAGATTTTTGACATATTTGAGCCAGAGTCAGTTCAATGCGCCGATGATTGGAACTGGACAACTGGGCAGTGTCATTCACACGCATTCGCGTGCAGAGTGTTTCCCGTGGGAGAAAAATGCGAAGCTGCCGCCATGGGTTTTTGTTTTAGTTTTTGTTTTTTTCAGATTCGTAGTATTCGTGGCCCAAAATTCACGCTGATTGGACTGAAGCTTGTAGAGAAGTTAAACAAATCAATACGAAAACGATGCAAATGGCAAAAGGTATGCCAAAAATGCTGCCGAGTAATTGGCAGGAGCGGAGTTGGAGTTGGATCTCAGTCGGAATCGCAGCTCCAGCTGATGACGTTGTTGTGACCGTGATGATGTTGATGATTGCCTTGATTTGGCTGTAGTTTTTCTGAATCTTCTCTTGTAGTGTGTATGTAGTATGATTGCAATCAAGTGGCAGCCGATGATGCCGCCAAAGTGCAGCTAAACATCTGGAGCAGCCAGCGAGCCGCCCAACTATACTGACTGACCACTGATCTTTGCCGACTCAGCGACAGCGACGAAGTTTCAGGGCTTTGATCTGCCACCGCTAACTGGGATGCACTGGAACACCAATCGAATCACGGCAAGCGCGCGGCAACAGATAAAATTATTGAAATTACATTGGCAAGACGCCGTCGATCGGCCGAGGAGGACCCGACCCTTTTTGTATTGCTGTTGTTGCAACAAGTTTCCCAACACTTTGCCACAGTGTTTGTAATAGGGTTGGCCTCCACTTAGCCTGTGCCAGACAGGGAGGAACGAGCTGGCCCAGCGAGTGAGCTGGCAATAATTATCGCTTTTAGTTTTAACTTGCCTGTCAATGTAATTTCAAAAATGTCGTCAGTGTCGTCGCTTTGTAGCCGGCATAGTAGCTCATTGGAGCTCCCGACTGCCCCCCCGCTCCAGCTCCATGTTCACTGATCGGAGCTGTGATTTTCATTGGATTTCGTTAGCTTGTTTGCACTGCCGCCCGGTCTTGAGTCGTCGTTTTTAAAAAGTAATCATCATTAAAATATTTATGGGTTATCTCTTGCTCTCTAACCAGCAATGGTTGGCTGACAAAAACAAAAAAACCGAACCACGATGAGTGCTGCTTGTAATGACCATACATAGCAATTGGTTCTCACGTTCGAAAAAAGACGCTGCCAATTTGGCGTCATCATCGCTTTAACCTGGTCTTGGTTATTTGTACTTGCTTCTTGTCCAGCTTGTCCGTTGTCATTGTCAGCAAAAACAAAAACAACAATCACTCTATAGAAGTTTGTCACCTGTTGGAGGATGATGCTACTTAATTGTAAGCCATTGATTGAAATGGACAAGATCTGAGATCTAAGCTAATCAAAATCGCATAGATAATCCCGAGTGTTATGGGAAGTCTATACGATGGATGAAAGAGTTTTCTTTTCCTTTTAATTTTTAAACCTTTTAATTCTTGTTTCAGTTGAATTTTTGCCAAACTAGGAGAGGGTGAGTAACTTCGTCTAGTTAACCTTTACCAATGAAAGCTAATAAGTCCAATAACCAAAACTTTTACTGTGAGCAAAGATTAGTAGATCCGATTGTTTAAGACACCCAAAATGGTCTGGAGAAAAATTTAATTTTAAAAAAGTCCGCTCGTCTATCTATTCATCCGTTTATTTTAGATTTTGTTTCCAAACTTGTGATTTGGATTCTTTGTATGTGACGATAATTATTTTTTTCTTTTTCCTCGAACCCTTCCGCCCCATCATATGCTTAAAGTACCATATTTCTGAATCATTTATAGGGCTTGCTAAGTTGTGTTTCCCAAACTTACAGACCAAATCGACCCAAAATAAATTTTTATTTTGTTTTATTTTGACATATATATTATTATTATGACAAAATTCCAACGAGAAGCAGCCGCAAATTCATTTGTTGAACCGTGAAATCTATTATAGCTTCCCATAAAACGAGCTAATTTGAAGTTTATCTCAGAAATTTAATTCGGATTTAGCGACCCCAAAAACTTCTTTCGTAAGCCATTGTCTAAGAAAACATTTAGTCAGAAGCTTTAAAGTTGATAATCTCTATTTTCAAGTACGAAAGTCAGAGCAGGCTTTCAAAATATTTTTCAATTCGAAGCCCACGGCAGGTATCAGCCATAATCCTCAAAGGAGTTATATTGCAGGTTATCTTAGATGGAGTTTCTAGGTCTCGGATTTGGCGGTGAAAAACATTATCCGAGAAGAATTAAATATGATTTTAGATATTAGGTCGAGTGTTAGGATTTTTTGTGGACTCAAAATCCATATGGCAAGGGTTATTTTAAAGGCTATCTTCCAAATTGAAATCGGATTCAGGGAGCCCAAAAACTTCGTCGGAAATCCTTAGTCCAGCTAAACATTTTGTCGAAATTTTCGAGGCTGAAAATCTCAATCTCTGGCTGTACTTGATTTTTTGGGGGTTCTTCAATTCGAATCTCAAGGCAGGAATGAGACATAATCCCAGAAGGAGTTGCTAATTATATATTGGAGGCTATTTCAGCAGAGAATTTTAGGGCTTCGTTTCGGTATTTAGTTTTTAGGAGGTTTCAGGCTAGGGTTTTTGTGAATTTAAAATCCATAAGACCTCTCCTGTCTAATTTAAAATTCATAACTTTTTTATGTAGACTTCTAATATTAGGACAACAAAACTTAGTAGGTTCAGCTTTACATCAACTTGAGGCATCCAATTTGAGCAAAAAGTTTCCAATGTTACAAAGGATATTAAAAAAAACTATAAACCATGGATTATTCTCAAAAGTGATGGACCTGGATAATTTTTTGTAGCTAAAAGTATTTAAATAAAAGAAAATAATTATGATAAATTGAATACGATTCTTTGAAATTTGATTTTTTAGAAGAATTCAAATAATTAGATAACACAGGTCTAGAAATACAGGGGTCATGTGAGTTTTTGGAAAGCTAAGGGTTATTTCCGAAGTAATTTGGTGCGTAGAGTCCGAATCCGGCGTCACAACTGGCCCATCACGTCAGGATTTTGAGATATTTGCGGTTGTTTTCTCCAGTTACATCATTTAGTACAACTCTTACCCTTTAATTTAAGGGCTCAAGAGATCAATTACGATATTTTTTCCCAAAGTTATGGCTTTTCGAAGTTACGAGATATATCCCTTCGACGTCATTAGCATTTGCATCAAGCCTTTGAGATAACACAGGTCAACATGGTTCAGTTGTTGGAAAGCTAAGAATCATTCCCGAAGTAATTTGGTGCGTAGAATCCGAATCCGGCGTCAGAACTGGCCCATCACGTCAGGATTTTGAGATATTTGAGGTTATGTACCTCAAATGTAGGAAAAAACGTCATTTTTTGGGTACATAACCTCAAATATCTCAACGTAAACAACGTCTATATAGTTACAGATGTTGTTGACAGATGTTACACATAGATTGCCAAGTCCTTAGTGGAAATTGTTAAATAAATTTTTTTTTTTTAATTTTCTCTACAAAACTTCCTAAGTGACTCAAGGACGGTTAAGATTATGATCAGTCAGATCTAGGGTTAATTGCTGATAGGTCCAAACAAGTTTGAAAATCGTATTTATTAATTTTTTTGGCTATAAATAAGTCTAGACACGAGTATTGAAAATCTGTTAACCCGATAGATAGTTAAATTTCACTACTTTAGGAAATTTTCGTCCCATTCAAGGTTCTGACCCTCGGCACTTGAGCTTTCTGCTGGCATCTGCCGCCCATAATGCACGCCTACATCCCGTCACCAGTCAGTCCCAATGCCTGCTTACAAAGCAGTTTCCCAAAGTTTCCAAATGACAGCTCTTCGATTTGTCTGTTCGGCCAGGCGTCACCTTTTTCACTGTCATTGCCACTGGCCAGTGACTTGTTGTTGTTGTTGTTGCCTGGCACTGCCTTAAAGTTTACGTGGCGCAGTCAACGTCTGCGTCGGCATCGCCGTCTGTCATATGTGACTTGACTTGTAGAAAGAGAGAAGAAAGAGCAATATCTTTGGATATCTTCAAATGTTTTGCCTGTTGACTGCGCTGCTGCGGCGCTGTTGTCGTTTATCAATTATGACAAATCTTTGCGCATGCGTGGCCAGCGACGTCGGCAGCGGCAGCGCAGCAGCTATTTTTAAACTTTTGTATAAAAGTCTCTTGCCCGCGCGCTCCGCTCTTCCTGCGTTTTCCTCTCCTTTTTTTTTCTTCTTATATGCCATTTCGTGTTTCATTTTAATTTGTAATTATTTCTTGAGCGTTTTTTGCTGCCTTGTAAGTGTGTGTGCGTGTGTGTATCGGTGTGTGCGTGTGTGTGTGTGTTTTTGTTTTTGTTGCTTTGGTTATTATTGTTGTATACATAATATCTCAAATGATATCGTGGCATTGTTTATTGTTGTTGTTTTTGCTGTCGACGTTGTTGTTGTTGTTGTTTGCTTGTCGTTGATCTTTGCATGTCTTTTTCGAACTTCATTTGCGCTTCGGTTCGGTGACAAATAAATTAAGTAGCAGTCGCGCCACTTCAGTCCACAACACCAACAACAACAACAACAAAGACACAAGTGAAGCACCTAAAGACGAAGAATGTCGACTTTGAAATACTCTAAAAAATGTTCAAGCCACAGCCCAGAATTGACATGCAGGAAAGCTAGGAGCTCGGAAGACTCGAAAAATTCTTATTCTTTCTTAAATGATGAGAAGGTATTGCTCTACTTTACACGCTACCCTCGTTTGAGGCCTCCTTTGGCTAACAACAGAAGAACATCTTGAAAAAAAAAACGAGGAGAGTTGACTGAAAAGTAAATAGCACACATTAGTGTGCAGTATGATCAAAAGTGGTTGACTATTTCATATGGCTACCATACAAATATTGCAACAGTGACGTCATTTGAAAAGAGTTTTCTCTGTGTATAGCTTTTTGATAGCTTGTACGTGACCAGAATTGACCTGTAGGAAAGCTAGGAGCTCGGAAAACTCGAAAAATGCTTATTCTTTCATAAATGATGACGACGACGACGACTAACTTTCCAAGGTAACTTTCCAGATTGCATGCCCAGAAGTCGCAGACGTATTTAATATGCTACAGGATCTTTAAAGTTATGTTGATCAATTATAATTCAATTAAATTAAATTCACTAATTCATAGGCATTACGAATACACGTGACGTTTAACTTCCTTAAAATACCGAGTTCAAGCTTAGTTAATATTTTTTCTTCTGTGATATTAAATTATAATGTAAATATATAATTGCATTAGAGTCATAATAACCGATGAAAAAATTCCAAAAAAACTCATTTGATAAATTAAGAGAATTTAAAATATTTTGTTATCTACAATCAGCTGTGCTGCCAAGAACGAAACAAAAATAGATATTGCCATAATAAATTTGTATGAGATTTAAGTCCGACAGCTTCGTTGCAGGATATTTTAAGATAAAGTTTTTTGTTTTCAAATATCCCCTATGATCCCTATGTAAAATTTCACGCAGAATTCAAATCTGCTTAGAGATTATCCTTTCATTTAAAGAAAGATCGAAAAAAACTTAGTAAAAGTCAGCAAAAACTTGAAAAATCATCAACATTTTTACAAAACTTCAACTTTGAAGTGCCATAATTTCGTCATTTATGATTAGATTTTAAACAACTGTAATTTTTTTAAGAAATAATTTTGTTATCTTTAATTTTCGTCCCAGTTTATAAAAATCGGTGCACTAAAACCAGAGAAAATTTTATTTTAGTAGACTAACCTTTTTTAAAAACATGAAAAATGAAAATTTGGCGATACCTCAAAAACCGTTCTACTTTCAACATATTTCTAAGCAGATTTGAATTCAGCGTGAAATTTTACATAGGGATCAACTATTTTGAAGCCGGGATCAGAAAACTGTTGCATAGTGTTATTTGACTTTCAAAAAGTCAAATGTTAATGGGCAAGTGACAGATATTTAGTAAAAGCCTTGACATTTACGAAATGGGACTCTATTCGCTTCAAGAAAGTTGGGAAATATTAAAAACTTATTTCCAAAGCGGTGGCCTTCCACTCAAACTATGAGAAATTTGAAAAAAAAATTTGACAAAAAAAAAACCTTCCAAAAACTCTATTTGTGGATCAATTTGTGAAATGTGTTCGTGAAACAGGCATATTGGTGGATAAACCAACGTGTGCGTACTCCTCGGTGCGCTCAATCCACAACGAGTAATTGTTTGGTGCGGATTTTAGTCTGGTGGTATCATCGGCCCATTTTTTTCGAAAATGAAGAAGGAGCCACCGTAACTGTCAACGGTAATCGCTATCGCGCAATGTTATCTAATTTTATCTGCGAACAAATTGAAGAGGAAGACTTGGATCCTGTTTGGTTCCAACCAATGGCGCTGCATGCCATACAGCCAACGCTACAATCGATGTTTTGCGCCCTATCTTCGAAAATCGCATAGTAAGCAAAAACGGTGATGAGAATTGGCCCCCAAAAAGCTGCGATTTGACACCGTTGAAATATTTTCGTTGGAGAGCGGTTAAAAATAAATGATACGCCAACCATCCAGAAGTAATTCAAGATCTTAAGCACGAGATTCAAGCTGCTCTTGCTGACATAAGGCTCGAAACAATCGAAAATGTACTCAAAAATTGAGTGGATCGAATTGTCTAATGCCAAGTCCGCCGTGGTGGTCATTTGACCGAAATTGTTTTTCATAAATAAATGTCATGAAAAAACCTTTCCAATAAAAGTTCAACCATTGAAAAATATTTCGACGTATTTTTTGATGGCAAAATGAAATTCCAATTTTTAGATGGACCACATACCTATGTCAATTCGAAGTAAAGTATTTATTTATAATTATTTTTATTTATTTATTTCGCCAATTTTTTAATTCAAGGCAAGACAAATATTTCGCATATTATCATATGGATAACTGATAAAAGCGACAGGGTTGATGCGTTGTATTTAAACTCCAAGGCTGTCATCTGAGTCAATAACTGACTGGGAAGATGGATACAAATAACTTAGAACAAAGCCAATGGAGTGACTAGTTTTTAATACGAAAACCACTGAACTGCTTGGAAAACAAGGTTACTCCAGCAAACCCGTACACTTTTTTGTGATGAATCAAAATATTGAAATTCTTGAGCGTTACTTTTAAAAATTCCGCGAACTACAATTGTTGCGCTTTAAAACTTGTACAAAGATCGTAACATTAGCATAATTTAGGAAATTACATTTTCAAGATTTTAATATTGCTTTTATTTTTTTTTCTCGCTTGGGTTTCTAACAGAGAAGGGACGACCAGAAAATCTTTGGAACCGTAAAATATTGCTTATGATTATGATTCCTATAGCAGTAAATAGTTGAACGGGTGAAAATAGCTGTAGCGAATTACTTTTTGAATCAAATCTCTTCGATTTTGTAGATTTTTCTCTTTGTATTAGCTAGTACTAGTCTATTTTAATCTCGTAATTTTTCTTTGCAAAATACCGATTATTTATCGAGTTATCTGAAAACTAAACGATTTTTGAATATATTTATACCCTGTACCGTATGGTACCAAGGGTATATTAAGTTTGTGCAAGCCGAAAATGTATGTAACATATAGAAGGAGACGTCGGAGACACCCCAAAATTACCTAATATATGATCAGGGTGAATAGAGAAGTCGATATACCCAAGTCCGTCTGTCCGTTTGAACGCCTAGATCTCAGAGATGGTAAGAGCTAGAGTAACCAAACTTTCACATTAGATCCCATATTATTCCATAGGAGACAAGTTTATTTTATTTTTTTGATATCGGGGATAAATTATATAGCTCCCATGGGGGTGTTTGAGACGACCTCGACAAAAAAAAAGCGTTTTAGATGAATAATTCGTTTGTTTATGAAGATATCGTAACCAAATTTGGTATTCGAAAGTTTTTGATCAAAATCGGTTGACTACAATATATCATATAGCTCCCATAGAACCGATCGGCCAAAATAACTTTTTTTAAAGAAAAGTTCGCTATATTTCGTTTTTAATAAAGATATCGTAACCAGATTTGGCGTTTGGAAATTTTTTAGAGCACTTAAGCGATGTGCCAAATTTAAACAAAATCGGTTGACTATATCATATAGCTCCCATAGGTCCGATCTTCCAAGAAATCGATTTTTTAACAAAATTTGTTGTGTTTCGTTTGTTTGTTAAGATATTGGGACCAAATTTGACATTCGTGAGTATTTTATAGTTCCTATGCACTGTCCTAAATTTAATCCAAATCGTTTGACTAGATCATATAGCTCTCATAGGACCAATCGGTCCAAACACACGTTTTTTATACAAAATTCGATGTGTTTTGTTTGTTTGTAAAGATATTTGAAATAAATTTGACATTCAGATCTTTTTTAAGGTATTTAAGCACTGCGGCAAATTTTATTGAAATCGGTTGACTATATCATATAGCTCCCATAGGAATGATCGATCAAAAAAAAAATTTTCTTAAAAATTCTTCTGTTTTTTAGTTTTTTGTGAAGAAATCGGACTTTATTACAAGCTAGTGGTACAGGGTATCCTAAAGTCGTCCGCGCCCGACTTTACGTCCGCCATTTTTTTGATTAAGTTTTGATAGCTTAAAGGACCTACAACTATAGCAGTAGACGCACAGAAAGTTTTTCCCAGAACTCTCTTCCAGAACATTTTCACAGCTTTTGATGTTTGAATAGATCATTTTCGAAAAATCATATGCTGAATTAGTTCTTGGGATTGGAAACTTGAGATATAACTTCACTTGCTAAAATTTTCATGTTCCCAATTCTCAAGATTTTTGCTGAACCGAACTAAAGAACTTGACTATATCCTATAACCTGACCCTTTGCTTTCAAGCTGTTACAAGCATTTCCTGCCACCAAGTATACTCCTTAAACTTTGGTTGCAGTGTATCCAAAAAATAGCAACAACGAGCAAAAATTGCCTTGCAGCTTTGGCCATCATTACAACAACAACAACAACAACGACCAGCTGTAATTAAGAGTAGATTCTTATAAAGTCAGTTAAAGTTGTCGTTGTTAAGTTTGTATCTGTGCGTATCTCTATGCGTGTGTGTGTGTGTGTGTGTGTGTATCTGTATCTGTGTAAAAACTACGCCCCTTTTAGATTTATTAAATGTTCGGTGATTGGAAGCAGTCATTGTCGCTGAGGGGCGTGCAGGGGAGTCCAGCTAATTACTCATAATGGCGGCCCAAAAGCAGACCAACTGCATTTAAGCGATTTTAATGCAATTATGGCTGTTTTTTCAAGCAGCAAGTTGGCAGTTCTCTGGAAATCGTGCTGCCGACTGCCCACTGCCCACTGCGAAATACTTGATCAAAAAGCCAACTGCCAACTTGAAGCCAAATCAGCAGCTACTGTGCTTAGCCTTTGGACGACCCCCGATATAGCGTAGAACCCACCCAATGCTCAATACATAGTACATATGTACTTATGTATGTACTAAACATATACATATGTACTACAGCTGGCGGTCTTCAGTCGTTTATTAATTTGGCATGTGACAAATTATGCGTTGGCCAGCAATTAGAACGAAAATCCGTAGACAACGACGACTTTTAAGGCTTCCAAGTTTTTGTTTGTCTAGCTAGAGCTTACGGTTTTGGGCCTTGGGTCTTGGAGCTGGAGCGTTTAGCGCTGATTTAACAAAAATTTTCTGCAAGACACGTACAAAAAACTTCGATCGAAATGTGGACAGAGACGGCAACGACGCGGTACGACTCTCGGGCAGCGCTTGAGGCCTGCAGGAAGAGCCTCAAAACAGACGACAAGTGGCACTTTGGCGCATTAAGAAAATCTGTACAAGTGTCACTTTGGCACACACAGCGAGCCAGGAGCGTGAGGAGAGCGGAGAGAGGAGCGGTGCGGAGCGGATTGGAACTTGGAAACGCCAAATGTCTGGTTGCAAATGCAAGAAGGATTATACATTTTAGCAGCTCAGAGTCTCACAGGCCTCCAGAGCTTGTTTAATCACTTAACATTTAGAGCGAGCGAGCCGGCAGCAGTGAGTGTGAGTTAGACTAGGAGCCATAACAGCAAGTCCAAATTGTCCAGTCATCGGCATTATTTAATGAGTTGCCAACAGGTTGCAGGGTTGCCGTATTGCCGGGTTGCGCAGGGTTGTGCAGCGCAACCAAACCAAGCAGAAAATCAGCAGCAGAGGCAGCAGCGGCATTCTGCTGAGTCAGCGTCGCAAACAGAAGCCAACAGGCCAGTCGACGCGTCAGTCACTACGTCCGTCAACTTGGTTGCAGGGAAGTCGTAGCACCCAGCAGCAGCAACCTACGCCAGAGTCCAGAGTACCACCACCGAATCGGAGACCAGGCTTGGATGATATGGACATGGCATTGGACATGGACGCAAGTGCAGAAGTGTCATGTAAATGCAACTTGTTGGGCGCTGCTACGAATGCTGCTGACGCTGACGCTGCTGCTGCTGATGCTGCACTTGACTCTACCTTTAGCTGCGCAGCAGCAGCGCAGCCGCGTCGCTGCTTTCAATGTCAGTTTGACAGACAAACTGTCGACCGTTTGAAGCATATGCAGCTACTGTCCACACCACACCACACTAAACCACACCAGACCAGACACACACCACAACACACTCCATCTACCGATTATGATTTGAATGCGCTACACAAAAAAGTGTGGGTTATATTACTAGGTACACGTCATAAGATATTTTTGGGTTGGTTACATTTTTCTCTTCCTCTCTCTTAATAAATGGAACTTGGCTTGGTTGGCCAAAAAAATATCTTCCTGATTGCTATTCCTTTTTTTTCGTATATGTGATTTATTTTGGGAGCAAGTTCTATAAAAATCTGTTCAAATTTTTACTCAAAGAGAGTATTACATTGGAGAAAAAATATTTGAGGCAGTTGCTATATATGGTGAAGGTCGGTATATCCCATTCGTAGTATGGGATGTGTACACGCGATTGCTTCAAGGAGGTTCCAACAAGTTCATCAATATACGACAAGGGATAAAAAGTTAGCGGCTTAAAAACAAAATTTTTTTTTAATTTTGTGAGAGACAGTGATCGATCCACAGAACGTATTTCGGGTACGCAATATTTTGGTGCCAATCACACAGAAATTTGAAACACCATGGTCAAGAATGAAGGTCGGAACACGCTCAACTGAGCTTTCTCGAGCCCATCCGATTACTTCAAAGAGGTTCCATCAATGCCAATCGGTATAAGAGAACGAATCAATTATTAGGAACTGAAAAACAACCATTTTCACTTTTAGGAACGTGAGAGCTAGCGACGGATCCGAAAAGGGTTTTCGTATTCGAATAACATAGATATATTCGGAAAACCTTGGTGAAAACTGAAGGTCGGGACGGGGAAGCTCTACTTAGCTTCTCCGATCCCCGTAAATCAATAACTGCGAAGGGGTTTCATTGGAGCTTTACTAAGCTTCTGCGATCCCATTCATAATGTGTGAAGTGTAAATCAATAACTTCGAAGGGGTTCTATCGGATGCACTCATATAAGAGAAGGGCTCAGTAACTATTTATTGAAAAACAATTCCTTTTTTTTCAGAATTACGTTAGAGCCAATGGCAAATATACAGGAAGTTCCTTTTAGGTCCGCAATATTTCGGGTAGTTGACAATCACAGATAAATAAAGGTCGAGACGGAATCAACTTAGCTCTTTCCGATTCCACTCTGGGAGGTGTACATATACTCGTATACTTCAAGGGGGTTCGATCAGGGGCATTGGAATAAGTAAAGGGATTAATAACTAAGGATTGAAAAATAAACCATTTGGTTTTTTCAAAATTATATTAGAGCCAATACACGCGGGCTCCTTTCAGGTCTACAATATTTCGGGCTGTTGGCAATGAAGATGATACATTCGAAAAACCATAGTAAAGATTGAAGGTGGGCTCGGACTTAGTTTAGCTCTCCGAATTACATCAATTGTGTCTGAGTTGAAACACTATTACTTCGACGGGGTTCTAATAGAGGCATTAAGCTAAGAGTAGAGATTAATAATAAGGGATTGAAAAACAAAAACGGTGGGGCTTCTGGGTCCGCAATATTTGGGGCAGCTATCAAAGCAATAGATACATTCGAAGAATCTTGGTAAAGACTGAAATTACGATGGGCTCAACTTAGTTCTTTCCGATTCCATCCATAGTGTGTGAGGTCCATCTCGATGTCTTCGAAGGTGTTTCATCAGAGGTTACGAGTAGGGTTTAATAATTCATTTTAATTAATTTAAATTATGTGAGAGCCATTGACGGAGGCTCTATGCTCCACGTAGCCCTAGACCCCTTGCCCCCCAAATTTAAATAATAGATTGATAGTCTTTCGTGAGCTCTGAAATACACTTCGAAGTGGTCTACCCCCTAAGACCAATTCCTGGATCCGCACTTGGTCAGAGCTGTGGATATTTTCAGCTGGACGCTCAGAAAATCCGCCTCTAGCAACTGCCCCATGCCGCTAGTGGCAGGCCTAGGTCTTTTGAAACAGTACCTTTTGTGGTACAGGGTATAAACTGAGCAGTTTCTAGATCTGGCTAGCTCATTGGCCAAGTTCATAGGCGCTAACCAAAACAATCGAAAAAAATCTTGTTTTTTTTTTTCAAATCATATGCAACAAATTGTTGCCGTTGCTGTTGTTGTTGTTGTTGTTGCTGTTCTTGACTTCAACTTTAGCCGTCAAAGTGCTACTTCAGATACTTGGGTGCGCAGATTACACTTGTATCTACATATAAGCAGCAAGTGTATGAGTGTTGGTGTGTGTAGTATCTGTGAGGTTGGCATTTACAGCATTCAATAAAGAATTTTTGCGATTTTTATCTGTGGCAGAGAGTTTGAAGTGGAGAGTGGGGGAGAGTGTGCGGCGCGTTGCATTGCATCGGTTGCCCTTTCTTAATACTACATACTTATAATTGATTAAAGAGAAAATTTCCATGGCATTTATGCGTGCCATGCCACTCATATACACTCAAAAAAAAAGATGAAAAACCCAGAAGACAACACATACAATGTCGAGTTGTTGACAGCTGCAGACTCAGGGAGAAACGTCTGCGGCGGGTCTTTTGGGTCTACTGTGTGCCTCTGGTTCTGGTACTGGCGCGTTCTTTGGAAGTAGTTGTCGAAATGTTTTTATTTGTTATCGATTAATCGCTTGAATCAACAGTTGAGCAGTTGAATATGCGGCTGCTGATGATTATGATTAAGATGATAATGATGACGACAACGAGTTTGGTTTGCTTTGCTTTGGTTTGGTTTGGCCAGTGGCCAGTATTATTATTGTTAGCATGTTTCGGTTTCTGGGCTTTGTTCGAGCATCTTTAAGATACTACAACAACAGATACATATGTATCTGTATTTTTTTTTGTATCTTTTGCATGTGCGCTTTGTCTGCCACCGCTTTGGCTGCCACTGGAAATGTTGCTGTGTAATTGTTTTGAAGTTTGCCTCAAAGATTGGTAGCAGCAACTGCCTGCTTGTCAGTATCCAAACTCCGAGGAACTGGAACTCATATGGCGGCAGCATGACTCGCCCAGAGATTTGCGCTCTTGTCAAATTTTGATTGATCGATTGTTTGCACACATTTTTATGAGCTTTTTCGCTCACACTGCCGCTCTGGCGCTCTCTCGTATTTAAAATAAGGGGGTCTCGGACACTACGTTATGCCCGGGGTTCAAGAGCTGTCGGCCGTATTTATTGAGTAGTTTATTAATTTCAACTGATCGATGAGCTGACGCAAATGGCTGCTCCTGACCAGCAACTGGCGCTGGTAATATAATTTTTTTTCTTAAATGATTGGAAGCTGGTTTATTAAATTTGGGTCAGTTGGGTTCGTAAGAGTTGTAAGAAAAAATCAGAACGATTTTTTTTTTTTTTTCATGTTTTGGCATTTACAACAAAGAGTTGCATTCAATGGGTAGGTTAGATAGTTCCCAAGGGAACTATGGAAGCAAACATATGCATTTTTTCAGATAGCCAAGCTGCTATTAGGGCATATTCATCCTGGAGCATCTCCTACAAGATGATTTAAGAATGCCATAACTACCTCCAAACCCTGTCCGCCCGGAACAAAGTCGTGGTATGTTGGGTGCCTGGACACTCGGGAGTGGATGGTAACACAATCGCTGACGATCTAGCACGACAGGGTGCCTCCACCCTGACTACATCTCCTGCACCGTTTTGTGATATTGGTTGGTCCACAATCAAAACCATAATAAACAAGTGGGCCGCCGGAGAACATAGGAGATACTGGTTCTCCCTTCCGGGGCTTCGTCAAGCAAAAGTGCTTGTCAAACCTCTGGATGCAATCAAGACAAAAGTCTTGGCAGAGCGGACCTTAAGCTCCTGGTGACCTACCTATCTGGCCGCCACACTGTTAGTACCATCTACAGAATTTTGGCTTATCGGACTCTTCAGAGTGCAGGCTCCCTCTAGAATACGACGAAACCAACAGACATATTCTCTGTGACTGCCCAGCGTTGGTATGGGACAGATCCTGTTTCTTGGAAAAGGAACGGATTAGTCGCTTCCATCTCAGGTCAATACCAACAAAAGACCTACTGCTAGTCATGCGGAAAGCGGAAAATCTTTTGCTTTAACATAAGGGTATGGTACAAAAGACCTTTTGGTCGCAGTGCCCCATCTCTCTGTGAAGAACCCTTTTACGGGGGAAAAAAATTGTATAGGAAGCTCGGATAGTGACTAAGATCACCCAGAGACCATAAGGTCCATTGTGTTGGCAAATTAAAAGAAAGGGACGAAAGGATATGAAGAAAAGGGGAGATAGTGCTGTAGTATCAAAAGTTGTACATGCCTAATCGCGTAAGTCCCTCATGTTGCAGAATCATTTTGAGGATTTGACGAAAGCTGCCAGATCCGCTATGGACACATAGACTAGACTATCCAGATGCTCAAAGAATAGTTTTCCAAGAAACTGGGTTCGTCTTCTAAGAAGCGCTGGACAGTCACAAAGCAGGTATTGGATGCTTTCTGTCTCTTCCACATCTCTGGAGATGCGACAGAAATCGTGATGGGCAACATGCAAACTTTCAGCCATATTGCCTATGGTAAAGTGCCCCGTTTCAAGGCGTACCAACCTCCTAGTCCTATTTTTATGGAAACGCAGGAGTTCAGATGTTCGCTTTGGTCCATATCTCAGCCAAAGTGCTCGGGAGATGCGACAACCGGACACCACGTCCCAATCTCTTTCCGCCACAGCTATAGCCGTCTCCCTGATTTGTGATACGACGAGCTGTAATGGTCTTTCTAAGGCGCTGATCGATAGGTCCAATTTTTCAATGAGCCTCGATTAATATATGTCTATATAATATTAGAATAAATTTTCGAAAGTGATTTTAGCATCATAATTAATACAGCTGTTGGAATCTTGCCACCGAATACAACAGATTTTTGGGAGAACTTAACCTTAATCATTATAAAATTTCAAATTTGAAAATCCAACAAACTTTATAATAGCTGCTACGCAATTAAGCTTAAAACCCAATCTTCTGGGAAGCTACCATATTTTTTTGGTTCTTTGAAATTGCTCCAAAATGTTCGATAGACCGATAGATAAAATGCAGTTAGGCCGCTCAACATGGTTGCATACGGTTTCAAATGAGAACGCGGAAAAAAACATATTTTATAAAAATTTCCTGGTAATAAAAAAGAGAAATACATATTTCCAGTTACTCAGAGACAGACAGTATGGTATATGTATGGTGTGTAGGTAGGTACATATGTATATGGTATATGGATATGTGTACCAAGCTGCCAAATAAAGAAATAAATCTTTACAGTAACCAAAAAAAAAATAAAATGCAAAAGAGTTGGTTGGTAAAAGCAAGACAGCAATAGTTAATATAGAGTGCGTAAGAGAGTAAGAGATGTACGCGGGGCAACTGGAACTGGGAACTGGGGACTGGGGACTGACTAACTGAGCCTTAAAATCGAATACGATGTGCCTCAAGTTGTTGTCTGTGCTGGTTTTATTGTTATTTTTGTGTATTTCTTATATCAGCGTGTAAATCTCATACGAACTCAAACTCAACTCGGCTGAACTCAAACTCGACAATATTTTTATTGGAAATCTGTACGCAGAAGTAGTCATCATCAGCAGCAACAACAACTACAACAACAACACGGGCAACATCATTATCATACTTTAATCATGATGATGTTTGTCAGCAGCCGCGTTCCTTTGGCATCCATTTGGTTTCGGTTTGGTTCGGGTTATACGTTATTATTTCAGTCAGATGCATATCGCGCCGAGCGTTGGCAATAAAAATATATATGAGCTGTTGATGACTGCATATAAAATGTTTTAAAATAAAAACAAAAAACAAAAAAAAACAAAACAAGTGAGCCGGGTATTGGTGGAAGCACGCAACTTTAAAATACCCTATACTCAAGGCAAACCGCAGCACCTTAGTTGGTAGCATTCAAACTCTTTAGGAAAAGCCGAATTTTGGGTTTAGGGGGCGTTGAAGCCGAATTCGAGGTCCAAGAAACCTCAGGCACTTTGTGGGTTTGAGATTTTTTGTTTTGGAGTCCGGGTAACTGGCATTAGGCGTATATATTTTTGGACGGCTGAAACCGAATTCAAAGTCCAAAAAGTCTCAAGCACGTTGGAGTCCTGAAATTACCACCAAAAAGGAAAACAAATTTTGGAGTGCTGGTATCGACATATATTATTTGTCATATACCGTCATATATATTTTTGGGATCGCTGAAACTGAATTCCAAGTCCAAAAAAACTCATCCACTTCGGGATTCTCACATGACGTCTAAAAACCCACCAACATTTTTCTTCGTTCTATGCAATTCGCAAATATATATTTCAGGGATAGCTGAATCCGAATTACAGGTCAAAAACAATTCAGCCACGTTGGGATTTTAAGATGAACTCCAAAAACGCAAAAAAAATTTTGATCGATCCAGGTAGACACCAAATTTATAATTCTGGGGTCGGTGAGTCAGAATTCGAGGTTCTAAAGCCTCAGCGACTCTAAGATGACCTCCAAGGACACACCAAACTTTTTTTTATGGTCCGAGTGCCTATGAATTTTTGGAGGACGCTGAAACCAAATTCAATATCCCAAAATCCAAAAAGCACTGCCACGCCGGAATTCTCATATGATTTCCAAAAAAGCACGAATTTTTTTTTTTGATTCCGGGTGTCTGCAATCCATAGATATATATTCCTATGTTCGAGGTCCAAAAACCTCAGGGGCTCTAAGATGAAAACTAAACACGCACCAAATATTTTTTTTTTAGTCCAAGTGCCTGATATTTGTCGTATATATATCTGGGGGTCACTGAAATCGCATACAAGATCTAACAAAAATTGAGCCACGTTGGCATTCTCAGATGACTTCCAAAAACTATTCAAATTTTTTTTCCGACTCCGGGTGCCCGCCAAATTCGGAACTCGCTGAATCCGTATCTGTAATTCAAAATCCTCAGATAAGCCAGGCTTCTGGGATTAACTTCAAAATAACTGGTTAAATAGTATTTTTTGAGGTTGATTCAGAAACCTGACGTTGTTGGTATCTTTGTACCTTGGATTTAGATTCAGCGACCCCAGAAAGGATTCTTTTGCTTCTAACTTATGTATATGCTATATGAACAACTCCTGCAGAAAAATTGAGTAGTTTCTGATTTCAAAAACATCATTTGGGTATCGATAGATAGATAAGTTCAGCTACAATGGAGACTTCGTAGTCAATACGATTTTAGATTCGGTCTAGGGTTTTATGGCCTGCCACGCCACTCCTTCAGCTGGTTACAGACATTAATTATTATTATTAGAAATGGATTTAAAGATTTACTGCGACCCAGGCAGATCTATTGCACCCTCTTCACGGCGCAGAGCTCTCCCAAAAGTCTAATGGCCTGCACATATTCCAGTATTTTGTTTGGACTTAGGATAACAACGATCTCCGGTGAGAAAACGTTCATGCCAAAGAGCTGGTTTCTTTTGCAGATGAGTGAGATGCATTATACTATCTGTATAAATTTCTTCCTCCATGCTACAGAAGCGACATAGTTTACTATCCTCTATGCCAATTTTATTTAAATGGCTGCGGAGTCTACAATATTCCCCCAAGAGGTCGTTAGGAAACTCATAAAATTTTTGCCGTGAGTTGCCATGAGTTTGAACCTCTAAGGGTAAAAGATATTATAAGAATTTAATTACTCAGCCTTATAGATAGAGTGAGAATTTCTATTAACTAAATAAACCGCCGTTCGGGCTCGGCAATAAACAGTAGGTTCCTGTTCTGTTCGAACAGTTATTAATAGAGATCCCCTATGGTCCTCTAAGGGGTCAAACAGGGAATTATTTATAGACAGATATTAAAAAATCTTGAAAAACCTTTATCTTATAGATGTGAAATTAGACTGACTTTTTTCTAATAAAATGACATCATCCGAGCTTTTACGATTATCGTAATGACGAGCATCTTCCTTCACTTTGAATCATACTTTGTGAGGATCTTAATCGTTTGCTTTTTTTGCCCCTACTATTTATACCCACAACATCAGGTAAGGAGTTCCCAAAGAGTCCGAAGCTTTACTGTAGAGTAGGTTCCAAAACTGCAAAACTATACTTTGTGAGGCTCTTAATCGGTTGCCCTACTATTCGTACCCACATTTGATTGCAAACTTTTTCACCCGATCGGGTATATCCAAGGAGTCCGAAGCTTTGCAGTAGAATCGGTTCTAAAACAACGAAAACTAACAGTAGCGGGTACGTTCTCATTTCCAAACACACTGGTGCCAAATGTGTCTACTAAGCCGCAACAACCTCTGTGTAGGGTATCAAAACAACAGTAAGCTCGAGAAAAAGTCAAAAAGATTGGGGGACGAGGGCGGGCGACGAGCGACACAGGCTCAAGTGTGATATATACCAAGCTGCCATTAAGCTGGAGTTGTGAGTGCCACATAACTCAAGAACGGTGGCAGTTTCGATTGGATTTGAAATTTGAGTTCCATCACCTTGTTGCATTTAATTGCGGCTATAGCTAATGTTTAAAAACAAGTTAGTATCAAGAAGATATTTGATAGCATCAGCAGCAGCGGTGTGCGGCACACAGATGACAGACAATGCAACAAATCAAACAATAGTTGTCTCAACTGGGTTAGTTTTGGTTCGAGTGTTTCCTGGCTGAATTGAAATCAAATCTAGCAAATCAGACCAAAACCAAAACCAAAAACCGATGCTAGTCTGCGTCAGCGTCAGCGTCAGCTCTCTATCAACTGGAAACCGCAGAGCAGTAGAAACTACTAAATGGCAAATTTTAAATGCTCTTTAGCGCCAAACACACAAAATGAGCATGACGAGATGAGGCGGGCGGTAAGGTGCATCATCAATATGAGTAACGTTGAGAGGCGGCAAAACTTAGAAACGATTCAGTGAGTTCGACGACAGACGACGACGACAACGGCATTGAAGCAAGCTCTCAATGGCCCAACCCAAACCAAGCCAATCCATTGCAGTTCAACATTATAGTAGACGAATGTATTACCTCCCACTTGGGGCTAGGCAATCTATAGCTACTGCTGCTACAACTGACGGTGTACAATTACCTTAACGCATCGACAATTATACGAATGGTTGGCCGCCCGCCCGACAATGGGCAGATCTGGGCAAGCTGCGACGACGCGACGGTGACGACCAAGTCCAAACCATGCCAGGTGCGATATGCGATACGCGTTTAAAAGGTAGCACACCAGACGACGACGACGACACAAGACAATTGCGCCACAGTTCGACGACGATGACGATGACGACGTTGATGTTGCGACTGGGCGACCAAGAAGATTGCCGACTCGAAAGGCACATGGAACACACAGCTAGGTAGCGCTAGATCTAAAACAAACGCCCCAAAAACACTTTACGCCACGGCGCCCAACTATGTACTATACTGTGTATGTATAGTATCTGTGTGCTTTTGAGTATCTATCTATGTGTGTGTGTGTATGCTCTAAGTAATTTGGGGGCGTTGCGAAGGTTGTTGGCGGTATTGACACCGTCAACGTTGTCGTTGTTGTTGGTGTTGTTACTGGCGTTGGCAACGCGGTCGCATCTTCTTATTGTCTTGCGGTTCTAATTGTATTCGCACAGTGGGACAAAGCTCATAGAAAAATTGTTAAAAATAATGGATGCTATTTTTAATTCGGGATGGTTGATAATAGTTACGAAATAATATTGTTTGATTCTGCCCTATGGGTAGACTTTGAGAGGGCCTTTCACCGAGTTAACCGAGAATGGATATGAAAATCCTTAGACAGGAGAGGGATTCCCCCGAAGATTGTTGCTGTTATTAAGGAGTCCTATCATGCCGCAAAATACTTTGTTCTACATAATGGACAGCTTTCTGACTCTTTCGAAGTGCGACAGGGAGTAAGGCAAGGGGATATTCTGTCGCCAATCCTGTTTTTACTGGCGATTGACGATGTACTGACTGCCACCGTAGGTACAACTGAGAGACATGGTATCCAAAGGAGACCTTATGAGCGGCTAAGCCACTTGGATTATGCTGACGATATCTGTTTCCTGGCAAGTACCAACAGCGGGATGAACGAGTTGTGTCAATCACTGCAAGTGAATGGAGAGATGGCTGGTCTTAGGATCAAGTGCAACAAAACCAAAATAATGCACACTGGCCCCTCAGCACATCAGCCCATTATTCTGAGATAGACGCCCATTGAGGAGGTCAAACAGTTTAACTATCTGGGAAGTTTTGTATTGCCAGACGGAGAAACGGATCTGGATGTTAACAGCAGAATAAGTAAAGCCCGCAGCGCCTTTGGAATGTTGTCTTCAGTATGGAACTCTAGTCAAATTTAACTACGCACCAAGTTAAGGCTCTTCGAATCCAATGTCAAATCTGTACTGCTGTAGGCCTGTGAAACCTGGAAAGTCTCTACCTCCATCACGAGAAGATTACAGGCATTTGTAAACCGCTGCCTTCGATACATTCTTAAGATCCGATGTCCGCAAATTATATCGAATCTAGAATTGTGGCGCATAACGAGTCAAAAGCTTTTGAATGTCGAAATTGGGCAGCGGAGGCGGCGCTGTATTGGCCACACGTTGAGGAGACCAAACGGCAGCATCGTGAAGCAGTCTTTCGAATGGAATCCTCAAGGTACACGGCGAGTTGGTAGACCAAGAACTACTTGGAAATCAACAGTATTGGCCGAAGCAGCAACACAGCGTAAAACGTGGGCACAGCTGAAGTATCTGGCCGCAGATCGGGAAGGATGGAGGAAGTTTGTCGCTGCCCTATGCTCCACCCGGTGTTGAAGGACTTTAAGAATGGGTTCTAAGGTTCACTTCCATCTAGGGTTCTAAGTTCACGCTTCAACAAAGGAGGAAGTTTGTCGCTGCCGTATGCTCCTCCTGGTGTTGAAGGACTTGAAGAATGGGTTCTAAGGTTCACTTCCATCTAGGGTTCTAAGTTTACGCTTCAACAAAGTGCTGCTTTATTTAAGTTATGTTTATTGTTATTTATTTATTTTCTACAAACAGTTGGCACCAGCCGTGCTTATTCACCTTATGATATCGCTAGCAGATCACCTGAGTTCCGTTTGTACCAGGCTGGAACTTTGTATTTTGAGAAAGTATTACAAATAATAAACAGCTCAACTTGAACTGCTGTTTAGTCATTTTTGAGTCACTTGAATTTGTAAATACATAGAATTAAAAACTTGCCTGGAAATAAAACTTAGACAAAAACTTGATTACATGCAATGGGAAACTTTTAACGTACAACAAAAAAATGGAGTTGTATTTTTATGTGCCAGGCTAAAATGCTCACGAATTCACTACCAACTAGACAACTAAGCAGGTGTCTTCAAAATCGATTTCTGTTTTTATTATAAACAATTAGAACTTGATCAAAAATGATTCCACAAAAACAACAAAAACTTTTTATTTATTTAATTATTCGCTTTAAAATTAAAAACTAAATTGTTGGGTAAAAAAATATTTATACGGTACAATGTTTATGCTGGCACTATATTTTTAATTAAAAGTAAATTTCTTTAGAACAATTTTAATAGCGAAGTTGCGAAATCTAAGACCGCACCTGGTTGACACAGACGAGAGAACAATTGAAGGTTAAATTTTATTGTATTAGCTCTTTAAGAAAATTATGATTGGTTGAATAAAGAGCTTTAATTAAAAGAATTCAGTTTTGAGGCTCATACGCAGCATACGAAATATACGAATGTAATAAAAATAAAATAATTCCCTGTTTGACCGCTTAGAGAGGGGCATAGGGGATCTCTATTAATAACAGTTTAAACAAAACGAAATTTAGGAATATAATGAAAAACTTTTAGGAAAAACTTGCAGATTCTCTAGTATAGTTATTTCAAAGTCGTACAAATCCAACGATTCTCAACTTATACTTCCAATAGACCAGAGTACTCTATTTGATGGATAAGAAGCAATTGAAATCTGGCAGCTATTGATAAATTTATGTATTATTTATTTATTCATTTGTGCTTTACTCTCTTTAATTTAAAATTAAACCATAAAAAAATTCATTAATTTTTCAACAACCTTTGACCACTGTGCGACATAATGATTTGCCACTGCTTTTTTGACGGGTCTTCGCACTCAAACCAAACTTTGGAACTGTGGAACTAAGCGACCAAGCAATCAAAGGCCTATAAAGTGGAGCTGGGAACGGGGAACTGAGAACTGGGAACCGGGAACTGCGAACTGGAAACAGACTGGAGGGGGTATGCCATATGTGTGCAGATTGGATTAAATTGTATTGAAAACAGCGAGAAAAAATTGTCTGATGGTTGTGTGTGTCCGTGTGTGTGAGTGTATGCGTGAGTATTTGTGGGGGGTGGGCAAGTTGCGTGTAAAAGGATGCAGGCTCTATTTACTTTTTAATTGGCAAAATTAATGCAATGCAATGAAATGAAACCCAAGCGTAGAAGAAACACTGAGCGCAATAGAGACAGACACATTCCGGGAGCGAGAGTGTGAGTGAGTAAGAGGGATGAACGCCTGGATCAGCTTATATGCCAAAGGCACTTGGATGTACTCAATGTGGTTGTTGTTGTTGTTATAGTTTGTATTTTTTTTGTTTTGTGGTTGTTGTAATTCTTAGAAATTCAATTTTCAACTTAAAAACGCTGCCAGCCCTGAAGTCCGCCCGCTGCCTCCACTACAAGTGATTAAATGAAAACAACAACAACAGCAATCTTAATAAGAACAAACGCAACAACAACTACAACAAAAATTAAAACGGTCCAGGCCTTGTACGACAATGGAATACGCTGCAAAAAGTTACCGAGAAAAAACACAAAATTTTTACGGGTTTAGGTCACTTTTGTGTATTGAGAGCGATTGTGCTCCGATATCCACAATAAAATACTGATTTCGAGTTCACAACGCTGATCAACCAAAGCGAAAGAAACAAGTTCAGGTCTGCAATGAAGGGAATATTCAACGCAATCAAAGTTACCTAAAGAAGTTTATATTTTTTGACTATAAATAAAGTCATTTGAATAGTTCCCAAATAACGAGAGGACCTTATGGACTACCCGGCATTACTTTTTCTCGACTTTCCTAAACTCAAGATGTTCAAGATTTCCAAGCTTCTGAACTTGGCACCTCGAATAGGTAAAAGGGGCTCAGTAAGGGCAATGAATCTAAGAGCGATGAAGGGGTAGCAAAGCTACTGCTAGTGCCAGCCATGCCGATAAGGTCGTACGAGAGTCTCGAAGCTAGGATCAATCCATAACAAATGAAATGAAATGCCAGGTAGACGCTTGTTTTGTTGATAACGTCGAAGAGAAGTCTCGAAGCTAGGATCAATCCATAAGAAATCAAATGAATTGCCGGTTAGGTGTATGTTTTGTTAATAACGTCGAAGAGAAGTCTCGAAGCTAAGATCAATCCATAAGAAATCAAATGAATTTCCGGGTAGTTGCCTTTCTCCAGGTTATGGGCAGCCTGCACTTTAATAGACTCTTGGGCCCATCACTTATCGCCTTCTCTAAAAAAGCCCGATTAACATGGAATCAAACCGCAACGGAAAGTTTTTCGGAGGGGTACCCTCGCAGCAGGCAAATCTTCCAGCCAGCACAGAGATTTTGGATGATTATAACCAACACAACAACAGTTGGTCCATGCTCTACTTAAGAGCAAAGAAATACGCCCTCATCATTGTAACATATAACCTAACGCATTTGAGAACTAAGGATCCATGCTTCACTTAGGAGCAAAGAAATAACCCATCATCATTATAAAACGCAACCTATCACATTTGAGAACCTATGTACCCTACAGAAACTACAGCGTATGGGAGCAACCCCAAGCAACATGCAAAAGAGCGCGGCAGCGGCTGCGACGTTGGCGGCGGCCTGGTTTTGATCCCCGTATAATAATGATCATAACGATCAGTTGATCATGAAGTTGCCAACAACTAAAACAACCACAACAACAAACAACACTGGCAATGCCAATGGCAAGCGACAACAAACGGATTCGGAGTCAGTACGTCACAGCGTCACGGAGCCAAAGCATCAAAGCGTCAGTCAGTCAAGTCAAGTTAAGTCAGTCACACATATTGAAATAATTATTATCTGCATTTTGAGATCAACACGCCATAAGCGAGACAGCAGGGACTGTGAGGGACTGGAGCAACTGCTGGTAGGTCTCATCCAGCTTCAATTTGAAGGCCATAAAAAATCAACGCATATTGCACACTGTCAAAGTCATCAAGCGAGCAAAAGCTGTTCCCGCACAATGTCTGGGCCCACGCCGCTGCTGTCCATGCTCTGGAATTGTGTGTACAGTTCATTAGTTGGCCAAAGAGATACCCGGGAAACTGTCAATAGATAGACGGTAGCAGCAGTGCCGGCTACCAACAACAAGTGATAATCCTTTGACAAAGACTAACCCCCAACTGCAAAGATTTCGCACAAGATTTTCGCGCAACATACCAAAAAGGGGGAACTCAAGGCGTTGAGCGACTCAGGGATACACTGTAAATTGGCGAGCAGAAAAATTAGTTGCTGAACTGCGGAGTACGGATGACTTTTTAAACCCATTAAGTTTCGATATGATTCGAATAATAATATCTGTGATTGGATTTGAGTCCTTATATTTAACAACATTTTGTTTATTGGACTAGAATTCACTGATCGGGATGATCTAAATGGAGACTGGAGATGTCAAAAAGGTTCAGCGGAGTTTAGTTACTGAACTTCTGAGCGCGAATGCTGAAAGTAAATTTGGTATTTAGGTTTCGCAAAATTTTCAACGATATTGATTTGGTTCGAATATCTGAGGTTTGCTTTGAGTTCTTATATTTAAGCTTTGCGAGTAAGCCGTGGTTCGTAGCTCAACAACATTTTGTTTATTGGGATTGGATTCACTGATTGGGATGATCTGAAAGGAATAGCGACAGCTCGAAAAGCTTGAGTGAAGTTCAGTTCATGAACTTCTAAGTTTGAACGCCCAATTAAGCCGACAGTAAATTTGAGTTGTGATTAAAGTTCCGTAATTTTTCAACGATATTGATAGTTCGAATAATAATATCTGTGATTTGTTGAAAGTCCTTACACTGAACCATATGGGAGTAAGCTGTGGGTGGAAGATCAACAAGGTTTTGATTATAGGAATAAGTGATTGGGATGATCTCAAGGGCAGCTCGAGAAGTCGAAAACGCTTCAACGGACGTGTTTGGAAACTCTTGTACGGCAGATTCAACGCCAAGTTTTTGGCTTGGGAGTTAAGCCGTAAATGAGGTCGGACAGAATTTTGGCTTAACTCTAACCACCTTCGGTTTTATACCAGATACAGAATTTCCTAGACGTTGACACGAACGTGTTGCAGCTTTAATGCTTTCTGGATCCAGCTTCCGCATTTTCTACTACTTGAGTTACCGACTTCAAGCTGTCACAAACTTAATATACCCTTTAAATCTATGACTAAAGGGTAAATGCAAAAAAAAACACAGCACTGAGGTGAGAACTGCGACTGATATTCCCCAAAGATGCGCACAGCATGCCACACCGAATGTGGCAAGAATCAACTCTGCTTTCAGCTCTATCCAAGAGAGAGGAGAGAGAGACGGCAGTTCTCTGGGCTTATAGCTGCCTTGTAATGCGTTGTGTTTGCCTCAATTCGAGCATATGAAAATGGTTTATTTTGCTCGATTAAGTCGCCTTTTGAAATGCATTGCAAAAATTCCAGACGGGTGTAGGGGGTTAGTAACCTTGCCGCATTGCGGGGGTTGCACAGGAAGCTGGCAGCGACAGGAAGCAATAAAATGGTGCTGTGCAAAATATTGAAAACCACTTGGCTGCTATTATTATATTGTCTGGAGTATCTTGAGAGATGACAATAGGCAAACGATTTAAGCTGATTGAAGCAAGGGATAAGTAGCTCTAAGCAGTTTTTGCTTTGATTCCAAGACGTTGGACCGCAGATTATGTGACTGAGCAGCTCTTTGAAAAAAAAAGGTTTTTGTGCATTGTTTTTAATTGATTTGCAGCAAACTCTAGATAATAATCGTCGTCCATAAAAATTTCCCTAGCCCAGCGTTACGAGCGTAACCAGTCATAAAACTTTCACCGATAAACCGATAAACATCAATGGCGCTAGCTGGCTCATTGAGCCAAAATCGAAGCACATAAAATTTGGAAAAAAATACAACCTTGTGCAGTTAAACTGATTGCAAGCCGGTAGCGCAAAGTTTTATGTACGTCATAAAATATGTGGCAAAGGTTTCAAAGGTGGCAGCAACAAACTGCACTGCAGCTATACGTCATGAGATGCCCAGCGATAGCATCTAACAATTTGAGTCGGTACCGGTAGCAATGTGGCAGCGCCCATAAAAATCCTTAGTAGTTCTCATAAATGAGCATTTTATGCGTCTGATTTTACAGGTGTGTGTCTACAGTTTTATGACTTTATTAGATGTTATGCTTAAATATGAAAGGTACAAGGGACAATCTGCAACTAACTACCTTGGAAAGTTACATACTTTAAAGGTATGCCACAAAATATACTTTGAACGTGCACCTAAAGAGTTGAAATGGGAAAGATATTAAAGGAACCATATTTTTGGTTACTAAGTCAGCGAATAGGCATGAAGGCATCGTGGGAAGATCTCGAAGAACTAAAATCTTCCATTAGTTAATAACATTATGCATTAGTAATTGAATAATAACCAATAAAGTCGGCCTCGTCGAATCGACGAGCATAGGCTTAAACGTTTTAAGCAAAAGCAATCATAAGAAGATCTCGTAGAACTACATTCTTTAATTAGTTAATAACATTATGAATAAGTAATTGAGCAATAACTAAAAAGGTCGGCCTCGTCGAATCGACGAACATTAGCATAAATGCATTACACAAGGTGACCATAAAAAGATCTTGAAGAATGTAAATCTTTCATTAGTTACTAAAATTATGCAATAATTGAGTAATAAACAATCAAAAGTGGGCCTCGTCGAATCGACGAACATAAGCATGAACGTATTAAACGAACGTATGAACGCTAAAACAAAGCGTGTCCATTGGTCATGTAAAAAATTGGAAAACATTTTTTAGAGTAAAAGCTTATGAAAAAGTACTTCATTGGTCAAATTCAAATCTAAATATATGTTTTCGAGCTGACTGGCGTAGAAAGCTCTTTTCATAGTTTTCAATAATTTGATCTCAAAGCTTATTGGGGTTACTTTCATGGGAACTATTGCTAGTACTCATGTTGGTTTAGCTGTGTACAATCGAAGAATTTTTGTAAGTTTTTGGTTAGATATATGTCATGTTATGAAAGTTGAAAGTTTTTCACCGTTTTTCAGATACATAAAACTCAAATATTTTACAATACTGACGTAATAATCTGTGTTATTCTCTCAATGGCTTAATGCAAATGCTAATGATGTCGAAGGGTTATATTTCGTAACTCCGATTTGCCATAATTTTGAGAAAAAATATTCATCGCTTGAACTCTTAAATTAAATGGTAAGAGTCGTACTAAGCGAAGTAGCTAAAGAAGCCGACCACACCCTCTCTGAGGTTACCACAAAAGTAGGTAAAAAAATACCGCGTTTCGGGAACGTAACCTTAAATATCTCAAAATCCTGACGTGGTGGGTTCGGTTTCTAAGCAGCCAATTTCTTTCGGAAATTAACCTCAGCTTTTCACAACTAACATGATCTTGGTATTCATAGGTCTGTGTAACTGATAAAATACTGAAAATCTCTGTTCCCAAAAAGAATGATACTTCCCTTTGGTTTTCAGGAACAGACAATTGACACACAAAGAGACATATGCAGGGTCTAAGAGTGAAAATCCGGGGCCGGGAGGAAAATGAACAGGCAACTCTATTACCTTTAAATTGAATCACGACAATAATTTCACCAGGCCCCTGAGAAAACTCCCAGCCCATTGAAAAATCCCTTCCTTCCACCAACCCTCTCATCAGGCTTGAACATACGATTACTTTTAAGGTCTTGATGACTTTGGTCTATAGTTGTTATGATAGATCCAACTCATTGTCTTTCATAAGTTTTAGACAAAAGTTTTTTTTACCAACTTAATTCTCTAGCCAATCCTTTTTCCAAAGTGTATAAAAAAGTTGCTGCTCCACTGATTTATCCAAAATTGTATGTCTTAGCCAAGAGGCACATTCTGTTGCCAAATGTAATCATAAGTAATAAACATAAATGGGCTACCGGGTGTTGTATTGCCATCTATAGCTGGTCCTAAGCATATGCATGGGGTGCCTACAGATTTGGCCAGATGCATTGGTTGCATTTGCAACACCCACATAGATCTACATTATATATATATATATATATGTATCCATGTATGCACATACTTATGTATATGGTTCCAGTTTGGATGCAGTGCAAGGACCGAGCAAATGCCCGCCCGGCGACAGGCGACAATATTTATAACTCTGTGGCGCGTCTCAATTCATTTGAGGCTGTGTGGTGCCTCCTGAGTGTCTGCCACCTACGTAAGCGTATAATTCGTTTAGCGTCAGCAGCGGCAGCGGCAGCGGCAACAAAAACAACAACAGCAACACTAAACTTAATCAGTCACTTTAACACCAAGCAGCCGACACTTATGCTATGTTCACACTGCGAACTGAGTGAGAGTCAATGTTTTGGTAGACGTCTAAAACTTCACAGGTAGAAATAGATGAAATGGAATAGAATCTTAGTTAAAAGTTAGTATTTTTATTGGTTTGCAAGTTTAGAGGCATATTATTTATAATATTATTTCCTTTAACTCCGGTTCGAGCGTACGGCCAAAGGCCAAAAGATATTAATCATCATATAATATTTTATATTGATAAACATTGCTGCCATTGCTGCCATTGCTGCATGTTAAGTTCTACTGTTTCAGCTTTTGTTTATGTGTAATTTTAGATAAGCCCCAACAAAATAAGATATGCATGGAATATAACTTGTGAATTCTTTTTAGATTTTTTGCAATTTTTCCATACAATTGGGTATTTTGCTTTCTTCTTCTTATGTGGCCATAACAACTAGATTACCGGGTTACGGCCTGCCTTATAACGTCTCTCCAGGCGCCTCTGCATTGCGCGCGCCTTCTCCAGTTGGTCACACCGAGCGAAGACAGGGCCCCTTTTTTTTTTTGCTTTAAGGTCCAAAAATTTAGGAATGTAATGAAAAACTTCAAAAACAAAAACATAGTGTGATTGTTAAGCCAAATTCGTCATCACTTCAACTCCGAAAAATGTTACCGTACCAATCGTTATAACCTCTAAATGCGACTAAATAAAGCAAAATAATCGAAATCGCAAATCGTACCAAATTTTTTGTCTCACTTTTAAATGGCTATAACTTCGAAATTAGACAACTTTGTAATCACTTAAGCTACTAAAAATTTTAGAGTGCCAACTTTCAATTGCCATAACCTCTAAATGAGACGAAATTAAGCAAAAATAATAGAAATCACGATCGCTACAAAATGGACCAAATTTTTTTAATCAAATTTAAATGGCCATGACTTTCAAAGACAACTTAACGCGAAATTAAGCCAATTTCGCAGACAAGTGTGACCATTTTTGTTTATAAGAATAAAACATTTTATACGACATGGATAACATATTAACAGCATTAAACAAGTGGCCGAACCAAAGCAAATTTAAACGCATTCAAAGAAGATCAAAGCTATAAGTGAAAATTTTAAGATTGTCTTTTACAAAAACTAAATTTGAAGCGGTTTTGTCAAAAAAAAGTGCCAAAAAAACCATTCTGATCCTCACATACTAACTTGCCCATCGAAACGCAGTGTGAACCTAGCATAACGCACACAGACGCTGACGCAGGCGCTGTTAACATTGCTGCGCTTCGCTCACGCACTTTGCTGACGACGCTGCCGTTGACGTCGACGCAGAAGCTGCGTGAAACTGGCAACAGGCGATGACTGCTGCCGACTGCGACGCCGCGTCGCTGCCTGTCATGGTCGATACTGCGTTGACACCAAATTTGCATTAAAATGCAATTTCTGCGCTGCGCGTTGATCGTAATGCATCTTTAGTGTCTATTGAGTAGGACATTAGTCATGTGGCAAAGTGTTGTTTTTTTTGGTTTGTTGCAACGTTGTTGTAAGTGGGCAGCCAACAACAACACAACACAAAAAAAAATAAAACATATTCAGACGCCCAACAAAAATACGATCAATTAAAGTGCGACTACAAAAGTTATAGAGAAAGATTTCCGTGCGCTCTCTTTTTGTTGTTTTGCAAGACACGAATGCAAAGTGCTTTGATCTTGTCAAACACTTTACGAGCTGCTTTCTACCCACTCCCACAATGGCATCCTCTCACTCGCTCTTTTGTGTGGCAGGTCACGCCGGGCGCCGCACAGTGCAACAACTAATGGAAAAAATTTACAAAAAATCCAAAATCGTAGTTTTGGAAAGTGCTGGGATCAAATGGAACATTGAAGCTGTAGTAATTTTTAAATGGGTAAAATTTTTAAAGACAAATTATTTTATTTATTTGTTGCCTTTATCTAAAAGGCATCTTGAAAAAGTTTATTAGAGGTCGAGCTCCGAAGCAAAATCAACAGTCTGCTTTTCTTCCCAAGAAACCTCGATTTTTATCAGAAGACGTCATTGCAAAAAACTGATTGAAAACATAGTTGAGAGTACGGTTTTTTCAAAAGAGTCCTTAAATATTAGATACCTTAGGTCCAATTCTTTGAGCAAAGTTAAGAAAACCGAAATATTGTTATTTTTTATTGAAAAAGTAAATAATGTAATATAGTCAGCAGGAACTGGGGTCTGAACCCTAAGATTGCCCTATGGATGTTTACAGCCATCGTACGCCCCATCATCACATATGTATGGTGCGCTGGTATGGTAGCCAGCATTGAGCAGGCAATACAACATCAGGAGACTAAGTACACTGCAACGAGCGGCCTGTGCAAGTGTTACGGGCGTAATTAGATCATGCCCAGCAGAGGCGTTAAATGTGATCTTGAATATGATTCCGATTGACATCCAATTAAAGCTAACTGCAGCAAACACGGCCACCAAAATCAAAGAAACTGGTCTCTGGAGGACTAGTACCTTCGGACATGGCAGCATTCTGAAGGGTCAAGAGACTAGCAAATCAACAGATTACATAACACCATTACTGGACTTCAAGAAGAGGTTCGACGCCAGATTCCCGACGCGAATGGAGTGGGACATGAACAGGGTAATGAGAGCAGACGCAGCTGCAATCTATACTGACGGATCCAAGATGGATCGCGGTGTAGGAGCAGGGGTCTACTCGGACGAACTCGAAGTATCTCTCTCCTATCGCCTAGGCAACAGAAACAGCATCTTCCAGGCGGAAGTCATTGGCATCAGAGAAGCATGTAAGGTGTTGAATAATCATCCGAGTCAGCTGGCGGAGGTGTATATATTCTCCGACAGTCAAGCAGCTTTGCTGGCGATCAAATCGCCGACCGTGAACTCAGAAATCATCAGACAATGCAAAGAAGATCTCAATGCTCTTGCAAGCAGAATGAACATCGCTCTCGTATGGGTTCCCGGACATAGGAACGTATACGGGAATGAAAAAGCTGATGAACTGGTGAGAAAAGGAGCATTAGATGGCGAAACAGCGGTGGTAGCTGTCAAATACCCCCTCAGCGCTATCAAGAGAGAACTTCTTCTGCGAGCTCAGAACAAGGCTGAAACCAGATGGAAAAATATTGGCACTTGCTAGATTGCAAAGGAAATTTGGCCGCGATACGACAAGCGTAGAACGGCCGAACTGCTAAGCAAGCCAAGAACAATGATCTTCAGAATAGCATCGACAATAACCGGACATTGGCCGTTAGGAGACCATGCAAAGAAAATGGGCTGGCCCTACAACGCCAGATGCCGAAGCTGTGACCAGGAGAACACAGAAGAGACAGTTTATCATTATTTATGTGAGTGCCCACGATTGGGGTCCTTACGCCACAGATCACTAGGAAGCTTCGCGTTAGGAAGCCTACGTGACTTGGCAGAAAAGAACATAGACGACATCAGCTTATTCAGGTTTATTAACGGATCGAGATGGTATAAGTAAACCGAACAGCAATGGTTCCCATAAGTAGTGTAAGAAAATGGCGCATTAGCGCTAATTGAGTTTGAATATGTTGTCACTCAAACGGCACCCATACCAACCAACCATAATATAGTCTAATATGGTACAAAAGACCTTTTGGTCGCAGTGCCCCAGCTCTCTGTGAGTTACCCTTTTGGAATAAAACATAATATCTTCTTTCTATTACTGCCTTAACCCCTTGAGGTGCATAGGACGTCATCTATATATTTTATCTCTCTCTGACTGCGTACTTAGGAGTAATAAGAATTTTTTCATAGTAAAAAGGAAAGACAGTCGAAAAGCTTAAGGGCTTTTTAAATGCTGAGAAATTCGAGAAAGTAATATGTAAAAGGGCTAAAGAAACGAAGACTCGCTAATTTCGCTTGATTCAAATTTTTCCAAGCTTTCTTTTACTATTTCCATTGCATAAGCCTCATTATATCAGTCACAAACAGTGGCACTCCCTTGACCAATAACATTTGCCCCACTGTACCACATCGGCCCAATTAAAAATAGTTTTTTGACACTTTGTGCGACAAGCGTGTTGTACATTTCTTTACTTTCTGTTGCGGCAAAAATGGCAATAAATTAATTACAAAATTGCCAACGACTTGCGGCAATCATAATGATGATCATTACAATGACAATAATGAAGTTGATGTTGACGTTTTGCGTTGTTGCAACAATTTTATGGCTATGGCTAAAAATCAAAAATGCTTCTTTTTTTTTGTTTGCTTTTTTTGTTGCTCTCCCTCTAAATGTGGGCGTGGGCGTTTTCAAACTTCTGGCGGCGACTGTGTAGGCGTGCAGCGACTGACAACAACAACACTTAGTAACAGCAGAACAACAACAACAACAACGAGAGGAACAAATTTCATAGCAAGTTGCAACATTGCAAACAACTGCATCAAGTTAAGGCTGGGCCAAGGGCCTAAGCAACTCTGGTAGCACCTTTCTCTTTGGCAATGTTTGCTCAAAATGTTGCAACTTGCAACCATAATTCGCACTCTCTTCGCTGCCCAACTCTCTCCTAGCTGTCTCTCATCACTCTCTCGTTGCCGGTGTCTTAGGCCAAGTTTGTAGAGTTTGAGCTTGTTTGTCATTGATCTAAGTATGTTTGTTTGCCTGTTGTTGCAAGACAGCTTTAAATGTGCACTCTTCAAGTGTTGATAATGCAGCTCAAGTTGCTGACACTTGCAACCCACGGTTGCAACTTCTAAGCTACCAAAAAAAAACAAACCAAAAAGAAGCGGCCAAGCTCTACAGCTACTACTCTTTCAAATACTTCAACATCATCAATGAATCAGGTTTGTGAATTGAATTAAAGATTGCATTTCCATAGTTGCCACTCAAGCGTGGCAAGCAATAAAGTGCCGCAAGACTTTACCACAAAACAAATAATCTATATTGTCTATATTGAAAAGATCGTCAAAGGCAAGAGATGATTGAAAGCAAGAAATTCCTCTATTGAGCAATAATCTATATAGCCATTGTAATGACGTCACAAGACACTCTTACGGACTGAAACCAAGAAAATCTTCGTTATATAGATTCAAAGATCAAAGAAGAGCCTCTTCCGATTTGGTGCATTGTATTTTAGGCCGATATATAAACGGCGAAGCTGATACACATCCTGGATGAAATCCGAAGCACTGATGTCGTCGTCGACATCCAGTACGATAGCACAAAACTGTTTACATCTGCACCCTCTACTGACTACCTACATACTTCGAGGATGTGGAAGATTGTGCCAGGCAGAGATCTGCACTACCAGCTGCTATTACGCTAACGAATATATAAAGACGCCTTCAACATATCATATCTGAAATTGGAGACACTGTCAGAAACAAGGCAGAACGAGATTGGGACACTGCTTACGGCTGTCACATCTCCCAAGCACTCTGGCCAGGTTTTAATCCTAAGTGAACATACGAACTCTAAAGATTCTCGAAAAAAGAACAAAGCTAATTGCAGGAATAGATATAGATAGATAGGCCTAATGGCTGCGGGAAGCAGGAGAAGGAAAATAGTATTCAAGTATCCTTCGAAGATCTGGTTTGTCTGGCAAATCTGTATAGGATAACGACCACCAGTCATCATAATCAACCATATCGACCAACAACATATTCGAAACAGCAACAAATTAGACGATAAGATTCTTCGAGGATGTTAAAAACAAATATTTTGAGTGCTTGCAGTCCGTTTCTTGAGAAGCTATACCCAACTCAGTGGGAGTTACCTTCATAGCAAAGAAAGTTAGTTTATAAGAATTAATTAAGTTTTTCTGCGCCGAAGAACATATTCGAAATTGAAACAAACTACATACAAATGTTTTGAGTTCTTATAATCTGTTTTTAGAGAAGCTGCGCTGGCTGAAGAGCATCTTCCACTGACTTGATTATTCGGCAGTTTTTGATTATATTAAAGAATAGGATATATTTAAAATAACAAGTTTAAATATCACAGCAAAATTCTCCTATATAGAAAAGGTAACTGACAAAGAATCCATTTTATATATAGTACTTTCAAAGCTTAGGGAGAATTATGTGCATATGCTGGTAATTTTCGGTATACCTTAATATCTCAAATATGTATAGATGATGAAGTTAAAAATGATTGAGTAAATGATTTAGATAAACCTATCGCAGCTTACACTGATGCCAAGATGATAAAATCATGACGCAGATGATGATGTCGTTGTTGTTGATAAAACCCATGACGAAGATGATGATGATTGTAGTTATTACCTTATATCTATTACTTAAAAATAAAGATGATAATAAAAATTATGACAAAGATGATGTTGTTAATGTTAATAAAACCTTTGCCGAAGATAATGATAATTACACTGTAATACAAAATTGAAAAAAATCAAAGAACTTTTCAAGTGACCTAGTGTACGTTGTAGGTCTTGACGAGTAGATCACGATAGTGTGTTTCAAAATTGTCTAACACCCCTAAAATCGCAAGTTATCGGTTAAAAACCGTTTTTCGGGTACTGCGATCACTCCCACTATCACAACGTCGCCATTTTTCAACCGATTTTCGATTGCTTTACGGCTTTGGAAAGAAGAAAATTTAAGCTTTAAGCTGATATACACTTGTTTATACTTCATACAAAGCAACTACGAGATTTTTTAAAAGTTATCTAAGATTTACACTTTTTTTTCGATTTTCACACTTTGAAGTCATTTTTATATAACATTTTGTTAATACACCTTTACTTTTTTACATTTAATCTTAACGAAATTTTAATTCCGAGTAAGAAAAGTTATTGTTTATTAAAATCTGTCGATAAATGTTTAAGTTACGACGCTTATTGTAAACAAGGGAATTAAAATTCCATCGACAAAAAAAAAGTTTTAGATGGATAATTCGTTTGTTCATGAAGATAATAACTTTATAATCATTATCATCAGCTTCAAAAACATCATCAAAATCAACATCTGTATCATAATTATCTTTATCATGCTCATCATCGCCATTTTTATCAATAATTTCTTATTTATCATCATCTTAATAATAATCTTCTTTTTTCTTCCACTACTACATCAACATCTTCATTTTCATTATTTCTATCATTCTCAATATTTTAATTAACAACTTTATAATCATCATCATCTAATTAATTATGTTCTTCAACCTTATCATCTTCTTCATAGTCGTCATCATCTTCCTCTGCTTCATCATATTCATCAACTCTTTTATCATTTAGTTGCTTATCATCTTCTGCGTTAGCGTCATTATCTCTGTAATCATAATTATTTTAGTCAACACTACTATAACATCATCATTATTTTAATCAACAACTTCATAAAGATCATAATTTAAATAATAATTTTCCTTCTCTTCATCTTACTCATCAACATCATCATCGTCACCTGCTACATCATCATCTTTGTTTTCATCAACACCATCATCATTTTCTTGCTCATCATCTTCTTCAACAACATCATCATCTTACACCGCTTCATCATCATCTTGATTTTCATTAACTTTAACATAATTTGCATAATGTTCATTATGCTCAACTTGGTATTATTTCTTTCATGTCAAATTATTGACCCGCGCTGCAACTTTTGAAATGTTTATGCGTTTTCATGACTTCAGATGCTCAATTGATAAATTCTGTTGCTGCTGCTCCCTGTTGCAACTTCGGCTGCAGCAACAAAGTACTATATATGAATATGCAACGTGCTGGCACCGCCCGCTGCGTAGCAGACCAAGCTGCCTGTCACTAGCTGCAGCCCCCAGCTAGTTGCAAGTCTTGTAGTTTCTGCTCATCATCATAAAGCAAACACCAAGTTGCAAGAAAAAATACCTAACCACCAAAAACAGAAAAAGTTTAAACAAATTTCGCATGTCAAGCGTCCAACTGCGAGACGCCTCGCGCTTTCGCTGGCTCCTCGGAACGCTTCTCCGGCCGGCCAATTGTTTGTTATCAGTTACAAGCGATCAATACAGCAGCAATCAATATGGTCAATAAAGTTCAGGCCAGGCTTATAGCAGCAGCAGCCAGTCGCAGCCAATGCAGTCACTGCATAAATGTATCTTACAGATACTTTTGTCCAATGTCCACTCTCTACAGCGTGCCCAACAAGGCAACGTGATGTACACCGTTGAAACCCAAGAAGACTGCCTCACAGTATGTGTGTTGTTGCTGTTGTTGTTGTTGTTGCTGTTTTGAGACGTTGCAGCGTCACCATCAGCGTCAGCTTTGGCGTCAGCGTCACCATTGCTGGCTGCAAGCAACGACAGAGTTGCAACGCTTGTTGTCACTGTTGTTGTCGCTTGATCGCAAATTTGCCATGGCAAGCCTGACAACTTGCAACCTGGCCGGCCACGGTGTGGCATGGTGAGGCAGCAGCAGCAGCCAGCAGGCAGCTTAAAATAATGTTACAAACTTTTTTTTTGGCTTGTAGCCCCAAGTACGGCCCTCTGGCTCTGACTCTGACTTCTAACTTTGACTTGGGCCAACAACAAATTGGAGATCACGGTTTTCATGTACTACATGCAAATTCATTGCTACTGTTGCACTCGCAGCTCGACTCGGCTCGGCTTGCCACAGCCTCAACACTAACTGAGCACCACCAGAGCGACTCCAACTGCAGCTCCTTCAGCTTCAGCTTCAGTCTCCGGCTACTGTGTATCCATAACTATAAAGCCAAACTGCAGCCGGAAGAGTGCAGGCAAAATAAACAATCCAATAACAACGGCCTGACTGGCTAGCCAAACCCGAAACCAAACCATAACAAGTCCAAGCCATTCACAAAAACAAGCAGCCAGCTGAGATACCCTACTTCAAATGTGTGCAGCACTTGAGGTAACAAAAATTTGCTACCAAAAAATCACTTAAAACTAAATAGTTGATAAAAATGCTTCAAAATTGAGATCACAGATAATGAGAAAGCAACAAATATGGCGGCAATGACCGGAATGCAAAAACTCGGACTACGTATAAGCTCACAAAATTAATTATGCTTTCTGAATACTCAATTCTAATTTTTAGGTATTGTTACGAATCCTGGATTTCTAATTCCTTTTAAAAATAATAAAATCGGAGTAAAATTCCTGTATGGAACGTGGTAAAAACAAGCGTAGAATCGAGAACGCCATCTAAAAAGAAGCATCTTTTTTCAATTATATGACGCATTAAATACATTCAATTTGACATACCACCATCTCTTCATCTTCCTCAGCAACATCATCATCTTCACCTGCTTCATTATCATCTTTGTTTTCATCAACACCATCATCATTTTCTTGCTCATCATCTTCTTCAACAATATCATCATCTTACACCGCTTCATCATCATCTTGATTTTCATTAACTTTAACAAAATTTTCAAATTCTTACATAAATTTTCAGGAATTCTTAGGATTGCTGCATTTCTGATAATAACCCTATGCTTATTGGAAACATTTGAGAACATATTGAAAAATCTTCTTCAAAATAAATGGTTCCAAAACTCTTCAAAATAGTTTGTTAAAATCAATAAAATCGGAGTAAAATTCCTAAAAGGAACATGCGTAGAATCATTAACGTCATCTAAGAAGTAGCAACTTTTTTCATTTATATGACGCATAGAAAAGTTACAATTTGACTTACAAACGTCCGACTCAATCGTGGAAATCCTAACTCTTAACAAAATCAACTAGATTTCTTCGTATTTCCTTTGTCTAACTTGCTAGAAACTATTTCCAACTAATTAAAATTTACGCTTTAAATTACGATCGTCTGCCTTTAATATTTTTTTTGTTACTTTCAGTTGAAGTCAAAGTAAAAATTTTCCACGTAATATAAGAACCTATAAGTCGTTAAGGGCGTCTCTAGTGCCAGGGTTTCATTTCTAAGTAACCAATAAACCCTACCAACAACAATGTAGTGTAATCGTGTATATGCAAAGCAGTTAAATTGTTTGATCAGTCTGTCCAAATATCGAGTGTTTGTCGCTTTTAAAGACATTTAGAAACTGCAACTCCAGCTTGGATCCAAAAATCCAATAAGCACGTGGACTTGATGCTACAAGTCGCCTGAGCTGCTGCAGGGAAACAATGCTCTCTTCTCCTATCTACGAGAAAGATTACAAACTCATTAAATAATAAAATATTGTTGGAAAACATCGTAAAGATCTAAAAGTAAGCAAATGGAGCTTTATAGTCCAAGCCAGCAAAAGTTTTGGGGAAGTTGGTGCAAATTCTTTGCTCAAATTTATTTCTTAATCGGAAGCTCAGAAAATGTTTTGGGCAGTTGGTTCGAATTCTTTTCTCAGATAGATTTCTTAATCTGAGTTGGTTCAAATTCTTTTCTCAGATTTATCTCTTAATCGGAAGCTAAGAAAAAGTTTTGGGGAGCTGGTTCAAATTTTTTTCTCAGACTGATTTCTTAATCTGAGTTGGTTCAAATTCTTTGCCCAAATTTATTTCTTTACCGGAAGCTGAGAAAAAGTTTTGGGGAGTTGGTTCAAATTTTTTTCTCAGATAGAATTCTTAATCTGAAGCTAAGAATGTAATGCAGTCAAAAATCGATGTCATTTGAAGTTTGTAGAACCGCCCCCATTTTGAAAATAATAATGAAAGCGTTAATCTTAATATTTCCTTATTTATTTGCGAATTTGTATATTTTCCCTTTTTCTATCGGTATATAGGCATGTTCTCTGTGTGTAATGCGGGTCCAAATCCAAGTGATCACTTAGAGTCAAATAACTCCAAGTCGGGATTACAAAATGGTTAAATGATCTTTGCATAAATATACCTAAAGCAACGTTTATCGAGCGAAAGTTCCAAAGTTTTTGGTTTCGTTCAAAAGACAGAAACAGTAAAAAATAAAGATCAACTATTTTATTTCCATGAGTGAATTTCTTTTGGGACCTCCTTACTAGTATGAATTCTGGACTCCTAAGTGCAGCATAGAGACCTCCTTACTTCCCCATAATTTAGGACCAAACGCTGTTAAAGTCATTTTGGCTTCTACCAAGCAGCTCAACTAACCTATAACAAATGAGATATCTAAAGGATGTTGAGACTTAGAACGTCCACTCTCCTTAAGTAAAATTAAATATCGACTCGCAAAATACGAAAATCACCAAATTTTCACTTAAGTACCAAAAAGGTACTACGAAAAACTCCTCGAAGGTAAAGCATTTTTGACTTAAATAAATTATCACGAATGAACTAAAAATTGATCCTTAATTAGCAAAAAAAAAGCTTGAAACTTTAGAGAGAATTAAAAAAATTTAGATTATCTTTCGAAATTCAATTAAGAACACTTTCTGAAAAGGATCTAAAAATAAATGTTTTTTAAAAAATGTGGCAAAAACTCGAAGTTAATAGTGAGTCCAGGCTCCCGATTTATTAATAAACTCAAAAAGTCGAGCTGTCATCGAAACACCCTCCTTCCGAAAATCGGAAAGCAGGATTTGAGCCTATTCTTCGGTAAATACACTGCGCAGCTCCAGCACCGTCTGAAATTTACATCCGCCAGCTTAGACGGGACGGGACGGGACAAATTCCCCCACATGTTCTCCATAGGATTCAAATAATAATAAATGAGATTTTAAAAGAGAAAAGCTAAGAAATAATTTCTCTATTTCATAGTAAAGGGTGATTCATTAATACCTTTTTTTCAATAGGGATTTTCGTGTGGATCACGCATGATCCATGACAGCTGTCAAAGGCAAAGTTGTTCAGTATTCATTGGCAAATCATCACGGAAAGCCGAATGATCTTCCTGCACGTTGCCGTTTTAGTGAATGGGCTCTTGGTAAGATCGATGAAAATCCGTTGTTTTCGACCAAAATTTTGTTCAGTGATGAGGCCCACTTTTGACTCCACGGTTTCGTGAATAAGCAAAATCGCCGTATTTGGGGAGAAGATCAACCCGAAGAGGTTCACCAACTGCCATTATATCCAAGAAAAACAATGGTTTGGTGCGCTCTGTGAGCTGGTGGCCAATGATTGTCCGTATTTTTTTAAAAGTGAGCAAGGTGCGAATTTTACCATCAATGGCGGACACATTTCTCCTCGGGGATCAGTAAAAAATATATTTTGGTAGGGTTATATAACTTATTTCGTTAAAAGGGCTGAAATCCTATTTAAGTTTAATTTCTAATTCATTTAATTTTAATATTTATATATGATTTGAAAAGAGAAAAGTTATGCAATATTTAAGATCAATAAAGATTGTATTTTGGTAGGCTTGTAAGACTTATTTCGTTAAAAGACCTTAATATAATTTTTTCTCTCTTTATAACGCCTAAAAATCATTAGTGTAATTTTTTTATTAATTTAATTATTATATTTATGTAGGTTTTTAAAAGAAAAAAGCTAACAAACATTTTCTCTCTATTTAATATTACAAATTTCCTTTCTGGTATCAATTAAGATTATATTTTCGTACGTTTATAAGACTTATTTCATAACAAGACCTAAAATGCACTCCTATTGGATTCCTAACGACAGGAGGAGATTAAGCACACCGGACAGGCGTTCTCAAATCTTCGCTACAATTCAATCATCCAATCATCATGATGAAATTATTGTGACGTCACATAACACACGCATGTGAAGTAGCTCTCTGATTGTGCAAGTAATTTAATATTTCTTATTGCGTAAACAAAATTTGATCTGCTAAGGTACTAAAAGACTTTATTTTGCTGACTCAAAGATTTGGGGTTCTTGTGATCCCAGCGTTAAAACAGACGGACGGGAATGTTTACATCAACTCGTTTATACATGCTGATAAAGCAGTTCGTTTTTTACTACTTTATTACTCAAAATACGAATAATATTTACGCTTTTCGGCTTTAAAGAACACCAAAATAAAATAAAAATAAATAAAAATCTTTTCTATAAACGAAGGTTTTAAAAATAAATATTAAATCAAATATTTGCTTGAAAAGCTGTATAGTTTTATATTATTATTATTATATTAATATTGTTATAAGTTTTTTTAATTATTATATATTATTTTATATTATTTGAACTATTCTTTTGTAATAAATAAATTATAGATTTTAAAAATGCAACTTTGTTACATAAAATAATAAAATAAGATCAAACTTACTTTAAAACACTGCGCAATAAATAAATTTCAATAATGTCCTTTATTTTTTAACTATTATTATATAGTTTTTAACTTATTCACAGTTTATTGTTTAATTTTTTAAACAATCCTTTAACTAAACTTTTAGCAATTTTATTAAATTTTTTTTCACCAACACAAACACTTCAATCAAAAAAAAAAGTTTTCCAATAAAAAAAAAAACCACTTGAAATATTTTTAGAACCGCAAACACTTCACTTTTTAGAGTATTTTCCACAACGCACCATTCCTAAGCACCGCACTTTGATAACTGAAAGAACTGTAGCTGATATGGATCAATCAAGGCTTAGAAAAAAAAAGCTTCCGGAGTTGTCGATAATTTGAAGCTTTGCCAATCGCAATCAATAAAAAATGCAACTCGTCAAAAACAAATGACTTGCGCAGCGTTGCCAGATTGGCTGGCGATCAAGTTGAGTGCCTGAAATCTTGTAGCATAGTTTAGGGCAAACTTTTTGAGTTAGTGTACGAAAGGAATATGACACTTTATTGGAGTGATATTGCGGCTCAATAGCTGTGTGCAAAATTTAACTCCGAATTATTTTGAGTGGATTCTTTTTTTTTAAATATGTATTGTATGAACAAATGTGACTGAATTTATTGAAAGGTAGAACTAAAGGTAGTTCCTTCTGGAATTCGCTTTTCGTAATCCACTTCAGAGATGCCCTTCGAGGTTCGAGGTCCCTCGAACGTCTTCTAAGAAACGGGATGGATTTCTTTTGAGACCCTGCTTGAGCCTAAATGAGAAGAAGATGGCAGGTGTGGCCAGATCTGCACCGTGGGGTTGGGCCAACGGAGCAACCCTGAGCTTGACTAGAAACTTACTTGCTGCCTGCAAGCGCATTGTCAAGGGTTCTTGAAGTTTCTGGAACATAATTCCAAATTTTGTACAATTGTTTTTACATTTTTTTCATCCCACTGAACCCTTGGAACAAACTTGGCATACACCCGTTTCCTAAAAATGTTTACCGAAGATCTAGTCATGGTTCGGTAAACATATTTTGAATACCGCCTTTCGATATATTTCTGATAATAGCTCGTCATGGTCTTTTTTTTTTTGTATTTGGTTAGAACCCTTGAATATTGGGGTCGGAACTCCGGAAAAAAATACGTCGCGTTGGGGGACCGCTCCTAAACTAACAATTTAAATACAAATAGTCTAATTAAGCAACAAAGATTAACTTAAAAACAAAAATTAAGAAAATACTTCAAAATCTTTCATAGAATTACTTCAAAAAATTTGCATGTAAGATACGACCGTCAACTACGTCTGCCCTCGCGTGTCCCCCAACGCGACGTATTTTTTTAGAATTATTAATAGATTCTAGGTACTTTAACATTAAGTTTCTTTTATTATTTTTTACTTTTTACAGAGAAATTACTTAAGTTCTAGTTTCGGGGGATTTTTAAATTTTTAATTTAATTTTTTTTTTCAAATAAACTTCGAATTTATGTTAAAAGTGTATTTAAAATAAATGTAATATGAACAAATTAAAATCAAAATAGAAAATAATTTAAAAAATCTTATTTAGTTTTTTTTTAATTAAATTTTTTCTAAATATATCTTTTTTTTATGAAATTTTTTTCTGCTACCGTTTTTGTAATTTTCCATATTTGTTAAAATTATGTTAAAAAAAAAATCTCTTAAATGATTTTTTTTTTTTAAATTAAATTTTAAATTAGTATATATGTTCAAAGGATTTTTTTGTAATTTTCAATATATTTTATTATTCATTTATTTATACATATTAATTATTATACATAAAAAAAAAATTATAACAAATAAGTAACTAAAAAAAAAGAGTGCTAGCTGCTAGGGTCATCGACTCCGATATTTAAAAAAATTTTTTTAAATCCAAATTAAAAAAAAATTCTCTTAAATAAATTTTTTATTATTTTTTTTACTTTTAATTTATATTAAAATTAAATATGAAATAAATGTTATATCAACAAATTATAATCAAAATAGAGCCGACTACAAAGATCATATTAAAAAAGTTTGTTTTTTAAATACATATTATATATTTTTTAATTTAGCCATTTTTATGGAAACTTTTTTCGTAATGTATCATATTTTTGGAAATTAATTTTTTCAAAAATTTTAGTTTGGATTACAAAAAAAGAATTTATTAAACTCAATATAAATAAATAATAATATAATAATGTGATTTTTTTAAGTCTGTTCTTACAATTAAGACGTTTTTTTTAATATAATATTGTCTATAATAAAATAAATTATAAAATAATAATGTGTTTTTTTTAGGTCATAGAACAGACTTAAAAAAATTAATTAAAAACGTTTTTATTAATATAATTTTATTTAACATATATTTTCTATTTATATAAGTTTTTTTAAGGTACCCTTTCTTGTAACTACAAGAACTTAAAACTTTAAGAAAACCTTTTTTGCAATTTTCGATATTTGAAAATTTTTTTTCCCAGTTTTGGATTAAAAAAAATTTGTTATTAAATTAATTTTTTATATTATGTATTATATTTTTTCAGTAGAACTTTGCATTCATATTAAAATAAAACATAAAATAAATGTTATGTATGTATAAAAAAAATTATAAGCTAGAAAATAAATATATTTTTTTTTTAGTTTATTTAAGAAACCCTTTTTTATAAGTTTCGATATTTATACCCTGTACCGTATGGTACAAAGGGTATATTAAGTTTGTGCAAGCCGAAAATGTATGTAACATATAGAAGGAGACGTCGGAGACACCCCAAAGTTACCTAAAATATGATCAGGGTGAATAGAGAAGTCGATATACCCATGTCCGTCTGTCCGTCTGTCCGTGTGAACGCCTAGATCTCAGAGATGGTAAGAGCAAGAGTAACCAAACTTTTACATTAGATCCCATATTATTCCATAGGAGGCAAGTTTATTTTATTTTTTTGATATCGGGGATAAATTATATAGCTCCTATAGGGGTGTTTGAGACGACCTCGACAAAAAAATGCGTTTTAGATGAATAATTCGTTTGCTTATGAAGATATCGTAACCAAATTTGGTATTCGAAAGTTTTTTATAGTTCCCAATCACTGTAGTGACTATATCATATAGCTCCCATAGGACCGATCGGCCAAAATAACTTTTTTAAAGAAAATTTCGCTATATTTGGTTTATTAATAAAGATATCGTAACCAGATTTGGCGATTGGAAATTGTTTAGACCACTTAAGCAATGTGCCAAATTTGAACAAAATCGGTTGACTATATCATATAGCTCCCATAGGTCCGATTTTCCAAAAAATCGATTTTTTAACAAAATTTGTTGTGTTTCGTTTGTTTGTTAAGATATTGGGACCAAATTTGACATTCGTGAGTATTTTATAGTTCCTAAGCACTGTACTAAATTTAATCCAAATCGTTTGACTAGATCATATAGCTCCCATAGGACCAATCGGTCCAAAAACACGTTTTTTATACAAAATTCGATGTGTTTTGTTTGTTTGTAAAGATATTTGAAATAAATTTGGCATTCATTTTTTTTTAAGGTACTATTTAAGCACTGTGTCAAATTTTATTGAAATCGGACTATATCATATAGCTCCCATAGGAACGATCGGTCAAAAAAAAATTTTTGCTTAAGAATTCTTCTGTTTTTGGTTTTTTGTGAAGAAATCGGACTTTATTACAAGCTAGTGGTACTGGGTATCCTAAAGTCGTCCGCGCCCGACTTTACGTCCGCCATTTTTTATTATTTATTTATACATATTAATTATTATACATAAAAAAAATAATTATGTATAAAAAATAAGTAACTAAAAAAAAAGAGCGCTAGATGAAGGGGCCATCGACTCCGATATTTAAAAAAAATTGTTTAATCCAAATTAAAAAAAAATTCTATTAAATAAATTTTTTTTTTTGTTTACTTTTAATTTATATTAAAATTAAATATGAAATAAATGCTATATAAACAAATTATAATCAAAATAAAGCCGACTAAAAAATCATATTAAAAAAGTTTTTTTGTTTTTAAATACATATTTTTTTTTTAATTTAGTCAACTTTTTTCGTAATTTTCCATATTTTTGGAAATTAATTTTTTTCAAAAATTTAAGTTTGGATTATAAAAAAAATAACTTATTAATCTCAATATAAATAAATTATAATATAATAATGTGATTTTTTTAAGTCTGTTCTAACATTAAACACGTTTTTTTTAATATAATTTTGTTTATAATATAAATAAATTATAAAATAATAATGTGATTTTTTTAGGTCATAGAACAGACTTAAAAAAATTAATTAAAAATGTTTTTATTAATATAATTTTATTTTACATATATTTTCTATTTATATAAGTTTTTCTAAGGTGCCCTTTCTTGTGATTTTGGATGCTTTTTATTTTTAAATTAATTTTAAGATAACCTTTTTTGCAATTTAGATATTTTTTCAATTTTTTTTATCTAGTTTTGGATTAAAAAAAAATTTCTTATTAAATTAATTTTTTATATTATTTATTATATTTTTTTCAGTAGAGCTTTGCATTCATATTAAAATAAAATATAAAATAAATGTTATGCCGTATGTATAAAAAAATTATAAACAAAAAAAAATATTTTTTTTTATTTTAGTTTATTTAAAAAAACCTTTTTTATAAGTTTTGATATTTGTTTTTACATTTTATTGAAAAAAATGATTTTTTTTTATATTAAATAGAAAAGATTTAAAGAAAACCTTTTTGCAATTTTCGATATTTTTTGAAATTTACTTTTTCAAAAAATTTTTTTTTTCCTTTTGGATTAACAATAAATTTGTTATAAAATTAATTTTTTATATTATGTATTATATTTTTTTTCAATAAAAATGCATTCACACGTTTTTTATACAAAATTCGATGTGTTTTGTTTGTTTGTAAAGATATTTGAACTAAATTCGGCTTTCAGATCTTTTTTAAGGTATTTACGCACTTTGTCAAATTTTATTGAAATCGGTTGACTATATCATATAGCTCCCATAGGAACGATCGGTCAAAAAAAAATTTTTGCTTAAAAATTCTTCTGTTTTTGGTTTTTTGTGAAGAAATCGGACTTTATTACAAGCTAGTGGTACAGGGTATCCTAAAGTCGTCCGCGCCCGACTTTTACGTCCGCCATTTTTTTACATTTTATTAAAAAAAAATTAATTTAAATTAATTTGTTTTATTAAATTTTAAAATATAAATTTACATATGTGGCTAAGTGCATATTACTGGAATAACGCCTCCAATATGGTGTGTATAAAAACGATATTATGATAAGCATTTTAATATAAAGGACTTGGGAGCTGCCACGCCTACTTCTGTCCTTTTATTTACATTTTAAAAATATTGTGATTTAACGCTTAAAATATAAATATCTTTCTTGTAAAGCTGTAAAGCGCTTGACCTTACACATGTTTTGTAATTATTTTTTTAATTAATATAAAAATTGAATTAATAATATTTTTTTTGTTTTTCATTGAAATTGAATCTTTTTGTTTCGAATATTTTTTAATTTTTTCTTTTGGTACATTTTGATTCTTCCCCAATTGTTTTGGTGCCTGCAACTTAAGTACTACTTGAAAGCTGCATCATAAATTTGCGGCATGTAAGTCATAAATTTGTGGCAACCGGAAACGGCTTGAGAAATTTGTAACAGCTGCCTCAACATTTCCTGTATTTTCTGCCGCTCTTAACTTAACACTTTTTCTTCGAGTTCGGCCCTAAAAATTATTTATTTTTTTTGTTAGAAAATCAAACAATTAACCTCGAACTTGCGAGTTGTCGCTGTTGTTGTTGTTGTTATTGTTGTTGTTACTGCTGTTACGCTTACAACATGTTTGAGACATAAAAATTTCCAATTAATTTTTTCATTTTTTTGGTTTTATTTAACTGGCGATGGTTAGTTCAGTTCAGTTCCAGGGAACGCCAAAGCGGTCACAAAATTGTCACTGCCGCCGTTTACAAATAATTTTTTTTTGTTTCATGTTGTTTTGGTTTCGGCTCTTTGGGGTTTTCAATGGAAACGAAACACATAAAACATGGCCAACAAGTCTACGGGCCGCGACCGCAGTCAAAATACAATAAAAATAAATGTTAACCAGGCCCAAACGGCGACAGTGTCCAAGCTGCGAACCCCACAAAGTTACCAAAAAATAAAAAATATAACATCAAACGGCAACAATTAAAAATTGCTACGTTTTTTTGTTTTATTTTTTATTTTTTATACCTATAAATTTGATACAACATTTGATGCGAAACGTCAGCAGAGAGCGGCGGTTGGTCTGAGCGGAAATCCAAAATATAACCTTAAAAAAAAGGGTTTTAGAAATGCTTCGAAATTTGCAAGGGTTTTTAGTTTGAGCTGCTACTTAAATAATCGAATGAAATGAAACTTCTCAAAAATTTCGAGTTTTCAAAATCCTGTTGGAAATTCAGGAAAAACTTTGTTCTGAAATTGATGAGTTAAATAAAATGTTACTTCGATATGTTCGTTCTCACACTCTCTTTTTAAAATCAATTTGTTCAGCCAAAAATATTATTTTCTAAGCTAAGTCGAGTTGATCCTAGAAGTATTGCTTTCTTGATATCGATATTTATTCAAGAGAAGAACAGCACCAGCACACATGTGGTCAAATTTTGTTTAAATTATTGTTGTTAAATTTTTTCTTTAATTGTTACTATGATTTTTTTTATATAGTATATATTTTTTTTTTTAATTTATATAGTGTAGGGGATATAGTATATTGTACTACCCACAGTACATGTACAATCTTGAACGAATATTCTTTATACCTTTAAATATAATTCCTTATAATATTTTAAAACGGATATTCATAGCAATTTGTAAAATATTAATTTTATTTTTTAATTATTAATGCTTATAGCACTCTTTATAGGTACTGTGTAGTATGTAGGGTTTTGGAGGCGTCAGCATAACAAAATATTTCTTTCCCAATTCTCACACTCTCTTTTTAAAATCAATTTGTTCAGCCAAAAATATTATTTTCTAAGCTAAGTCGAGTTGATCCTAGAAGTATTGCTTTCTTGATATCGATATTTATTCAAGAGAAGAACAGCCCAGCACACATGTGGTCAAATTTTGTTTAAATTATTGTTGTTAAATTTTTTCTTTAATTGTTACTATGATTTTTTTTATATAGTATATATTTTTTTTTTTAATTTATATAGTGTAGGGGATATAGTATATTGTACTACCCACAGTACATGTACAATCTTGAACGAATATTCTTTATACCTTTAAATATAATTCCTTATAATATTTTAAAACGGATATTCATAGCAATTTGTAAAATATTAATTTTATTTTTTAATTATTAATGCTTATAGCACTCTTTATAGGTACTGTGTAGTATGTAGGGTTTTGGAGGCGTCAGCATAACAAAATATTTCTTTCCCAATTAATTCAAAATTATCAAATAAAATATTTTACTGAACACCTTTTAATTATCAAATATAAACTAAATTTGTTAAATTTGTAAAAATAAATGACTTTATTAAAAAAAAATGGCGGACGTAAAGTCGGGCGCGGACGACTTTAGGATACCCTGTACCACTAGCTTGTAATAAAGTCCGATTTCTTCACAAAAAACCAAAAACAGAAGAATTTTTAAGCAAAAATTTTTTTTTTGACCGATCGTTCCTATGGGAGCTATATGATATAGTCAACCGATTTCAATAAAATTTGACACAGTGCTTATATACCTTAAAAAAGATATGAATGTCAAATTTGGTCCCAATATCTTAACAAACAAACGAAACACAACAAATTTTGTTAAAAAATCGATTTTTTGGAAGATCGGACCTATGGGAGCTATATGATATAGTCAACCGATTTTGTTCAAATTTGGCACATTGCTTAAGTGGTCTAAAAAATTTCCAAACGCCAAATCTGGTTAGGATATCTTTAGTAAAAAACGAAATATAGCGAATTCTGATTTAAAAAAGTTATTTTGGCCGATTTTTCCTATGGGAGCTATATAATATATTCAACCGATTTTGATGAAATTTGGTACAGTACTTGGAAACCATAAAAAACTTTTAAATACCAAATTTGGTTACGATATCTTCATGAACAAACGAATTATCCATCTAAAACCTTTTTTTGTCGAGGTCGTCTCAAACACCCCTATGGGAGCTATATATATATCCCCGATATCAAAAAAATAAAATAAACTTGTCTCCTATGGAATAATATGGGATCTAATGTGAAAGTTTGGTAACTCCAGCTCTTACCATCTCTGAGATCTAGGCGTTCACACGGACGGACAGACGGACAGACGGACAGACGGACATGGGTATATCGACTTCTCTATTCACCCTGATCATATATTAGGTAACTTTGGGGTGTCTCCGACGTCTCCTTCTATATGTTACATACATTTTCGGCTTGCACACACTTAATATACCCTTTGTAACATACGGTACAGGGTATAAAAATGCAAATATGTACCTAAATACGTAGTTATCGATAGCTATAAAAATAATCGCAATTTCGCATGACAAATATTATTGGCAGAAACGTTTTGTCCACTTCACTTATGTTCGTCTTGGGTATACACCAAAGTTCTATAAAGTAAAGATAATCCATATCAAAGCACTATGCCCCTCCTCCAAGGGGTCTAACAGGGAATTATTTATTATATATTATATATCAAAGCACTCCTAGTCCATGCATATTGCTAAATCGATTATTACTATTAATATTCTTGATTATTCCAATTATTTGCGAACTGTGTTTAAATTTTTTCCACATAATCTCAATGCCATAAACCACAAGTTGGGCTTGCAACATTGCAACATGCATTAAAAAATCCAAACCCTTATATAAAAATAAATATAAAAGATATAAAAGAAATTGAATAACTGAATGACCTGTTTGGCTTAGATTTCGATACGGCTGACATTTGGTGGTTGAGTTACGGCGGGTTTGGGCTTCCTCGATCAACCAGGATGCGGCGGTTACGGCGGGAGTGAGGTGGCGCAGCGGGCGGACTGCTTTACGCTCCATATGCCACGTGCGTGTGCCAACGTCGACGCCGCATGGAAAGTCATTTAAAAATTTAAGACGTTCTTTACAAAAATACAAAAAAAAAAACAATATACATATAGATGATATTACAAGGATATAATGTTAGAGGCAAATGTAAAACCAAGTCAAATTCCTGGTATAAAATTCATTGAAAAATTGTATGCAACATAAATTTTGCGTGCAGGATTTGCTAGCTAAGGCGCAGGACGGTATCGGGGCCGGGGGTAAAACTCAATCACAAGTTACATGCAACGGACACTCACACACACAAACACAAACACACCCAGGACACTAAGTGTGCACGTGTATGTGTGTGTCATTTCAATTTTAAAGCCTCTGCCCAGCTCGAATACGGAAGGGTCTATACCGAAAAACCGCCCCCAAACCGCTTAAGAAAAATTGTTAGTCCTGTGTGCAAGGACTCAACGACGCGTCGGTCGCTTGCCTTTTGTCGTCGGTTTTTATAGCTTTTTGATTTGCCATTTCTGGTAGCAAATGATCAAAAATTGAATGAAATTGTTATTTTCAAGTGGAACATGTCCTTTTTAGTACCAAGTACCAGTAGAGCAGCTTGACTATGCATTGAATTTTTAAGTTTCAAGAGTTTGGGTGGGGTCTGTGTGTAGGAGGGTGAGCAGGAGTGCAGGGTACACCACTTGTTTGTTTTGTTGTGGGTTGTTAGTCTTAATAAGGGACATAATTTGTCCAGTTTGGGGCAGTAGGGGGGTTGGACTGTACGTATCAATAAATTTAGGTAGCAATTAGTTTTTTTTTTTTGGTCGTTTATTGGATAAAGCGTTAGCAGCGCGACAAAACACGCACGCGAAACGTTTGAAAAACGCTGGCAAACAGCTACTTTACTGATTCGTTTCAAACGCTAATTCCCAAAATGTTTAATTGCATTATAGAAACGATGACGTAAAAAGCTTGCTCTAAACATTTAGACTGCTCGGAATATGCCAGCTGTAATTCTCGTAAGTCCTATACCTTTCGAACTTATCTGCTTCTAATGCTTAAGTCTGAAGCTTTTTAGTTGGATTATAGGATCGATAACGACTAGAGCTTGCTCCTTATTTTCCAGTTAACATATACATTAGGACTGCTCGGGATATGCCAGCTGTAATACTTGTACCTCCTGTAACTTACGAAATTTTCAAAGTTTTGATGTGATCTTGATGCACGTTCCTATGAAGATTAAAATTTATATTTTCTATTTAGCTTATTGGTCTATTAATAGATTGCAAGAAAAGCAAAAATACAAATACTAAAGTATTAGATAATGCGACAGCAGCGCGACAAAAAACGCAAGCGAAACGTTTAAAAAACGCTGGCAAACAACAACTTTACTGATTCGTTTCAAACGCTAATTCCCAAAATTTTTAATTGGATTATAGGTACGATGCCGAATAGAGCTTGCACTTAATATTTAGACTGTTCGGTATATCTTCTTCTTCTTATGTGGCCATAACAACCCGATTAGCGGGTTACGGCCTGCCTTATAACGTCTCTCCAGGCGCCTCTGCATTGCGCGCGCCTTCATCAGTTGGTCACACCGAGCGAAGACAGGGCCCTTCCACTTGGTCTTTCCAACGCAGACACGGTCGTCCTCTCCGCCGACGGCCGCTGACTACCGCATCGAACACACGTTTAGCTGGAGCATCCTCGTCCATCCTAACGACATGTCCGAGCCAGCGAAGCCGATAGATGTTGATACGCTGAGCAACGTCCATGTCGTTGAAGAGCTCATACAGCTCCTGGTTGGTGCGGATGCGGTAGTCATCGCCAACTCGAATAGGACCAAAGATCTTGCGCAGTACTTTCCTCTCGAAAACTCCCAAGGCAGCTGCAACAGTTAGCGACACGGTCCAGGCTTCCGCGCCGTAAAGAAGCACTGGAAGGATGAGTGCCTTGTAGAGTAATAGCTTTGTCGCGCGAGAGAGGTCTATACTACTCAATTGCCTATTGAGACCGAAATAGCACCTGTTGGCAAGAGTGATTCTGCGCTTGATCTCCAGGCTGACATCGTTGTCGGTGGTAACGGCGGTGCCAAGGTAGATAAATTCCTTGACAACATCGAAAGTATAGCTGTCGGCCATAATATATATATATACTTCGTTTTGCCCTCATTTACCGCCAGACCCATTTTCGCAGACTCCCGTTCGATAGCACTGAAGGCCGCGGTGACATCTCGCTTGGTACGCCCAATGATGTCGATGTCGTCGGCGTACGCAAGGAGCTGGACACTCTTGTAGAAGATAGTGCCAGTGCGATGTACGCCGGCCTTCCGCAGAACGCTCTCCATGACGAAGTTGAAGAGGTCGCATGATAAGGGGTCGCCTTGTCTAAAACCTCGCAAGGTATCATGTATTCGTTCGGTACATGCCAGCTATAATTCTCGTATTTCCTATAACTTTCGAAATTTCCAAAATTTTGATGCTATTTATATGCACTTTCCTAAGGAAGCTCGAATTAATTTTGTATAATTTGTTTATGAACATATTAATAGATTGCAGGAAAAGCAAAAATGCAAATACTAGATATGAGAATCACTTCCAAAAATAAAATGAATTGATTATTAAAAGAATACATGAGTCCAAATATCTATTTTGGTAGGTAATTTGTTCTCAATTATATATTTTTATTGGGATATTTTTAGTTAAGCGTCTGGTATTTTACGCTTGTCAAACCAGAAGTGAGTTTTTGGGGTGTTCACGAAGTCTTGCAATAATGCACAAGTGCCTGACTTCGCCGTGAGCAATAATAAACAGCTGTTTACAACAGTCATATGGAGTGCCTTGTTTTTCTTAGGAACAAATTCTTTTAAATTATTTTATTATTATACAAATATTTTTATTAATTTATTATAACTTAAGTTTTTTTACCTGGCCGTTTGTCGCATAAAGTTGTAATATATTTTTCGAATTCGAACTTCGGTAAAACTGAGCACATAGGGTTTTAGAGTTAGCTTTCAAAACACTTTGTTTTATGAAGTTTTCTGCGCTTATTTTAGAGCCCTTTAGAACGAGTTTGGAAGCAGCGGCTAAAAATCCGGAAAGTCTAGACCTCACAACCCCTTTTTGTGCGCCTCTGCTAACTGCGTTTAATAAATTGATTTAGTTTTTTAAATAACTTAAGGAATGAAATTTAATTTTGCGATAACTATGGCGCAAAATGTCATTCCGATAAACGATAACATATTGCATGTTTTCCGATTAATAATCGGAAATCATCACTAATGGCTGGTTTGACGCAGATTTTGGTATAAAAGGCGCGCCGCCAAGCCTTACAGCTCATTCTGCTTTCGAGCTTCAACTCATTTATAAGAATTTGTATTTTTTATTTGTAGTCAAATATTTTTTCGATTTATTTCAAGTGGTTCCATTGAAGGAAATTCATGATGATTGATAGGATTAATCTATAATAATATAACTAAGGGGAAAAAAATATTGTTGCTTTATTATAATATTAATATTATTTGCTTGGAAATTGGTTTGGAGTCAAGCAACATGGTCAACTTTTGTTTTGGGTAATTTTAAATTTTTTTCAATTCCGACTTATTGTTTCTAAGGCATAGAATAAATTCATATTGTAGGAACCAAAAATAAAATATTTTTTAGTCTGAAAAAAGCCAATTTGGCAAACGTTGCAATTATTTGGACAGCTAGTTGCTATGAAGCATGCCATTTTAAGCTTACATATATCGCATATAAAGCTTTTAGTCTATGTATATAAAAGAAACTTATGTTTTACGTGTTACGGGTGTTCTCATGAACGCTTCAATGAATCTTAAATCTGATTTTTGCGTGTATTAGAAGCTGTCAATACGAAAGTTTTGAACCTATTTTGATGTATTTTTGTGCATTGGTTCGTAAGATATACGCATTTTTGTGAATATCGGTTTTTATGTGGATATTACCATATATACAAAAACTGGTACAATTGTTAATCAATGTTCGAGGTCCAACATCGTTTAAATCATTGAAAATTAAAAAATTTAATTTGTTCGATAATGAGAAAAAAAGAAAAGTAAAAAGAAAAGTAAAGTTTAAGAAACTGTGTTCAAACTTTAGCAGATGCTGCTATTACTGCTCATCCATATCAAATATGTGTTCTATTTGCGATTATTTTGGTAACATGTTTTCCATCAAATCCACCTGAATTGTGCGTAAAATATCAAGATTATTTATCAAAAGATATTTTGTTTCGAGTACGTCAAGCAAAACGTAATCCAGTGATGGAATTTACGCCGGAAGTTTACAATAAAGCTTTAATTCATATTAAAGATCTATGCTTGGTGATGGCTAATAAAGCATTAGGAATTGAGAATGCCGTCTCCTAATCGAGCAATGGATGATGTATTTCAATTGGAAGAAATGCAACGAATTAAATTTATTATCAATCTAATCCTACTGCCCAGGAACGTGAAGATCGTGATGAGATGAACGTGAAAGAATTCGGTTAAGGCAGACTAATAATGGTGCAAATTTAAATCGAGCTGCAAGCCAAACTAAAAATCTTGTATTTTTCCAGATAAGCTAACTAGCGAATCTTACGATGTTTAGTCACTTTAAGAGTATTCAAAAAGTTTGGGCAGGACAACGTCTGCCGGGCTCACTAGTATCGTATATAAAGGTCCAAGTTCTATATAAACTGATACTGAAATTATTCATAGATGCGGAAAATAAAAAGTTTATAAATTTTGTTGCCATCATTTATTTAGCTGATAACTTTGCTATATCTTAACTCAGCTTCAATTCTGCTTCAAGCTGAAAGTTTCAAAATTTCTATAGTAAGGAAATTTTTGTTTTTCATAATGAGAGAGAAACCCCAAGTACATCGTTTATTACTAAAAACCGCAAAAATTCCTGTAATACAAAGTACTGCTTACAAATAATTTACAATGGTGTTATCAAAATCGAGAAATAAAATCCCAAGTAAAAAAACGTTCAGGAAAAAGAAATGAAGTACGTAGGTCGCAGGAAAAACCAGGAGAGATATAGTCAGAAATGAAAGAATACGTTCAGAAGTAGGGCAGAAGAAGTCGTTTTTACAAAAAATCGTGGAGAGACAGATAAAATGGTTCGGACATCTATATCGGATGGACGAGTCAAGAAAAGCCAAACAGGTACTGGAAATGAGAACGCAAGGCAATGCACCGAGTGGAAGACCCCAAAAAATTTGGAAAAATCGCATACAGGGTGTGGGTAGAATGAGGGGCGGAAACCTGGCAGAGATGAGAAGAGAGAGCCGGGACCGACCTAATTGGAGAAGATGGATATCCCGAGGCTACCCCGGCCACAGCAAATGGGGATTGAAGAAGAAGAAGAAGGAGAGCAGTTCTGCATAAAGGCAAATTGTCTGAACCGTTTCAAGTACAGAGTGACGTCAGGCAAGAATGTATATTGTCACCTATACTGTTCCTTCTTGTCATCGGTGATGACATAAAAGACTCTTTAAATGACAACCGCCGCTGCAAGGATATACAGTGACAAATTAACAGTAGGTGCCTTAATCATTTGGCGTACGCTGACGATATTTGTTTGCTATCCGGAAACATAACCGACCTGATGAGAGTCCTGAGAGTCTGCCGGTCCTAAAATCAACGCTGCTAAATCGCAAGTATTGAGCCTGCGTGACGTCATCCCACCGTATGCTACAACTGATGATCAACTGTTGGAATGGGTCGATAAGTCTGCTATCTTGGCTGCACGATCACGTCAAATAGAGGAGCTGAGTTGGATGTTGAAAACCGAATCAACAAGGCTAGAGCAGCTTACGGCATGCTCGCACCCATATGGCAAAGCAACATCATCAGCTTCCACACTAAAATTCGCATCTTCAACTCCAACGTGGAATCGGTTTTCCTTTACGATATATCAAATCGATATTGCGACCGAAGTTAGAAGAAAGTGAAAGTGGATCGGCCACACGCCTCGCAAAGCAAGCGCTGGAATTCCTTTCAGCAAGCAGAGCGCAGAGTTGGAAGACCACGTACCACCTGGAGGGAGATCCACTGGAGCTGAAATGACATCTCTGGGGTTAAGCTGGAACGAACTAAGAAATATAGCCCAAAATCGAGTTCGATTGAAGACGCCATATGCTCTAATAGGAGATATAGGAAATGATATATGTATATTAGAAAGCTGTAGTTGCGAAAATCTTCTTACGCATCATAGGATCCTTGATTTTATTGTCAGTATACAAAAATCTTATTACAAAAACGTGTCGAAAACAATAACAAAAATATATTTTAACGAAAACAATTATATATGAGTAAGTTTAAAAAAGTATTTCATTAAATTCTCTTAACTGGACGCACAAAAAAGTTTCTGCTTATGTTCTGATATAGCGCATCCTTTCATATATTCGATATTCGAATTTTGAACCATGTGACAAGTTAGTTTTTATCTTATTGTGTGGAGCAGGCGAAAAAGTAGATTAGATTACGGACGACTTTAGGATACCCTGTACCACTAGCTTGTAATAAAGTCCGATTTCTTCACAAAAAACCAAAAACAGAAGAATTTTTAAGCAAAAAATTTTTTTTGACCGATCGTTCCTATGGGAGCTATATGATATAGTCAGCCGATTTCAATAAAATTTGACACAGTGCTTAAATACCTTAAAGAAGATCTGAATGCCGAATTAAGTTCAAATATCTTTACAAACAAACAAAACACATCGAATTTTGTATAAAAAACGTGTTTTTGGATTGGTCCGATTGGTCCTATGGGAGCTATATGATCTAGTCAAACGATTTGGATTAAATTTGGTATAGTGCTTAGGAACTATAAAATACTCAGGAATGTCAAATTTGGTCCCAATATCTTAACAAACAAACAAACGAAACACAACAAATTTTTTTCAAAAATCGATTTTTTGGAAGATCGGACCTATGGGAGCTATATGATATAGTCAACCGATTTTGTTCAAGTTCAGCACATTGCTTAAGTGGTCTAAAAATTTCCAAACGCCAAATCTGGTTACGATATCTCTATTAAAAAACGAAATATAGCGAATTTTTCTTTAAAAAAGTTATTTTGGCCGATCGGTTCTATGGGAGCTATATATCGTCAACCGATTTCGATCAAATTTGGTACAGTGGTTGGGAACTATAAAAAACTTTCAAATACCAAATTTGGATACGATATCTTCATAAACAAACGAATTATTCATCTAAAACGCTTTTTTTTTGTCGAGGTCGTCTCAAATACCCCCATGGGAGCTATATAATTTATCCCCGATATCAAAAAAATGAAATAATCTTGCCTCCTATGGAATAATATGTGATCTAATGTGAAAGTTTGGTAACTCTAGCTCTTACCATCTCTGAGATCTAGGCGTTCACACGGACGGACAGACGGACATGGGTATATCGACTTCTCTATTCACCCTGATCATATTTTAGGTAACTTTGGGGTGTTTCCGACGTCTTCTTCTATATGTTACATACATTTTCGGCTTGCACAAACCTAATATTGGTACAGGGTATAAAAAATGTAAAAATCTTCGAATTTAAAGGAAAACAGTTCTTCGTCTTTCTGTAAATATATTTAAAAATAATCATTTCTTCTCCTCTCTCGCCCACTTGCATGTGTCAGGCGACGAGGTGAAGACTTTAAAGCGTTCTAACGTGGGAACTACTATAGATTAGAGTTGAGTAAATCTAATTCAGTTCACTGAACAAGTTCATTCGTTCTTTTTTTTTCAGTGAACAAATTCGATCTTTTCGTTTAGTTGTTCTGCATGTAATTTAATTGTCGAAGTATTACCTTACTTAACTTTTTAAGGTAAGTCCCCTTATTTAAGGTAGGCCACCAGATCGAGACTCCATACATGAGTATGGGTCTAACAATGGCAGTGGAAAAAATGAGCTATTTATTATATACAAAATTTGTTTTGCCTTGTCGTGCTCATCGTCAACATTCATTTTTAATATTTTAGTTTTTGATAGTAGTTCTAAAAAAAGCTTTTTTATATACAAAATTTGTTTAGCCTTGTCGTGCTCGTCGTCAACATTTATTTTTAATATTTTAGTTTTTGATAAGCTTAGTTCCCAAAAAAACTATTTATTATATACAAAATTTGTTTTGCCTTGTGCTCGTCGTCAACATTTATTTTTAATATTTTGGTTTTTATTATATACAGAATTTTTTTTTGTGTCGTCCACGTGCTCATCGTCAACATTTATTCGTATTAATTCTTCTTGGTGCGCTAAAATTCTTGGTTTCTGTTTAGTGTCTTGATATGGACAACAACCCAACATCGACTTCGTTTAGGAATATAAATAATTATGTAATGAGTGTACGGAATAGCTCACGTCTATGGCTTTGCATATTCAAGCGTCCACCTACGTGCCTCTGCATCATGCTTAGCCCGATCATTCTTGTACTCCCAAGCCACATTGGTATCCAATGGGTCATCTGGATTTGGATTTGCTAATAGCACTTGCAGAGCTACCAATATACTCGACATGGTAACAGCCGGTGTCCACATATCGTCCAATATGTTTAAGCACACAGATCCATCTCGGTGTATGTTACAATGATAAATACGTGTATCGAATATTACTGAGGGTGGCCTAAAAGGATATTGTCCTGTGAAGTACAGATACAAGCGAAAAACGCCATCTGCATATGGCGTATCGGGTGGTCCAATAATTGAGCCTTTCCAGCAGAACATGTTGTCATCGGGTTCAAGAGAACAACCAACCAACGGTGTACGTCTAATTTGGAGCAACTCGGCTTGAAGCCTTCTGAATGCAGCGCGAGAACGATTTTCTGAAAGCGGCGTAGTCGTAGTACGGCCAATTGGTATGGTCGTGGAATCGCTAGCTGCTTGTGGAATGACTGCCGGAATAGCCACAGCGGCTGCAGCCAAATTTTCTGTACTAATATTTCCACGTTCAGAAGAAGAGTCTGCTGTTTCGGAAAGTCCGTATAGCATTCGGCGGAGACGCTGACCGTGTCTGAGAGCTGCTACTACTACTGCAGAATTTATTGAGTCTACAGCTTCTTGTACTACGGAATCTCTCTCCTGCATTCGGCGAAGACGTTGACTGCGACTAAGATCTGATATTGCTTCTGCCGAATTTACAGGAGCAATATTGGCACGTTCAACGGAAGAGAGTTCTGCTTCTGGTACGGACTGACTGTGTCTGAAAGCTGCTATGGCTACTGCCGAATTTTCAGGACCAGTATTGGCATGTTCAAAGGAAGAAACAGCTTCTGGTACTACAGAATTTCTCTCCTGCATTCGGCGGATACGCTGGCTGCGTCGAATAGGCGGCATTTTGTGTCTATCGTTTGATGCGCTCAATTATATTCCAAAAATTACTTTAGTTACAAAATCTCAGTTGTTACTTGTATAATGTTAAACTGTTTCGTGCAATCTCTTGAAACACGAACTTCTGGGCATACCATCCAATACAAATAAAATTTCGAATTCAACTTTGAAAAGATTTTTGTTTTTGCCTTGGAAATTTTGGTGTACAACTAAAAGAATTTGAGATAAATGGGTTCAAGCATATGTCAAAATAACGGAAAACCCTACGGGGGAAAGAGGTCGTCATTTTGGTTTTAGACTTTTCGGATGGTCCTTAATATATAAAGCAAGAGAAATTCCAGCATGCAATTTTTTCCTGATCCAAATCTATTTTTACTGTACTAAAATGCTAAATATTTTTTCAAATATACTCACAAGATGTTTCTGAGGCTAACAGCACAGTTATACATTTTTTTTCGTATAGCTAAAAAGTTAGCTTATCCCAACCTCTAAATCTACCGCCCATTCAGCGCTACCCGCTCCAGGTACCAATGCTAGATATTACTTCTAGAGTACTATATATATACCTACATACCTATGTATATGTTTGCTTATGCCCTGCTGAAAGCGGCGCATTTTCATTTGAAAATTGAAAAATTTCCAAACCATAAAATTTTCATCATTGCTGCAAATGCTCTAAAGGAGTGCACACTATAGATACGGAAGCCATGTGTGTGTTTTTTTTGGGGGGTGGCCATTAGAGTATTTAGTTACTAGGTCTGGGGGCTTTATAGCGCTGGCAATGACAATGAGTACGAAAATGAAAATGAAATTTTCGGCTGGCAGCCATTGAACCACTTCGCGAACTCACAGATACACTCCCATACACACACGCACCCACACACACATCTAGACAAAAATACAATTAAAATATTTGCTTAAATTATATTTTGCTTCACGGTGTCGACGTAGAGTGTGTGGAAAATGGGTTTTCAAAAGATGCCAAGATGATGCCGTAAAGCAGCTGTGGAACATCCCTTTGCTACGCTCTAAGGATTGTGGCAAGCAGCACGCAGCACGCTACTCCTTCAGCACTAATGTTAATTATGAATTTATGAACCAATATTTATAAGCAATAAAAACAAGCAGGCGACAAGCTAACATGCCACATATCTCAGGACTCCACTCTCTGGACTACTTGGTGTAGCTCTGAAAAAACCAATAACTATTGTCCATGTGGATTTCAGTAGAGCGTTGCAAATGAACTACTTTGATAAAAACAAACAACTTGATGAAGCCCAGACCGAAGGAATACTTGTATTAATTGATGCGGCATATGTTGCAAGCGTCCTTAATAAGTAAACTGAGCAGAGTGAGTACGGGATAAGATAGCCCAGAGGTGTCTAACTAAAAAGAGGAGAAATCGCTAAAGATATAGACAGTACTTAAAGTGGCATTTGTTGTAAGTTAGCAGTTCCAAAATTAACCCCTTCCCCAGTCTTTCATTACTAAAGCAAAAGACACCTCCTTCGGCTATCAGCCTTTAAAAGCTGTTTTCAAAAAAAACATATAGGCAATAGGAAATTTAGATCTCTTCTCTCTAGTCGGAAGACTTCGGCTGATGGCAGCCCCTGTGGAAACCCTCGATGGCAACAATGGAACACGGATGTGTCCAAAACTCAGCAGGGTGTAGTTGTTGAAATCGTTGGACCCGACACCAGAATCTCTACCGCAATGGGCATCTGGCCCAGCGTCTTTCAAGTGGAGATTCATGCCATATAGATCTGCGTCCTTAATACCATTCTCAAGGGAACTAGGGGCGCAAACATATGCATTTCTTAAGATAGCCAAGCTGCTATTAGGGCATCATCCTGGAGCATCTCCTCCAAGATAGTTAAAGAATACCATAGCTACCTCCAAACCCTGTACGTCTGGAACAAAGTCGCGCTATGTTGGGTGCCTGGACACTCGGGAGTGGATGGTAACACGATCGCTGACGATCTACCTCAACAGGGTGCCTCCACCCTGACTATTGGTATTGGTTGGTCAACGATCAAAACCATGATAAACAAATGGGCGGCAGGAGAATACTTGTTCTCCCTTCCGGGGCTTCGTCAAGCCAAAGTGCTTGTCAAACCTCTGGATGCGATCAAGACAGAAGGTGGCAGAGCGGACCTATGGCTCCTGATAGCTTACCTATCTGGCCACCACACTGTTAGATATCATCTACAGAAAATTGGCCTATCGGACTCTTTAAAGTGCAGGCTTTGTCTAGAAGACGATGAAACCACCAGACTAATTCTCTGTGACTGCCCAGCGCTGGCATGGGACAGAGTCTGTCACATGGGAAAGGAACGGATTAGTCCCTTCCATATTAGGTCAATTCCAAAAAAAGACCTACTGCAATTCATGCGAAAAGTGGAAAGTCTTTTACTTTAACTTAAGGGTATGGTACAAACGACCTTTTTGGTCGCAGTGCCCCACATCTCTGTGAGGTACCCTTTTTAGGAAAAAAAAGTGGGATTTGTGATAAGTTGGCAGATCCAAAATTATCTCATTCCTCAAGAAAAAGAAACCTCCTTCGGATGGTAGCCTCGGGCAGCTTTTTTGAAGCGTTATCCACCAGGTAGTGGATAAGTGATGTCACAACTACAGTGATGACGATCCCAACTTTCTTTTTCTACCCTCCAATCCAACTAATGCCAAATTTCGGAACAACAGCTTACCAGTGCCAAAATTCTCGGGAAGCTGTTTTCAGCGCGTTACCCACTCAGTTAGTGGATGTGTGACGTCACAGCTCCATTCACGACTAACCCAACTTTCTCAAGTTTTCTACCCTCTAATGCAACTAATGTCAGCCTTCGGAACAATAGCCTCGGTAGTGCCAAAACTTACATACACCATAAAGTTAGCTCCCAAAGTCTTTTAACCCACGCAAGAAAAGCAAAAAAAAAAAAAACCATACAAACAACCCAACGTTGATGATCATTTAATAAAATGAATGTGTACAAAAAAAATGCACAAAATGCTGCAGATAGAAAACATTGACAGCCACTTGTAGAGCTGCCCTTTGGAGCCAGACCCGTCCCAGACCCAATGGATACGAGCAGCTGAGAACAAGTCAACAGGCGGCAGCTACATGAAAATGCAAAATCTAAACACTTGATTGTTGTCAATACAACTACCGAGCCAAAGAGCCAAAAGACCAAGAGCCAGAGCCAAACAGAGTCTCTGACCAAAGGCGCTAAGACACGACCAAGTTGCCGATCGAAGCGTGCAATGTGGGAAATGCCTGAAGAGGAGCAGCACGCAGGGATGCACAAATTTTTTTTGCTGCACCTTGTACAATTATTGCATTTTAATGTTAAACAATGCAAAAGGTGTTGGAGGAGTCTTGCTGGGAGCAAGCAGTCCGAGATTTGGCTGCAAACATGTAACAAATTTGTCGTTGTCGTTGTTTGGGTTGCACTAACTGCTTGCACACTAATCTCTGACTCTGACTGCTGCCTGCTGCAGCCCTGACAAGGTGTGAACTGTGTGTGAATCTCAACTAAAAATTAGTTAAACGATCAAAACAACAACAACAACAATGACTACGTTGACTACAATGTGGCTGCAACGGAAGGCATTCCGAAATAGATAAGTCTAATAAATATAAATCAAAATTTGGAGGGACTGAACAGTGCACAGAGGCAGGAGCGAAGGCAGGGGCAGATACCCCCGACCACCAGCGTCATCTAAACAAAACAAAACAAAAGCAACAAAAGACAACAACACAAAACCACAAACAGCAACAACAACAACAACTACAACAAAACAAGAAGTTTCTTAAATAGCTGGTTAAAGTAGGGTTCAAGCTGCAACCTGCTGCGCCTAAACAGGCACGAGGGTTGGATGAAAGGTATTTGGATTAGATTAGAAAGAACATTTTTTTAAAGAAAAGTTCTCGCAGAGCTTCATTCCCCGGATTCTGGCAAGTATTTTTGAAGAACTTCTCGTTTCCGTGTGAAGTTGTGTGTCTCTCATCGGTTTCTTCCCCAGGTGACGTATATGGGAATGCTCGACACTTTGCAGGGTAAGTGGGAAATAAAAAAACACTTGCGGACCAAAATAGACAAAAAACCTACTTAGAGGTGCCGAAAGGGATCCTTTCACCAAGCTAGAGTAGGAGGGCTAGCAGCCTACCCTCCTGAAACATTCATTGCTACTGACTCAGCAAGTCCATCAAACATCAAGATCTCAGAAAAATAGGAATCCTCTTTCGAAGAGATGTCGTTGCAGAGAGGGGTGAATAGAGAGAGATTGTTGTGGAAGCTATGGTCCATCGAACAAACATATGCATTTTTTCAGATAGCCAAGCTGCTATAAGGGCATTGACATACTGGAGTATCTCCTCCAGGATGGTTAAGGAATGCCAAACCTTCAAACCTTGTCCACCCGGAACAAAGTCGTGCTATGTTGGGTGCCTGGACCCTCGGGAGTGGATGGTAACACGATCGCTGATGATCTAGCACGACAGGGTACCTCTAGCCTGACCACATCTCCTGCGCCATTTTGTGGTATTGGTTGCTCCACAATCAAAACTATAATAAACAAGTGGGCCGCCGGAGAACATAGGAGATACTGGTTCTCCCTTCCGGGGCTTCGTCAAGCAAAAGTGCTTGTCAAACCTCTGGATGCAATCAAGACAAAAGTCTTGGCAGAGCGGACCATCTAACATCGAAATCTCAGAAAAATAAAAATCCTACGCTGGAGATATATCATTGTAAAGAGGGATAAATGGAGAGAGATGCAGAAGCTATGGTCCACCAAGGAAGAAGAATCATCATCAACACGCCCTATGCTTCAAATTGGAGCTATAGGAACATTTATATGTGTATATATTCTCTTAGCCGAACTGTTAACTTGAACCTTCCTCAACAAAAATGATGGCAAATACTCTAAGACCCCTTGATAAAAAGCAGCTAGTTGTCTAAAATCGACCTATTAAGAAATCTATAAAATGTTTGCCATTGTGATCTCTTGGCTAGAACAAAAACTTTACAGCCTACCCACGTTATTCCAGACGAACCCACCACAACTGAGCTCGTAACTCACTGCGTTGGTGCTACTGCCACAGTTTGTTGCAGCTCGTCTTAGTTCAAGCATCGATATCAAATCGATTTGACTGAGATTTCCAACTAATTTGTTTGGGTTTGGCATTTAGTAGTAGATCCAGCGCAGGTAAAGGATCTAAAAAAAAAGTAACACTCATTAGTTGTAGCTACAGGTGAAAGTGAAAATGCCGCAACATCTACAGTTGTTTGACAAGCAGAGAAAGGTCCACACACACAAACCCACAGAACCAATCAATAAACAGCTCGAAAGAAAACCCAGACAAGCAGCCAGCCCATCCATACTAAATATTCCCAGCCTGAAGAAGTGGCAACATTTTTTGACTTATTACAAGCGATTTGTCAACATTGGACATGGCCACCACTACCAACAACATTACCATCAAGCCTATCTATCCAACTATATGTGTATCTATAAGAATTCTATGAAAAAATCGCTACACAATTCTTCTAATAACTGACAGCGACGTGTGCACGTGGAGACCCCTCTAGATCGCTATTACCTGAATCTCTCTCTAACGCTCTGCTCTGACATTGCTGCTGATAAATCTTTCAGCTCGATCTTTGCTTGGAGCAGTTCAGTTCAGTTCGGTTGAGTTGCAGAGTATCCCAGCGAGACGGACAGACGACGTGCAGCGGGAAACTGACACTTTGTGCATACGAAATTAATCGATTGTCATTGCTAATAAGATTTAGTGTTACATTTGTAAGCGACATGATCGGATATATATCATAAATTGTTCAACACTGGCAAATACCAATGACAGTTGTATAAAGCGCACTTTAAGTACTCAATGGAACTTATTAGCTAAGAACAATAATTGCAAGGGAAAAACTGCACTGCGAACCTTGGGATCTCAGGTGCTTCCTACGCGCGTTGGCTGGTCCAGTGACAATATTCTGTTATCGACGAAGAGGAATGTCTGTCTTCTCCGTTAATATGTGTTGGAAGGATTCCTCCCTAATCTCGCACAACCTACAGGTGTTAGAATCTATGACGCTCATCATGCTCAGAAGGTTACTGTACCAATAAGGGAAGGAAATTCTTAAACAAGTGGAAGATTATAACGTATTAACATCAGAAAATCTCTATTAATTCAAGACAACGCCTTTCGGATTCAGCTATAAACTGTAAGTCCCTGTTCTCTTCGAACATTTATTAATGGAGATCCCCAATGTTCCGCCCAGAGGCGACGCTTAACGTCAGGGAAATTACTATATTCAGATCATAGAAGCTGAACTGTCATAAAGCAGCCATGCCAATCCAGCTTGAGCATCATCTGGATCCACTTCCTCTTCTCATAGCAATGGTGTGTCTGCCAACAACACAAAAGACTCCAGGCTCTTGACAGCTTGCCAGCTATTTCGTTCCCAGGAATGTTGTTATGTCCTGGAATCCACTAAGGGAAGCGTTGTTTTATTGTACTAACTTATTAGCTATTCGATTGGAAGAAAAAAATTGTTTCAATCTGTTGCCAATTTCGTTGAGATTTACAGAGAAGGATCAACAAATATTTGGAGCGCGAAGAGAGTCTTGGAGGGCAGTTGCACTGGGAAAAGCCGCTACGAAGACACTCAGATTGATAAAGGACGCCTACGGCAATGCTGCCATGAGCTGCTCAACAAAGTTTGATTGTTCCGAAAGGCATTTATGTTGGTCGAAGAAAATCTTCTTCGCTCCTTCTCAATCGAACCGTTAAGTTACGGATGTATAAAACAATGATCCACCCAATATTAACGAATGGATGTGTCTTCGAATTTTTAAAAAAACCTGCTTTAATATACCAGATGCAAGAAGAGTAGTTGGACGACCCCGCGCACCTTGGGTAAATGGAGTGAAAAAATTAAAAGTCCTAAACTGGGAAGAAGGTGCAAGAAATAGAGAATTTTGGAAGAATATTGTTTGAAAGGTCAAAGCCTTAGCGCCAAGGATGATGATGATGACCTTGAGCTGCTCAACAGAGTTCGAGTGGCATAAGCTGTTTTGAGAGGACAGAAAGCTCTTTGAAGATGACCTGCGCTGCGGACGCCAATCAACTTCAGTGATTGATAAAAGTGAAGGCGCTCCTAGACTCCAACCGGTGGGTAAACATTTGTCTGATTATTGATGAGCTAAGAATTTTGTACAGTAGCATTCAAAAAATATAACCAAAAGTCGTGTGCAACTTTCCTAAGACATTCGAAACTGTATCCCAGTAAGCTTTTATTTTCTTGCCAAATAAATTATCAGCTGCTGAGGAGAAACGGATAAGGGAGTTTTTGGCCAAATACAGATTGCGAACATTCCTCCGCGCTCTCCTTACAGTGCAGATCAGTCACCGACGTACTTCTTATATATGATAAACTCCAAATACGCAAAAAGAGCGTCCGTTTTTTGAACACTCTGGCTACGGACGTCACTTTCGCGATTCAAGATTGCTCCTTGAATCCTACAGATTTATAACTTTAGCGATCATTCTGTTGGAGAGCTTAATGCCTGGCACATGCCCGGGTTGCTTTGTAGTCCCGGCGCCTATATTTATATACTCACCGCCCCCAACCCCACTGTATGTCTCGTGCTGTACTTGACAATGCTGCACCACTCTCTGCCTGCTCTGTGATCCCCAGCCTATTCCTGGCGGCCCGCTTAGTCATTTTATTGCCTTTGGCCAAACAAACAAATTACTTGCGCGTTTTTTGTTTGATTTCTTTTGAACGGGGCCCGAATATTTACCACAGCCTCAATAAATTCTGCAGCGGCGTTTATTGAAACGTTGCGCCCCGTCTTGTTTAGACAACAATTTTTATTGTTGACTTTACTTGTTATGTTAATGAGAGACGGCCGCCGTCTCAGGTTGTCCCGCTCTAGCAATCGGAGCGATTCTATCTCTCCCTCAACCGATCTTTGGACGCGGGTGCGGGTGCAAGTGCTATGCGCTGTGCATTGAACTTCTTGCGCTTGGAGTAGAGTAAAGTACGATATATGGGTCTTGGTACGGGACTGGGTCTGGTACCGGGTCTGTCGCGTGGCGTTGGATAGACAAGCAGACGGCGGGAACAACTGCGTGATAATGATGATGTTGATGATGATTATGATGGTGACGACGATGAGTCTGTTGACATAATGTTTGACATTATTGACACACGAGTCAAGCAAGAACAACAAATGACCAAGAATTCAAGTGATGTCTGCTTAGATAGCATTACTGGGAGGAGGTGGATGAGTACTCCGCTTAATAGACTTGTCTGGCTGGCATTTGTTATAAATATGCAAGTTAAAGTTGTACAGCCAATTAGTAATATTTGGCATTTTCACACGAAAACCCAAAGCCACGGACAATATCAAGATATTCAATAATTTTATTACATCGAATAATAAAATGGACAACAAAGTCAAAAAAGCCGACAAGCTTAAAGGTTTTGGTTTTTTTTTTGGGCTCTGGCTCTTGCTGGGCCTTAACAATCGTTGGCGTTATCTGCAATTTTGCGATCGTAACAGTTTTGACAAATCACACATGGCAAAAGCGAAAGATGCCGCCAATGTAAAGGTGACTTCAAATTAGCATGAAGCATAATCGAGCGGGGTGGTGTGGTGCGGTGCGGTGCGGTGGTGATACGCGATGCTTGTTGGCAGCGGCTTTGCCGCTTTAAACTTTAGTTTGATTTCAATCTAAAACACACAAATCGTTCATACTTCTTGTTAAGCGTTCGGTCTACGGCTCCAAAGCCATAAGAACGACGGAATGGAACACAGTGAGGCGGCGGCACGGACATGAACGCGTCGCTGTTTGAATGACATTTTTATGATGCTGACGCGCGCGCGCACTCTTCAACACGCGCCGCAGCACAGTGGTCAAAAAACGGCTCGAAATAAGTATTGGAATATTTTTGATATGAATTAAAGAGCACACTATTTAGTAAACAAAATTTGTTTTTTCTTAAATCGCGTAAAATGCAGCAAGTTGGCAGCTCTTTCTTCAAGTCCTTAAGCCCCGGGTGGGGCATATGGCGGCAACAAACTACCTCTATTCTTCCCGATCTGCTGCCAGATACTTCTGCTGTGGCCACGTTTTCCGCTGTGTTGCTGCTTCGGACAATACTGTAGATTTCCAAGTAGTTCTTGGTCTACCAACTCGCCGTGTACCTTGAGAATTCCATTCGAAAGACTGCTTCACGATGCTGCCGTTTGGTCTCCTCAACGTGTGGCCAATCCAGCGCCACTTTCGCTGTCTAATTTCGACATTCAAAAGCTTTTGACTCGTTATGCGCCACAATTCTTTATTCGATATAATTTGCGGCCATTGGATCTTAAGAATGTATCGAAGGCAGCCTGTAGTCTTCTCGTAATGGGGGAGAGACTTTCCGGGTTTCACAGGCATACAGCAGTACAGATAGGCCATTGGATTCGAAGAGCCTTAACTTGGTGCGTAGGGAAATTTGACTAGAGTTCCATACTGAAGGCAACATTTCAAAGGCGCTGCGGGCTTTACTTATTCTGCTGGTAACAGCCAGATGCGTTCCTCCATCTGACAATACAAAACTTCCTAGATAGGTAAACTGTTTGACCTCCTCAATGAGCGTCTGTCTCAGAATAATGGTCTGATTTTCTGAGCGGCCAGTGTGCATTATTTTGGTTTTGTTGCAATTGATCATAAGATCAGCCATCTCTCCATTCACTTGCAGTGATTGACACAACTCGTTCATCCCGCTGTTGGTACTTGCCATGAAACAGATATCGTCAGCATAATCCAAGTAGCTTAGCCGCTCATAAGGTCTCCATTGGATACCATGTTTCTCAGTTGTACCTACGTTGGTAGTCAGTACATCGTCTATCGCCAGAAAAAACAGGATTGGCGACACAATATCCCCTTGCCTGACTCCTTGTCGCACTTCAAAAGAGTCAGAAAGCTGTCCATTATGTAGAACGAAGCATCTTGCGGCATGATGGGACTTCTTTATAACAGCAACAATCTTCGGGGGAATCTCTCTCCTATCTAAGGATTTCCAGATCCATTCGCGGTTAACTCGGTCAAAGGCCTTCTCAAAGTCTACGAACATAAGGTAGAGCGGTGACGTAATCTCAGTTGACTGTTCGAGTATTATACGCAGGGTGTTGATGTGATCGACACAGGACCGACCAATACGAAAGCCCGTTTGATGCCTCTTGAGCGTGTTCTCAATCCTGTCCTTGGTAGCTGCCGTTATCTTCGGGAAAACAGACAGAATGGTAATACCGCACCAGTTATTGTAGTTCTTAAGGTTTCCCTTTTTGGGTATCTTAACAATAACTCGCAGCTCTTAAGCCATTGGAATTTGCAAAAATCTGACAACTCTGTCCGGCTGGCCAAAATTTATTTAAATAATAAAATTGTTCGATCATTTATTTAGCCATTTACATCGCGTAAAATTTAGCAAATTGGCAGCTCTTAACCATTGGATTTTGCAAAAATTAGACAGCTCTCTTTTTCGCACATCATTTATTTAGCCAACTGCTATAAGTTTTTGCCCGATCTGGGTAAGCATTTGGCCACTTATCGCTTTATTTGGAAAACTTCTTTTACATGGTTAGAAATATTTGAAAAAATAAAAACATAGCAACCTAATTTTTAGTTACATTTAGGCATAGGGCCAAAACAAAGCATAAATATTTTCATTCCAATTCCAAACTAAGTAGAGTAAACACGTAAATATTATAGCTCTTACAGTAACAAAAATACACATTTTTTTTGGTGAACAACTATTTTGGAAATTTTTTTAAGTTTAAATTATATTTGCGTGTGGTAAGTTAAACTTACATAAAAAAAAATAAATAAATTTTAATAATTTTTTTTTTCAGAACTAATAAGATTATTAAGATGTTCCATATGTTTAGCAGCTTGCGCCAGCGTGCACCACGCCAGGGTGTAACTAAAATGCAACAAATCGCAGCGCTGATCCGCTTTAAGGCCGACGACTCGCGTGATCGCAAGGCCAAGTTAAACCCTGCGAAGAAAGAAGATATGGTTGGCAATAACAAAAGTCCCCAGATTAGCTATAGCCGCAATTGTTACGGCCCGGAATGGGAGAAAGCACTGCTTCAAGCCCGTGAGGAAATGACGATGGAGCAGCCTAAGAATCGCCGAAGGTTCAATACGAAAGATAAGGCCGAGCAGATCTCACGGGCTCTGAACATACGCGATGCTAGTCTGGGGATAACGCGTCCGCGTTTTCAGCTGTATATGATGGAAAAAGGCAAGAAGCTGCACTAAAAAGCATGCAACGCGTTGGATGGCGTGGATGCAAGCTGTTAATAGTTAAAAAATAAAAATCCATTTAAAGTAAACCCATCTGTGTAATCTATTTTTTTACTCGCCTACACTCTGTTTTGACCACTGTGCAGCGCAAGGCTGCAAGCTGTTGCAATTGAGCTGTGCAGCAGTTGGCGTGTCTGGCATGCATAAATAGACAGCGACAAGTGGACAGCGCGGACAAGTGGACAGTCTGGCAAAGCAGTAGAGTCAAGCAGCACAGACATGCCAACTACTTAAGAGCTATACACAGCGCTCGCTTCAAACTAATCGATAAGATCTAGCACTTTGATTGAGTTTGCTTGCTACACTGATCACTGATCAGTTATCGTTGTTTATCGATTGCTCTGCCAGCTAACTGTAAACTCCACCATGGGTAAAAAAAAAAAAAATGGTATATCCAAGACTAAACGCGTTCTCTTGACCACAACGAATTTTATTTGAAAATTAGCCAGAGTTTGGACAACTTTGTTGTTGTTGTTGTTGTCGCCTTTGCGTCTAAGGGAATAATATTTGTATAGACTTGGTTTTTTTTTTGGGGCATGGGGCCTACAATAAACAATTTGTAGCGCCTGAATGCACAAATCTTTGAGTCGTTAAAAATTAACTGCAGTGCGGCAACGGGCCAGAACCAAAAAGCTAGCCAAAGCGACTTTTCGACTTGTCTGGAGTTGTCTCTTCTGGCCTGGCCAAGACACGTTGCCGCATTGGGGCATTGCATAATTTGCATTTCGATTCGATTGGAACGTTCGTTCGTTGGCTTTTTAGAGGCGCGTGTCCGCCGACACTTTTTCGTGATTTACCTGGTCGTCGCCATCGTCAACATCATTCGGTTCTAGGAAATCACAATAAAAATTAACGAAATTCGTTCTACTAAACGTTCGTCATCGCCATCGCCATTGCCATCATCATCATGTCCGCCTTGGCATTTATGGTGCTACGTCTGCGGCACCTTGCCAAAGCGTTCCACAACCCAATTCCACGTACGTGACACGATCATTGAAGCCGTTTGCTTTGGCCACAATTTGATTTGCCTTAACGCTGAGGCCGCAACGTTGCAATGCCACAAAAATCATCATCGTCATCCAGGCAACCATCCATCCATCATAATGTATACTTGGCCTTTTGATTGATTTGACTATGGCAAATTTCTGGCTAGATCAGCGCCAGCTTTGGTCTAAAATAAAATCAAATTGTGACAAATCAATTGTTAGCGCCCGAGGTCACTACGTGGTTGAAATGCAAATTGCTCAAAACATTGAAGCAGCCAAGTTATCAATGGAACAACGTTGGAGTTGGCTGCAGTTCGTTGAACATCGTTTGGGTTTGCAGTATGGATTTTCTACGTAGGAATAGCAATTGAGCTGAAGCTCGAACACGTCACTTACTTCAGAATTCTTCGATTAGAATTGAGGGATGACGGTTTATGATATGGATTCAGTATAACCTGAAGTTGATCAAAAGCTGTCAGGTTGGTTTTGTTGGCAAGAGACGACATTTAAGAAGGAATGCCATACCGCGCCTTGTAAGTTCTACTGTTCTCCCTGCTAACCCAAGAGCGTCTCAATTAGCCTAATATCCAAGTTAAAGGTTATTACTTGTGCTTTATCTAGTCGGTTGCATCGAGAGGGATATCCTGCTTCTCCCCACGAACACATTGAAAGGTTTTCTCCTCAGATTTGGAATAACGATTGAGCAGAAGCTCGAATACGCCACTTGTTTCAGAATTCTTCAATCACATTTGAGGGATGACGGTTTATGACACGGATTCAGTATAGCCTGATCAAAAGCTTTCAGGTTGGTTTTCTTGGCAAGAGACGACATTTAAGAAGGAATGCCATACCGCGCCTTGTAGGATCTACTGTTCTCCCTGCTAGCCCAAGAGCCTCTCAAGTAGCCCAATATCCAAGAAAAAGTTTATTACTTGTGCTTTATCTAATCGGGTGGTTCGAGAGGGTTATCCTGCTTCTCCCCACGAACAGGTTGAAAGGTTTCCTTCTCAGCTTCACAATCCCACTGTCAGTGGTACGCACCTTTCTTCTACTCTTCTGTTGTTAAAAATTGTTATTTGAGATTTAAATAGCAGCAATGACAATTATTTCCGAGCTTACTTCCAATTCCCTGCTCATACACCCTTCCTTGGCCTTGACAATTTGTCGAAATTAATTGAGTTATCAGCTAATAAGCCATAGAAAATCTTGCCACATTTTTTCGTACAAGTTGCGTTAGCATCATTAATAATGCTTGCGGCATATTGCCACACGGCGCACTTCTGCTTCTGTTGCATGCAACATCGCACCAACAGCCAGCCAAAGCATATGGGAAGTCCCAGTGTGGCATGGCGATCGGTAAGCATTGAACAGATCAATTACCGTCAGTCTCGCTGCCTGATTGCTGGCTCTTTGCCCGATTCCCATTGGGGCGCATAATCGAGTAGTATTGCCCTCCATGTAATTTCGTTTTTGGATAAATCACGCAGAGGAAACGAATACGAGCCGGAGCACAGGCATGAGCAATAATCTATCACCTGTCAGCACCAGTCATTCAAGCGTCGCAGTTGCGATTGGCAGCCCGACAGCACGACAGCAAGATTTCTACATATACCGAGATTGGTACCGATTTGGGAACGGCAACGTCTGCAGCAGCATCATCATCTCATCTCTGGCTCGGACCAGGCCATGGTCGTTATTGCAGCGTGGAGCAGCCACAGCCGCCTTAAGTGTCAGTTTGACATCATTAATCATGCGATTAGTTAAGTGGGTGTTCCCACCATATACAACTAGAAGTACGAGTTGCTGCTACGAGCTCCGAGTTTTGCCGTGCGCCTTTTGACGCTATGTAAAATCAGTTTCGAGCTGTTTAATTTGACGTTTGAACGCATGATTGCATTTTCAATTTGACAACTACCAAAAACGCACAGGCACACGAACAGCTTCGGACTGACAGATTTACAGACTGCCGTACTGAGTGACTGACAGACGGACAAACGGACGACGGCTTTGAGCTGCCGTGTGTCCGTTCATGTAGCCCACGGCGTATTATCGGTAGTTCCGTCACTGCTGCTGTCAAAATAATCACACGTACAATTAGCATGACGACATGCTCATCAATTTGTTGGCCAGGCTAACCAGCCAAGCATCCAAGCAACCAAGCAGTCTGTCAGGCATCCAACCAAGCAGTCCATCACTCATACATTGGGCGTAGTTGATGTAAACTTAGCTGTCAATTGAAAGAGTTCTTGGGTGGGGTTGTCACTAAATGCAGCAAACTATTAAGAAAGATGTCTAAGACTACGTGTAGGATAGGTGGCGGCAGCAAAGAAAGACTTGGGTAGACTAAGGGCAGACTAGAAAAAAGAAAAGGAAGCAGCTAAGATCCCACATTAGAATGACAGACAGAATCTCTTTAATACATTAGGAGCTAGGACTTTTGCAGAAGCTGCAAAGTCGAGGAAGAAGTTGAATCAGTAGAGCACTTCTTCTGTTCCTGTGAAGCTCTTAGTAGACGTAGGATTAAGCACCTGAGAAATTAATTCCTTCATTACCTAGCGGAGCTACCGCTTATGTGTCCGAGTAGGATTCCAAGCTAAATTGCAGCAAAGGGATGGGAGTCCGTTTTGCGTGTTTTAACCCCGGGGAGGAGCTTAAAGAGACATCCGCGGTTTTACAACGAGCCGGTACAGGTCTAAGTCTACTGAATTTTACGCCAACAGCCGCCTTTACCTACATACCTTGATATTGACCAACTATTCCCATCAATAAAATGACGCGCATCTCTAGGAAATTTCTGAGTTCGCTGCACTTATGATGTCCAAAATATAGAAGTTCGTATAGACGGACAGCCAACTGTGTTTATCATATTTTTTGTTCTTTAAGACCAGTATTATAAGAGACATTCATGGAATCTAGACTGCTCCTAAATTCCGAAAACTTAGCTACATCAGAAATAATTTGTAGCTATGAGCCCAACGATATTCTAACCCACTTAATAGTAAGCACCAAACAGAACGCTTAACACATCTTGTGCCCCAAATCAAGTGGCAACTTGAGTCTTTAACTGCGAGCTCTTCAATAATAGACAGCCATGTGGAAGCAGCTTCCAACTAAACCAAGTCTTGACTAAAACCTAAATCAACTCCATAAGTGATTGAGCAACTGGTAGTTGCCATGTTGCTTGAATTTCTAGCACATCAATTTGCCCATCATCTAATGTGTTGGACCACCAGCCAAGCCCAAGTAACACCTACAATAAAGCAACAACAACAACAACAATGGCATGCCACATGAAACTTGCACCTCCGTGCAAAGAGCGGACCCAAACCCAAAGCAAAGACCCGAACCCAAAGTCTTTGCCACAGAGCGGGTATCAAGTGTGTAATTAATGTTTTATTAATACAAGCGACAAGCGATCGTGGGGCAGAAGCAGCAGCAACGTTGGCAGCGACGCCGGCAGCACAGCAGGCTGCAACACATTGAGGCATGCTCAGGTAACGACGACGTCGGCGTCGTCATCATCATCATCATCGTTATTATAGGCTGTGATGGGAAGCGTGAAGAAGTTGGGGGCACTGAAGATGAACAGCAGTCGAATTGCAATCGATGCAACTGCCACAAAAACAATAAGTATATGCGACTGTGGAATACACTGCAATCAGTTTGGAAAAAGGAATTAGATTTTTTTTAGACACATGGAAGAAAGTTTGTCCAGAAATTAATTATCCTCGTAGGATAGTACTTTACTCTTTACAAATTCCCAACGAAAATCATGTCATAATATGGCCATAAATCAACAATATCCTTTAAGCTTCAGCGCCGAATATCGAACTCTGCGTATAGATGGACGGTCGAACTGACGTGCATGACTCAATCACTAAACGAGACGTTGATAAATATTAGTGTATAAAGAGCTTAAGCTCTGTCACGCCCTCTACCGCCCTTTACATACATTGTACAAATCTAGCAATCTCCTTCACCCTTTGGGGTACAGGGTATAAACAACACCAGCAACAATCATGTGCAAGATTCATATGCCAAAAGCTATAAAATATGTGAATGTTGCATGAATTTTTGCATGCGGCACAAAGGCAGCCTCTCAGTTTCGCCTGCTGCAACATGCCCCTCAGCTCCCACTCTCTTGGCACTCTCTTACTCTCCCTTGATGTAACCCTTTTGCGCTGGCAGTGCGCAGCTTAAATGAATTACCAGATTAATGGACAGTATAAATCACATTATCGCTTCAGCCCCAAAACACACGTTGCTCACCAAGGCAGCCGCAGCGGTCGATCCATGAGCCAAGTTCCAACCTCCGAGCCCCCCTGTATTGCCAACTAGTCAGCTTTGCCAGTTGCCCGTATTTAGAAGCTCATGAGGTGGACTTTGTGGGCGGCCGTTTGCTGGGATGCTTCTACTCGATCTTGACTGCTGCCCGTTGACTGTGGTATGTGTGCACAGTTAATGATGCGCACAGTGGGACCAAACGTCGGTTGGAAAATTAAACAAAAATGCATTACTTAAGTTGCCACGCTATCCTGTAAATTTAGCGGACGTCCAGGACCTGCTCGGAGCATAGGGTGGAAACGAAATACCTCCTCCTGTTTCTATTTAAAGCAAGCCGCCAAATCTCATTCTAGCTGACACTGGAACGCCTTTCCGAAAGAATTTATAAAGAACCGTTCTCATCCATGTGCGCCGAAGTCTTCTAGGTTGGTGGCTACCTGGCTATCGGCTAGCGGGTTGTCGTCCCCCTTGCGTATGGTGGCCGATCCACTTCCACTTCCGTCTCTTGATGTTATGATGGGAGAATAAGGTTTTGTAGTCTGAATCGAAATTTTAAACTATGGGAAGTCCCTGTTTGAAAAACTAGGATGTTCTAAACACTTCGAATCAAACTGATATTAAAGTTAAAAGGTTTCTTTATCTTGCTGAAACTTACTATTTGGTATATACCCTAAAATTTATCAGGCCATTGCCAAACCTTACCTCACAAAACTAAACAGCTGGTCACACTGTACCAAATTGTCGGAATATGCAAAGCAAAACAAGAAGAGAAGCGAAAAGCGAGAATTTATTGAACCATTGCCTAAAAGTCCATTCAGCCAACACTCGCCCAAACGAGCGAACGAGAAGTGACTCTCTGTGGGACGTTTGGACGCCGGAACAACAGTCGGGCTGGCCTGTCTACCCGGCTGATTCACTCAATAAAAAATAAATGCCAACAACAACAAATGCTAAGACAGTGCGACTGCGACGCCAACAGCGACGGCGGCAGAGACACCAGCAGCAAGTTGGCCAACGGCAGCAGAACGTGCCACAACAACGATCTTGGCCATGGCAATGGACAATGTTGATTGTGGTTTTTGGCCTGAGTTTTGGTTGTGGCTGTGGTTGTGGACTGTGCTGATCGGTACAAAGACAAATCACACCTTCTGCATTTGTTGAACAAAATAAATCTCGTAATGAGTTACGATAAGACGACGATTTCGACAGCTAAACAAATCACCTGCAATTGATCTTGCGTACGCAAATCGCGACGGCAAAAGACAAGGTAAGTCCAACTTCAAATCCAAGTCCAGGTCCGGGCATTGGGCACATAATGCGCTTTAAGAGGAATGCCTGCGATTTCGAATACTGGAGCAGGCCGGCGGCTTGGTGTGGACAATCAACAACCAAACATGACATTTATTGACTGCATTGGTTGAAAATATAAATTACGAATGTGAGGCAGAGTGGCAGCACTGTGGCAGAGCAAGGTGGTCGGTCGGTCGGTTGTTCATACCAACCGTCCCTCGGCGGTATGGCACAGTGTAAACACCGCAGGACATTGGCCTACTGCACGCGCGGCACGCATAATTCACTCATTACAACGATTAATACACTCACGCTGCCGCTTCCGCGCTCTCTCCCTCTCCCTCTCAATCTCTCTCGGCTGAGTGTTGTGTTTGCCTACGTCAGAGACAAGTAGCTCAAACACCTCACCAGGCGTTCCAAGGACCAACCGCAGCGTTCGGCTGCCTAGCTCTGTCTGAACTTGTCCATGTCTGAATGCTGCTGCTTCTTGTTGGTCTTATACCTGTGCGTGCCCGTTTCCGAGTAGAGAATATATATTGCGATAATGATCATGACAGCCTATATAGTCGCTCGAATGCTGGCAAATGACATTTGTCTCAGCATTCCAAGTGCTGACCAACAACACATGAGGCCGCTCGCTGGGTTCCCTTCTTTTCAGACAATTTTTTTTTTTTTTTTGATTTTTATGGCTGGCAAAATCAAAACCAGTGGCTAAATTGCAATAATAAGCCACTTTTATAAATCGGCCCAAAGAATAGCCTTATAGAAGAGAAGCCAACAAACCAACAACTTGGGCCAAATGCAACTGCAATGTGCCTATTTGTCTATTGACCAAGATTATGAGTTGCGGGTGTGGGCTAGCAGGAGGTAGCTCCAGGTATATAAGCAACGCCCTCGGTAGGTGGGCGACAACGACCCAGCGACAACAACAACAACAACAACGACGACGACGACTACTGATGATCGGTCCAGCTCAGCTGGTTGCTATAAAGTTGCAGCAGCTTTGCAATTTGGCGCCCAAAGTGGGGCCCAAGAGGTTGGAACATCTCTTGGTCAAAGCGTACATATCACAAGAAAAATAAGTTTAATACATAAAATATGTCTCTCCTGTTTGGAGCATAAGGTGAAAACAAAAGATCTTCAACGATTTTTATCTAAAGCTAACCTCATTCTAGCTGACCCTGGGAAGCGGCTTTCGGAAACAACCGATCTCATCCATATGCACCGAGGTCTTTCAGGTTGGAGGGGGATTAACCGCTTGCGTAGGGTGTTGCCTATCCACTTCCATCTCATGATGATGGTGTTTATTGGCTCACTATTGGTGATCACAAGGAAATCTGCATTCTATATTCTATTCTATTTCGTTTCTATTTCTTGAGTAAGGGATGTTTTTCTGATTGGGTTACTAGCCCAACGCAACCCACTTTAAGAGGTCCTTCTGCGGCTTGAATGATCCGCGGGAGGTATTACATTTTCCTCCTACCGCCCATGTCAGGGAGGCTTTCTACTATCCGCTACTTAGGACCTACTATCCGCCAAGTAGGGACTATTCCCTGATAGTGAGCCTAACTTAAAATCGTTTGAAAGAGATTTCTGACTGCAGGAATCTCGAAGCTAACATCTAAGTTTTCATATAATTGCCTTTACTCTCCCCAACTGACACCAGCTGGCGCCCAAAATTTTCGCCACCGCCAGCCGCTCCTGTGCTCGGAGCTAGTTTTTATTTTTGCTAGCTACCAGACGTTCTGGGCTGACACTATAAATTTTTGACAGTTTGAAAAAATTGCCATTCATTGTGACCCCTATTGTGTGGATTTGGTGGCGCGACTGCAGCAGGGTCTGTCCTCTGCCATGCCGTCCTGATCACTGATCATAGACCAAGCAGACTTGAAGTCAGGGAGATGTTGTGTAACACGAGCCAACAGTGAGGCCAGTTTATAATGGCACTTTGGTGGCCACGACCGAGGACTACGACAAAGACAATCTTTTTGTTGTTGTTGTTGTTCAATAGAATTGTTTGCCAAGAATTATGCTTTATTGATGATGATAATGATGTCCTTGTGGCCGGGCAAAAACAGCTAGCACCCGGTTAGGGCTTTTGTTTAGTAGTTGGCTCTGGCACTGTAAGCATGAAAAATTCTTGGAATGTGCCACAAAAGCTTAATAGCCATAACTTTGTGGAACTAGGGAGAGGGAGCTCGTGCCTTATAAGCATAGCCTGTAATAAAAATGCCATAAGTCAATATCAGGGTCTGCTGGGTAAGTGTTCTGGCTCTGGCAAAGGGCCACGACACTTGCTTAATGAGCGCTAAGATGCGCATTGTCTTCCAACTTTACGAGGGTCACCAATAACCGGGGTTCAACTGCAGCTGCTTCCCAACACAGCTTAGCTCTCGGGTCGGTTCGGTTCGGTTCAGCTCAGCTTTGAACTCATGATAAAGTGCCAATGCTTACATATCATTTTTGATATCATCAATTAATGCAAAGTGCGATCTGTTATGTGTGGGCAGCGTGGTGGCATGCAACATTTATGGTACGGGGGGGGGTTGCAACCGATCGACGCATGAATTATGTTTGCTCAGCAGTTGGTTTTAATTGAAAGTGACATTTCAATAAATTGGTAAGCATTGCCCCAGCAGATATTGTCTGATCTTGCTAGCTGATCAACATTATTATAATTATGACAATAATAATGATGATGACCATGACGATGATAATGATGATGATGAGCATGATGATGCTGTTGCACATTAAATGCATATTAATGCCAATGATTGTCCATGTCGCTTCTGGTGTTAATATGATCAACCGGCAACTCATCAGCATCTCAGCGCGACTCATTTTCAAATTTTCTGTCTTTTTTTGTGTTCTTTAGAGTAGAGTATCTAGGCTATCGCTGGAGTTTTGTAACGCATTAGTTGCTATGGAGTTGCAAATGCCTTGTAACATACATTTGAGGATTTTCCTGCGAACTTGAGTAGTGTAGAAGATATTTTCATATAAATGCAGCTACTTTTTAGATGTTTGTGACGTCATACGTTGCAAGGCGCAATGACTAGAAGAAAAAGCTAAGAGATAAGCACCTCTTATCATAGTTGTAGAATAAGAGAACCAAGTCATAAACAAGCTTTTTTGTTCTGATCATATTGGGTGTTCCATTAAAAAGAAGTTCTTTCAAATTTGGCCGAAGATAAGACGAAAATTAATAAAATAAAACCAAGCGTCTCCTCCATTCACTTTGCGCTTTAAAGGAGTTACCAATAAAAATTATAAATAGCACAAATAAATGGTTTGCAAACGATATGCCAAGATCACGCCAAGTGCCAAAAATATCCGCGAGAGGGTCCCGCAATAGTACGCTACGTGGCGCTAGGTAATGCAAATATTGCTAGGTTAGGTTAGGTTGCCTAAATAAATCACTAATAATAAGTGATTTTAAGACGCAAATCGTAATAAAAATAAGATTTTTTTCGTACAAAATTTCAACAAACCCTAAAACTAGACATCTCATAATTGAACATTAGACTCACTTTAACTAGAGATCATTCATAAGGAAATGAGGGTCCATTTAGACGAAAATCAGCTTCACGTTATTTATGCATGATCCCATACCAAATACTAAGTTGCTCTCATCGAACAACAACGTTGTATCCTAGAATTACAGCAGACTGGGAATGCTCATAGTTTTTATTTTCAAATCAGACTACGAAACTTTTATTTTTTTAATCACCCTCAGACCTTACATAAATTTGTAGGTTCTGGACGTTTTTTAAATAGACAGGATAAGGTAGCTCGGAGGTTGGAGCTTGTTTCATCGGTCGACCGCTACGGCTGATTATGCGGATGATCTCTTATAATAATTTTGTCTCGTGGGTCACCCGCAGGCAGTCATCGGGACAATGGGACTTTGCTTTGCGCTGGTTATGTTCGGATCAGTTGGTCACACTAATCATAATGAAACATTGGGCCCGTTTAGAAATCATCAACCTGTGTTAAATATACAGAGAGATCAGGTCCACACTAAAAAGGGAAGTAGATAGTGACTGAGATCACCCAGATGATGGTGATGCCTAATTAAGAGAAGGGAAGGAAAGTAGTTGTAAAAAAGAGCGGGATTGTGGAGGACGCTCAAAAACTGTACATCCCTAATCGCCTAATTCTCTCATGTTGTAGAAGCATCTTGGGGATTAGAGAAAAGCAGCCAGATCCGCTATGGGAATTTAGCCCATATATACTACCCAGATCCTTAAAAAATGGCTTACCCAGAAACTGGCTTTGTCTTCTAAGAACTTCCAACTCCTACTAATCCATCTCATACCACTTTCTTTGGTTATGCGCCTTACCCAATCGTTAGGGTATCCAAAACTTTATCACTGCCGAAACAAATTCTCGATGGGACTCTGCTTATTTCCATGGTATTGTTTTTTGTCGCTGTCAATGCGTCGCTCTGATCGTCGTTGATCGTGTGGCAAAAGGGCGTGTGAACGGTTCAATTGCAGAGATAACAACAGTTAAGTTAATTGAAAGTGCTGCATTTGGAGTTTTTTTTTTGTCTTTCCTTTTTAGAGATCATTTGAAATTTCCGTTGCATAAAAAAGAAGAAAAAAAAAACACCCGAGATATGTTGGCTGCTGGAAGCGCTGATGAGGCGAGAGATTTGGGGCGTTTGTTTTGGGTTAAATTTGGGTTGTGGCGCTGCCAAAAATAGTATGGCATTATTTTTAAAGGTCTCTCTCTAGCTAGGTGGTCCGGCTGCAATTTTTATTATTGTTTTTCATTTTTATATGTTTAGTTGAAGGGGACGGGGACTTGGTTCGTTCGTTCGGGTCGTTTCCCTGTGCATTGCCATCATTAACCCATTAAACTTCCGATTTGCCGACAGCGATAAACGCACAACAGCCGGCGGCGTCTTCGAGTGCAGCCCTGTATGTGTTTTTTTTTTTCTATTTTAATGACATATCGTAAAGATTTGTTAAAAGCCGACACACAAATCCCAAATCCCAAATAGTGTGGCGTTTCCTGCAACCTAACCAAAAGCCAGCTCTAAACATTTGTTGCACTTGCCATTGTTGTCTAAATCAAAAATGTTAAATGTTATTAAATTAAATTTTAAGCACTGTCTAGCACGCGTTTTGTATCTGTAAGCTACATATATATATACTTATTTCTATAGACCACCCGTGTGGTAAATTGTGGCTCAATCCACAAGAAACCACAAAATATTGAAACGTGTTCGAGGCAAACCGCAAAAACGCATAATCCCGTAATGCAAATAAAGTAATCAATTTTTGCAGTAAACACGATTATAGCGCATTTTGCTCGCATTTCTTTGATTGAAAATTGCAAATAAATTGTATAAGCGGCAACTAAATGCAAATATTTGCTCGAGTACAGCGTGTGGTCCCCCAAGATCCCAAGTTGCGCAGAGAGATCGCCAAGGTTTATGACTTTGAAGTTCCTTACTCGTTGGTTGGTTGGTTGGTTGGTGGTCAGCACACAATTGAGCAATTTTGTGCAAAACAAAAAAAAATAAAAAATATATATAATAATTGTGCCACGTTCGCATTTAATGGGTTAAGGTGGAGTTTAGCATCTTGATGGCATGTCTGAACCCGAGAACCCTTGCCTGGCTTTGGCCACAGTAGCTGCCGCAAGTAAACCACAAGGCGCACCATAATTGCGTACGAGCATTTCTCCCATACCAGAGAAGATCTTCAGTTTGTTTAAGATTACTCGGTTCATATTTAAATTATGTTTATGATTATGATTTCTTGTATGCTGGTTTTTTTTTAGTTTTTTTATTTGCTTTTTTTGCTCAGTCAAGTGCGACAGTTTAGCATAGTTTTATAATGGTTGGTGGCTACTGGTCTTGGGAGCTCAAAGATCGTTTCACTTTTGCGCAGCTTCAAGAGATCTGTTAAGATCTCATTTGGGCAAAATTTTTTTGGAAAAGTTTTACTGTTGAACTGGAAAGTGCTTTGAGCTCTGCGTTATGAGCAACAACCTATATATGTCTTTGTGTACATAACTACAAGAAATACGTAAGAGCTATTCTCTCGAAAAACCAACTAGAAGTCCAAGATGCTTAATGTGATCATTTTGAAAAATAACTTGAAGAAATTAAGCCACTTCAAGGAATTCGGTCGGTTGTGGAATATCCGGTTTTTTTGACTCGGATCATCAGGTAACCCTAAGAAAGACGCTAAATCGGGGACCGTCCATTAATTTAAAGCTTTCAGCGGCCATTTGACGCTTTATTAATAAAAAAACAGTCGATAATTATTGTATTTTCGAAATGTTTTGTCCGCGTAGAGCTTTCGTTGTATTTGGTTCGTCTTGTTCAGTTTCAGACTCATAGGCATAGATCCAAGATTCGTCACAAGTTATATTCCTGTACACTGAACAGGGTGTAGGTGGTGGAATCGTTGGACCCAACACCAAAATCACTATCGCAATGGGCATCTGGCCCAGCGTCTTTCAAGCGGAGATTCATGCCATAGAGATCTGCGTCCTTGGTATCCTTCTCTAGGTAACTAGGGGCGCAAACATATGCATTCTTTCAGAGCTGCTATTAGGGCATTGTCATCCTGGAGCATCTTCTCCAGGATGGCTAAAGAATGCCATAACTATGTACCTCCAAACCCTGTCCGCCCGGAACAAAGTCGTGCTATGTTGGGTGCCTGGACACTCAGGAGTAGATGTTAGCACGATCGTTGACGATCTAGCACGGTAAGATGCTTCCACCCTGACTACATCTCCTCCGCCGTTTTGTGGTATTGGTTGGTCCACGATCAAACCCATGATAAACAAATGGGCCGCCGGAGAACATAGAAGATACTGGTTCGTCAAGCAAAAATGCTTGTCAAACCTCTGGATGCGATCAAGATAAAAGGTCTTGGTAGAGCGAACCTAAAGCTCCTATTAGCTTACCTATCTGGCCACCACACAGTTAGATACCATCTATCGGCCTATGGGACTCTTCAGAGTGCAGGCTCTGTCTAGAAGACGATGAAACCACCAGACATATTCTCTGTGAGGCCTCTGGACGTCGTTGTATTTCTTTTACTCTTCTTTTCATGTCAAACCACACGGGTCTTTTTTTAAGGATCCTCAAATTAGGCGGTATTCCAAGTATGCAAATCTCCATGAATGCAATCTGATGGACCTAAGGCTCGGGAGTGCCTCAATTCTCCAGTGGGGTGTTCGAGTGTAAATCATCCAAGAGACCTCGTATATAGACAGCAGTAGCATTCCCTCGTCAAAAGATTTCGATGTGTTGCTCCATTGGCACATCCGCATGAACCTTTGTATCTTGAAGAACATAAGAGCATTGAATACCAAAATTTAACCCCACTTTTAACAGCAAAAGCATAAAATCCGAAAATATAGATTCGACAGCACTTTATAGTTTTACTTTGAAGATCAAAAGGAATATTACGTTTGTACAACTTGACAATGTACATAGCATAGAGAAGAAGACGTTCGAGATCCGCTAAGGTTAGCTGTAGAAATATTAGGGTGGTTAGAGAAGTCCATACAGACATGTTTTTTTTTTGGATATTATAACTAAGTTTGACATGCACAGTTTTTTCTTAATTGCTATTCTGTTTGCTACAGCAACATAACCTCTATAACACTCTGGATCACAATCTTAGGTCCGAATCTAAAATTAGTGATACTACACATATTCCTAACTAATTATTCGACGTTAGTATGAAAAAAAAAACATAAATCTTAATAAACTTTTCAAAAATCATCATTCATGATTTCTAATTGTACTGTACGCTATTTCCTTCGAAATTTGTTGTTGTGCTATAGATACACCCCCTGCTGAGCTTTTACCAAGTTTATTAACTTGAGTAGATGCCAACAACAGTCATGCAGCCCTGCTACAACTTGTCTAATATATACAATATATTAACTGGGCTATCGTACAATCAGCTCTATCTGTGTTGGCAAAAGGCGCCATTGAAGGCAAGTTTTATGTGATTTTTTACACAAGCAACTTTACGATCAGTTAAAGCGATCACTTGATCAAAACTGTAGACTGGTTGGTCTGCGGCTGCAAAGACAGACCCCTCTTTAAATGAAACGCAAATGAAAATTAAATTAAAATGCTTAAGAAAATGGTGGAAAATGTAACAGCCAAAAGCAAAGGAAATCCACAACAAATGCGAAAACAAAAGACAACGCTAACGACGACGATGACGACGACGAAGACGATGCCAAAGACGACGTTGAGTGATCATCAGCAGTGACGGCAACATCGAGGGGAGGCTCTAGTCCGTGGTGGGGTGGGCTGCTTAGACTATATAACTTGTCTATATATATACTATATAGTAGGTAGATAGTTGTTACTGGTACGTATAGTCGTCGTCGTCGTCAAGTGTAGTCAAGTCTTTTTGCAGAGCTTCAGTAGTTCCCTCACTCGATGTCTATTGTGTGTGCAGTCTTCGGGTTCGAGTCTTCTCCTCTCTTTCGCGCTCTCGAACCCGCTCTCCGAGGTCTGTTGATAACTTCTGTGTGTGTAACAGGAGACATGCTCTACTGAACATGAGGTTCGATTAAATGTTAATGTTGGTTAACTTTGGGGGTTTTCTTTAGCTAGTGTTGTCTAGTGTATGTTGTTGTAGGTTGTTGTTTTTTTTTTAACTTTTATTGTTGTGTGTGCGTGTGTGTGTGTGCATCTATTTAACTACCGAACTTGTCTACGTTCACACATAAAAATCGCATACATATCAACATTTCTGAGCTCTGGGGCCTCTATCTCTAGCTTGGGCTCTTGGTTTGTATACCCTGTAGATGAAAGGTAAGGAGCGCATTAGCTTAGTAAAAACTAGTTTAGTATTAAACAGATGATGATTTATTCCCTACCTTTCAATCCAATCAAATTTGCGACTTATCAACTCATTAACTGTCCTATGCTGCCCTATACAGAAGCAGGGTGATCCGACGGATATGCGCCAACTACCAGGGAATCAGTCTTATTGCCATCTCATTCAAGATCCTATCGAGTGTATTATGTGAGAGACTGAAGCCGTATGACAACACACTGATCGGACCCTATCAGCGCAGCTTCAAACCTGGTAAGTCTACCATAGACCAGGTCTTCACTCTACTCCAAATCCTGGAAAAGACCCACGAAAAACAAATCGATACCCACCATCTCTTCCTCGATTACTAAGCTGCATTCGATAGTTCGACAAGGTATCGCCTATTCACCACCATGCCTGAGTTCGGTATTCCTGCCTAGCTGATTCGCATTTGCAGAATGACATTGTTTATTAAGCTAGGACTGGACCTCTCCGAACCTTTCAATACCGTTTGGGGTTTCAGACAAGGATTCATGCGATCTCTTCAATTTCGGGATGGAAGAAGCACTGCGGAAGGCTGGTGTACATCGCAATGACACTATTTTTTACAAGAGTGTCCAGCTTTTTCTATACGCTGATGATATCGACATCATTGGACGTTTTGAGCGAGATGCTACTGCTGCATATTCCGCAATCGAAAAGGAATCAGTGAAAGTGGGTAAACGAGGGCAAGTCGAAGCATATGCTGTCTACGAACAGGGACGCACGGCGCCAAGGCAACCATGTTGTAGCAAACCGCTATACTTTTGAAGTGGTCGAGGAATTCACGTACCTTGGCCAGCCTGGATCACACTTGCCAATAGGTTTAACTATGGTCTCAGTAAGCAGATGTGTAGCAGACACCTCCCTCGACCAACAAAACTAATACTCTACTAGACGCTCATCTGGCCTCTGCTCTTATACGGCGCAGAAGCATGGGCTGTGTCGCGGACGGATGCATCAGCGCTTGGGGTGTTCTTTGGTCCTGTTCGTTTTAAGCACGACTTTCGCATACGGATAAACCACGAACAGTACGAGCTCTGCGATGACATAGATGTTGTCCAACGCATCACAATACAACGTCTGGGCTGGCTCGAGCATGTTGTACGTATGGATAACGATGCTCCAGTGAGAAAGGTATTCGAATCAATAGCCGACGAAGGAAGACAAAGGGGACGATCACGACTCTGATGGTAAGATTAAGTAGAGGAGAACCTATCCTACCTTGATATTTTTAATTGGAGAAGGCGCGTGCAAAGCAAAGGCGCCTGGCGAAAGTGGCTGAGGTCGGCCGTAACCCGAGAACGGGTTGTCATGGCCACACAATGACAATGATATAGTTAAAAACTTAGGTAGCGATTGTTTCATGTGTGTTTATTTACAGATGTATCTTAAGGTCTGGAGTTACCAATTTTTACCAAAAGATGCTCACTATTCGTTTGTCAATGCCTAACCCTATGTATTCTTTGTTGAATTTTTGATAAAGACTAGCCTAATTCCCTTCATCAAGTCCTTCGACCCAAGGTGGGGCGTAGGGCGGCAACAAACTTCCTCCAGCCTTCCCGATCTGCGGCCAGATACTTCAGCTGTGGCCACGTTTTACGCTGTGTTGCTGCTTCGGTCAATACTGTTGATTTCCAAGTAGTTATTGGTCTACCAACTCGCCGTGTACCTTGAGGATTCCATTCGAAGGACTGCTTCACGATGCTGCCGTTTGGTCTCCTCAACGTGTGGCCAATCCAGCGCCGCCTCCGCTGTCTAATTTCGACATCCAAAAGCTTTTGACTCGTTATGCGCCACAATTCTCGATTCGATATAATTTGCGGCCATCGGATCTTAAGAATGTATCGAAGGCAGCGGTTTACAAATGGCTGTAATCTTCTCGTGATGGAGGTAGAGACTTTCCAGGTTTCACAGGCATACAGCAGTACAGATTTGACATTGAATTCGAAGGGCCTTAACTTAATTAACCTAATTCCCTATTCACCTTTATTTTTTGTGACGTCAGGAGATGATTTTTTTTGCTTATAATAATTAATGACTAAAACTGATTGAGGCCATATTTTTGACTAAGTAGAGTATATCCTAATTCCCAAACAACATAAAATAAATTTAAAAAATTTTTTTTTTTATTTTGCAGTACACATGTGACGTCCGGATGGTGGCCAAACGTCATCAGCAATGCCGACCTATATAAAAAGTGCAACCTGGAACCCATGGCCAACACTATCAAGCTAAGGAAATGGAGATGGATAGGCCACACACTGCGGAAGGATGCGAAGGAAGTTTGCCGTCAAGCTCTTGATTGGACTCCCCAAGGAAGCCGCAAAAGGGGCCGCCCTAAGACAACATGGAGGAGGTCGCTACAAAAAGAGGTCGATGAATGCGGAAAATCATGGAACGAGCTAAAATTGCTAGCCAAAAATCGAACCAGGTGGAAATGCTTTATTGAGGCCCTATGCTCCAACCGGAGATAAAGGAATTGATGATGATGACACATGTGACGTCACGCCGAATAAAACTTATAATGAGAGCAGAATTCGTCTTTAAAAATTCTGTGAAGTGAGAAAACCACGCCTATAGAGTAAGCAACTTTACTCCCAAGGCTATACTTCTAATAAAATTCTTATCATTTCCCTGCTATAGTGTATTTGTTAGTCGAACTATTCCGACTTTAGCTGCCGCACTTGTTTTTTTTATTTTTTTTTTGGGGTTTGCTGCTTGGTTGGCTGAAGCGCTCAAACGTAATGAATGCGTCGCTGCCAACGACGCTGCGACGCAGTAAAAATATGCGTAGTGCGCTGCGCAGTCGCAGTCAACGCATGTAAAATTGCAAGGCGCGCGCTCGCAACTCTCTCTTGCGCTCTCTTGGGCCGCCCACACACGCGCTAAGAGCGCGCTTTGGTTGGGCTGCGCAGGCGCAGACGCAGGTGAATTTTTTGTTGTTTTTTTTTTTTTTGGGTGAACTTAAGTCAAGTTGTTGTGGTTGTTGTTTTTGTTTTTGTTGTGTCTTTGGTGTTGTTTTTGTTGTTTGTCTTTTGCACTTCACTTCACTTTAATTTTGCAGCGCTTGGATGCTTCGGCTCAGTTCAACTTGGTTTGTTTTTACTTTAGTTGGTGTTGGTTTTGTTTTTTTTGGGTTCGGGTCGTAAATTTCTTTAGGCCCTCTTCAAGTTGTTGCTATTGTTGCTGTTGTTGTTGTTGTTGTTGGTGCTGCCTATTAAAGTGCGATTTGTTTAATGATTTTCTACAACTCGCTGTATAAATTTTCCATTTGAAATTACACACAATCCATGTGAGGCATTTGCCGCTCTTAACTTAATTTTTTGTTATTTTTGTTTTTTTTTCCTTTTAGTTTTGGAAATGCTCATGGAAATTAAGTGTTTTATTATGCAAAAATCATTCGGTGTTGGGTTTTGAAAATGCTGCGGCCAATGCGCTGAATTACGCTTAGACCCCACCTTGCTACCCCCTGACTATAGTCAACCCCTCCGGTTTAAGCCAAGTTATGCCGTTGGCTTTTGTTCGCTTGTTGCTTGAACTTTGCTTGACTTAACATGACCGTCTAACTTTAATTTCCACATGGCAGTTAGTTTGGTAGTTGGTATTATTTAGTGGCTTTAATTAATGCAGGCTTCTTTGGTCTGGTCTGGTTTGGGTTTTTTTGTTTTTTTTGTCTATTTTGGTATTTGTTATGTGTGCATTGAGCAAGCAGCAAAACTGATTTGAATTGAGCTGGCTTCATGAGAAATTAGTTGGCATTGCTCAAGAGGCTAAAAAACCTTAGTACAACTATTATGCCAGAAACCCTAACAGATTATCAAAAATCGTTTTAATTCTCGAAAAAAGTGTTAACTAGCAACTTTTAAGGGACCTAGTTTGTGTTGCAAAATTTAAAATAAAGTCAACTTTTGTCACAAAGCTGAAAAAACACAAATTTTTTCAAGAACCCTTCGATTTTCTTAGAAATTCGTATTTTATTTTTGGTAAAATACATCTAAACAAACTCGCAGTAGCATTCTCCCACAATAGGTATTACTTAAGCACACATATTGCAAGATATCTGCTAACCAAACAACAAATATTACCATTTTTCCTACACTGAAAAAAAAACGCTCAATTCAGTCGGATTCCAACTTAACGTAAAGACATGGCTTATGTTCTCGAAAACTTCGAAATATTTTTATTTTGAAATTAAATACAATTAAGCAAAATTTAATTTAGATGGATAGAGGTTTATTAGGCGACTTCCTACGGCAATTACTGGGATTACTGGGAAAATTGTGAAATAGGAAATTTCGAAAGTTAAAAAATAATACCAATGAGAGTAATTTTTTGTTTTTTTTTTTTTGCTTAAATAAAATAATAAAAAATACGTTTTTTATGAAACGTTGTTTTCAAATAATTTTTTTATATTAATAGTCCGGTCAATTTAGACATAAAAAGTGATTAAATACAGAAAATTCCCGGAAAGCCAAATCTTTGCATAAACCTTAGTTTTACCATGACGAACAAAGTGTCAAAAGTCCCCATCGATCCCATGTGAGCTAAAAAAGTTATTCGGGGTCAAAGGTCAAAATTTTATGGTACTTCGAACTGATTTTTACAGCGCTTTGGAATGGGTCTTTGTCTATAATATGTTTAACGCTGCGTTTGTCTCTATAATTTAATTTCGTCGGACGACCATTTTGGGGTTGCATGGGTGCTGCAGGCGTCGAAAGCTTGGAATTTATAGATGACACATCCAACATAGTCCCGATCGCCTTGGTGTTGGGTCAAATTTCCTCTTTTATCAGACAATGACCCAAAACACACTGCATTGAATACTCGTCGGACGACCATTCCTGGGCTTGTTTTTAACCCAATCTTCGTTTTTTAAAGGAGTTATGACCTTTTGGATTCTTAACAGGGGTCTTGACAAAATTTTTTCCAATTTCGGAATACGATTTTCCATCTTTTACATGTAAATTCCATAATATTTTGCGTTCTTCAATTGAAAGCTCCTTACGCGTCATTTTTGCAGTTAATAAGGCAAATATTTATTATTTATTAGTAAATTGTTGTTATTATTTTTGTTAATTGTTTAAAAGTATATATTTAAGAAAACTTCATCATTAGTTTTTGGAAAATTTAAACAATATGGGAGGAATTCGCATTTAAGTGTAAAATCGCCTGCTGTACTATGACTTTAGTGGCACACTGTATAACATTATTCTTACAAGCGCAATATCTCGGGAATGGTAGGTCTTAGAAAAAAATCATTGACACCATTTTTATAGAGAATTTTAGGATCTACAATTTTGCTCTGAATACTTTTTTGATAAAACTTACGGTTTTCGAGAAAAATCCAAAAAACCGAAAATTTTGACCTTTGACCCCGAATAACTTTTTTAGCTCACATGGGATCGATGGGGACTTTTGACACTTTGTTCGTCATGGTAAAACTAAGGTTTATGCAAAGATTTAGCTTTCCGGGAATTTTCTGTATTTCAATTGTCTAACTTGACCGGACTATAAAATATATATAAGATAATTTGGATTAAATAAATAATGGGGCCAACCCTCAACCCAGTAATAACAAATAAAAAAGTAAAGTTATTGGTTTCTAGGAAAAATATATAATCAGATTATGCAAAGTACCCAAATTGTATGCCAAACCAGGGATGGAAGTTAAATTTCGAAGTTTTCCTCGTAAGGTATCATCAAAAAAAAAAAATTAACGTTGTTGCCATAAAAATTTCATACGGCATAGAAATTTTAAAGTAACAAAATGTTTCGCTCACGAACTGTTCCAAAAAGTTCCACGATGCCAGTAAGTGCCCATTTTTTTTGCAATAGCATTCACTAAATACATTTTCCATATAATTTCCCTTTTCATTCAGGTTATATTTTTTCCATATATTTTGCAGTATCATTCAGTAGATAAATAGTTTTTTCGTTCCGTGAGGTAGAGTTTTTGTATATATCCAGTTTCATGTAGTAGGTATTTTTATTCACTACCATTCTATAAGTGTTTTTTTCCATACATATTTCAGTGTCCTCCAATAGGTAGTTTTCCATATAATTTTCAGTTCCGTCCAGTTTTTTGTATATATTTTCCAGTTCCATCCAGTAGGTATTTTTCCCCACATATTTTCCAGTATCAACCAATGTTTCCAATATCCATATATTTTCCAGTATTGCTCAGAAAGGTATTTTTACCATATATTTTTCAGTACCATCCAGTAGGTAGTTTTTCCATGTACTTTTCAGTTTCATTCAGTAGGTAAATAGTGTTTCACATATTTTCTAGTTCCGTCCAGTTTTATGTATATATATTCCGGTTCCATACAGAAGGTACTTTTTCCACATATTTTAAATCTCTTCTTATTCCATAAGTTTCCTGTATTATCCAATAGTTGCTTTTTATACATATTTTCCAGTATAAGCTTAGTAAGTAAGGTCCATTTTCCATATATTTTTCAGTAACATCCAGTCGGTACTTTTGCCATATATTTTTCAGTAACATCCAGTAAGTGATTTTTTCCACATATATTACAGTATCCTCCAATAGGTAGTTTTCCATATATTTTTTAGTTCCATCCAGTAAGCTTTTTGTATAGATTTTCCAGTTCCATACAGTAAGTAATTTTCCACATATTTCCAATGCTATCCAGTATGTACTATTTCCTTATATTTCTGAGTATCATCCAATAGTTACTTTTTCCATTTATTTTCATACGGAAATATTTAGCCATTTATTTTTAAGTATAATCCATTAGGAACTTTTTCCATATATGTGTTAGTATTGTTTTCCATATATTTTCCAATGATTCCGCCAAGTTACCAATTCTTTCTTTAAAAGATCTAATCTAAAAACATAAGAAATATGCGAAAAGAAATTTTTCACATTAATTAGAGATTAGTTTTTGAAATTTTAATAGAAAGGTTTGTTCTAGGATGTTTTTTGTTTATATTTTCCAGTGCCATCCAGTAGGTACCTATTTCATATATTTTCCATTATCATCCAATAGTGACATTTTCCAGTATCATCTGGAAATATTTTCCCATATATCTTCCAAATGATCTGAAAATATTTTCTCATATTTTTTCTATTTCTGATCTGGCAATATTTTCACATATTTTTTCCACTATCTATCCACTATCATATGGAAATATTTTCCCATATATCTTCCATATCATCTGAAAATATTTTTTCATTTTTTTTCAGTATCTTCTGAAATATTTTCCAGTGTCATCCAGTAGATTATTCCACATACTTTCCATTAGCATCCAATAGTTACATTTTCTAGTATCAACTGGAAATATTTTCCCATGTATCTTCCATATGATCTGCAAATATTTTCTCATATTTTTTCCAGTATCATCTGAAAATATTTTCGCATATTTTTTTCACTATCTATCCACTATCTTATGGAAATATATTCCTATATATCTTCTATATCATCTGAAAATATATTTTCATTTTTTTTCCAGTATCTTCTGGAATTATTTTCCAGTGACATCCAGTAGATGCTTATTCCACATACTTTCCATTAGCATCCAATAGTTACATTTTCCATTATCATCTGGAAATATTTTCCCATATATCTTCCATATGATCTGCAAATATTTTCTCATATTTTTTCCAGTATCATCTGATAATATTTTTGCATATAGTTTCCACTATCTATTCACTATCATCTGGAAATATTTTCCCATATCTCTTCCATATCATCTGAAAATATCTTTTCATATTTTTTCCAGTATCATCTGGAAATATTTTCCAGAGTCATCCATTAGATGCTTATTGCACATATTTTCCAATATCATCCAATAGTTACATTTTTCAGTATCATCTGGAAATATTTTCCCATATATCTTCCATATCATCCGAAAATATTTTCTCATATTTTTTTTAGTATTATCTGGAAATATTTTCCAGTGTCATCCAATAAATGCTTATTGCACATATTTTCCATTATCATCCAACAGTTACATTTACGAGTATCCTCTGGAAATATTTTCCCATATATTTTCCACTATCTATCCACTATCTTATGGAAATATTTTCCCATATATCTTCTATATCATCCAAAAATATTTTCTAATATTTTTTCTAGTACTATCTGGAAATATTTTCCAGTGTCATCCAGTAGATGCTTATTCCACATACTTTCCATTATCATCCAATAGCTACATTTTCCAGTATCATCAGGAAATATTTTCCCATATATCTTCCATATCATCTGGAAATATTTTCCCATTTATCTTCCATATCATTTGAAAATATTTTCACATATTTTTTTCAGTATCATCTGAAAATATTTTCGCATATATTTTCCACTATCATTTGAAAATATTATATTGTACAGAGTAATCCAGTAGGTACATTTTCCTCGTATGTTTTTTTTATATATTTTTCATAGTTTCCAAATTTGTCACCAAAGAAAAATGAATGGAAATTTTAAAAATTAATTTGAGATTAGATTCTGAAAATTTATGTATGTCAAGATCACGCCAAGTTCTAAAATTGTCCGCCAAAGGGAGCAAAAGGATCAATGTTAATCCTGCAACAATAAAAAATCATTATGCTGGTAAATACATTTTTCTTGTATATCTTATAGAATTTTTTTAATGCACTTTTTTTTTGTCAGTGTATAATATCACATATTGGTTTTTGTTCTGATGATGTCGACTACGATATGTGGCGTTGGATACTCCAATAAGAAGTGGCAATCAAAGAACCGAAACAACAGAAATAACGCCCAATGCTAATAACTCAAAATGTTTTGCTGCATGCAAGAAGTCTCAGAGAGAGAGAGAGGGAGCAACAGGCCCGAAGAGAGCAAGAGAGAGTGAAGTAGAGTTCCAGTAGAGTTCTTACAGCAACAATTTGCCGCAATTCGCTTCCAACGTCATTTCCATTATTATTTTTTTTTGCAACTGATTTATGCCCGGTTCGAGGGGGGGCATAATGACTAAAAGCAATGGAGTATGTATTACATACCACACATACTATGCTATATATGCTAGAGTTCTAGACAAGTCGGGAGCGCGGGGTTAACCATATGTATATAGTCTATATAGGCTATAATACATCAACCGAATGGCGCAGGAACCAACGAGCGGCGATTCGCGTGATAGAACAATGTAAAAATTATGAACGTGTAAAATATGGGCAAAAAAAAAAACTTGCTTATTGCCTATAAATATGCATGTATTGGTATGGAGTTGGGGGCCTGAAGGGGGCCTGAAAGGGGATTGGGAGCATTGGAGCTTTAAAGGGAACCAATGCTAAAGAAATAATTGATAAAGCATAACAAGCCAACAGCATTAGCACACATCTCCATATATAGTACTCGATGTGTATATAACTTTATATACACATGCAATATGTACGAGTATGTTTGTATATAAAATTCTATATAGCATATAGTTTAAATTCATACAGGGCATTGCCTGACTTAAGAGACCCAAGTAGTATGGGGGCTTCGGGACCGTGTGTGTTGATGTTGTTGTGGTTGAGTGGTTCGATTTAATGTAAGCTTTGGGAAACCAAAAAGCAAACATGATATGCTGAATTTTTAACGGGGAAGAATTGACAGATTATAGTTTGGGAAGGAATTAAAATATAATATTTGAAAATGTCGCAAAAGTCAAAAAAAATTAGAGAAGAAGGTTTAACAGCAAGATTTTTCGTAAAAATAGGGCCACTCTTTTCTGATAAATAGAACGAAAAGAAACAAAACTTTGTGATATTAAAATTTACCCCAGTTATGATCAGGTGCGGATCGAGGATTAAGTCAAGTCTTGGGGAGGGTTCTTCACAGCGCAGAGTATGTATATCTGACCTCGCAAAGGACTTTCAAACCATCTTTCAAACTTTTGGGGGGTTCGGAGCCGAAAATCAGCCCCGTGGATCCGCCACTGGTTAGAGAAGAAAGTTCAACAGCAAGATTTTTCGTAAAAATAGGGCCACTCTTTTCCGATAAATAGAACGAAAAGAAACAAAATTTTTGTATCTTAAAATTTACCCCAGTTATGATCAGGTGCGGATCTAGGATAAAGTCAAGTCTTGGGGAGGGTTCTTCACTGCGCAGAGTACTATATCTGACCTCGTAAAGGACTTTCAAACCATCTTTCGAACTTTTTGGGGGTTCGGAGCCGAAAATAAGCCCCGTGGATCCGCCACTGGTTAGAGAAGAAAGTTCAACAGCAAAATTTTTCGTAAAAACAGGGTCACTCTTTTCCGATAAATAGAACGAAAAGAAACAACATTTTTTGTCTTAAAATTTACCCCAGTTATGATCAGGTGCGGATTAGGGATTAAGTCAAGTCTTGGGGAGGGTGCTTCACTTCGCAGAGTATGTATATTTGACCTAGCAAAGGACTTTCAGACCATCTTTCTAACTTTTGGGGGGCTTGGAGCCGAAAATCAGCCCCGTGGATCCGCCATTGGTAGAGAAGAAAGTTCAACAGCAAGATTTTTCGTAAAAATAGGGCCACTCTTTTCTGATAAATAGAACAAAAAAACAAATTTTTTATCTTAAAATTTACCCCAGTTATGATCAGGTGCGGATCTAGGATAAAATTAAGTCTTAGGGAGGGTGCTTTACTTCGCAGAGTATGTATATTTGACCTAGCAAAGGACTTTCAAACCATCTTTCGAACTTTTGGGGGGTTCGGAGCCGAAAATCAGCCCGTGGAGCCGCCACTGGTTAGAGAAGAAGGTTCAACAGCAATATTTTTCATAAAAATAGGGTCACTCTTTTCCGATAAATAGTACAAAAAAAAAACAAATTTTTTATCCTAAAATTTACCTCAGTTATGATCAGTTGCGGATCTAGGATAAAGTCAAGTTTTGGGGAGGGCTCTTCACTGCGCAGAGTATGTATATTTGACCTAGCAAAGGACTTTCAAACCATCTTTCGAACTTTTGGGTCACTCGTTTCTGATAAATAGTACTAAAAAAACAAAATTTTGTATCTTAAAATTTACCCCCGTTATCCCCCAGTGAGGTGCGGATCTATGATAAAGTCAAGTCTTGGGGAGGGTTCATCACTTCGCAGAGTATGTATATCTCATCACGCAAAGGACTTTCAAACCATCTTTCGAACTTTTGGGGGGTTCGGAGCCGAAAATCAGCCCCGTGGATCCGCCACTGGTTAGAGAAGAAAGTTCAACAGCAAGATTTTTCGTAAAAATAGGGCCACTCTTTTCTGATAAATAGAACAAAAAGAAACCAAATTTGTTTATCTTAAAATTTATTACAGTTCTGATCATGTGCGGATCTAAGATTTTGTCTTGGGGAGAGTTCTTCACTGCGCATAGTCGCAAAAGACTTTCAACCAATTTTAAAAACTTTTAGGGCCGGGACCCGAAAATCACCCCTGTGGTTCCGCCATTGGTTATGATCTAAGCTAATTTTGTACATTATATTGCAGACCCTTTGCTTTAACTAAGAAGCTAATCTAGGACATTAACTATATCAAAATTGAGCATATTGAATCTTTTATGCCATCCAAAGCTCGAATGCTAGAAAAATATTATTCAATCAAGCTTTTTTCTAAATACTTTTAAAAAATTCCGAACTTCTTTTAAAGGTATCTGAATCTGAAGACCACCCCATGGATCATCCACTGGGTATGATCTAAGCTAATTTTGTATATTATTTACCATTATATAGACCCTTTGCTTCAACTTAGAACCTGATCTAGCTCACTAATTATATCGAGATTGGGCATATTGGATCTTTAGTACCATCCAAACTTCGAAAGCTAGAAAAATGCATACAGTTCGGCCGTTTTCTTAATTTTCACAAAAATTTTCGAACTTTTTACACTTTATGTTTTTTCTAAGCCAATTTTGTATATAATACATCATTATCTAGCCGTTTTGCTGCAACTTTGAACCTTATCGCACACTAACTATATCAAGATTGAGCATATTGTATATTTTATACTATCCAAAGTTCCAATACTAGAAAACTTTATATTATGCTTTTTTCTTAATATTCCCCAAAAATGTTCGAGTCTCTTACAAAGGCGCCGCCAAGAAGTGCGTGAATTTGGCTGCGCAGAAAACTGGCTCAATTTTTTTTATGAAAGCTATATAAAATAGTAGACAAATTTTGATCAAGCTACATAAAAATGTTTTAATCAAGCTTTTTCGTTAATATATACACCAAAAATTTCGAACATCTTAGAAAGGTGCCGCCAAGAAGTGCGTGAATTTGGCTTTACAGAAAACTGGTTTAGTTTTTGTATGGTAGCGCTATAAAAAAGTAGATCAATTTTAATCAAACTACACAAAAAAGCTTGGTCACGAATAAAATGCAAATGACATAAATTTGGTCAGGATACTTGAAGGTATAAAAAATTTTTGTTCTACTAATTATTTCTTTTTTTGTCGTTTGTATAATTTTAAGCATTTCTATAAAGTTTTTCTCAAAATTAGTTCACTTTTTTAATAGCTGCCAAACAAAATTGAACCTGCGCTCTAATTTTAAGAGAGATAGAATACGTATTGGATCTTTTATATCATCCAAAGCTTTTTTTTCTAAATATTAGCCAAAAATTTTTGAACCTCTTACAAAGGTGTCGCCAAGAAGTGCGTAAATTTGGCTGCTTAGAAAACTGGTTGAATTTTTGTATGGTAGCTATATAAAATAGTATTCTAAAAGTAAAGTTTGCTCCAAATCGCTTCACTCACAGATATATATGCAGATACGTATACGTGCCCTCTAATTGCTAGATCACCTAAACCATCCCACCACATTCGCATACAAATTACAAACCCAACTCACTCTCTAATTAGAAGTCTTAACGAATTCACATATTCCAAATCCCATAGAGGTAGTTAGCGAGTGGAAAATTAAGGAAAACTCAATTATATTACTAACCAAATTAGCTATGTCAATACAACGAACGAAGGCTACCAAAGCCAATGGGAATCTTCAATAGTTAATTCTTTGGCCCTTACAATGGTCAAGCTACCCGCTGCTTTTAAAAGACACTGGGACTTTTAGACAATGGATCATATATCAAATTTTAATGAGTTCGGCTCTTGGACTTTGCATATATTCATTTATTTGTAGGGGTAAGTTGGTATGCGACCCAAATAGTTGGAACTACTGACTGGGCTTCATTTCGTTTTTCCCATTGAATCAAAAGTACAATGAACTTTCAATATCTTTTAGCTATTACGGTCAGTTGCCGAAATATTTTCACCATTGAGGTATTAAGAGGGCAGTTTGAAGTTTTAGACTAAGTAGTACAGGTCATATGGATAATAATTATTTTATATGCTAAGGAAGGCAGTTCAGTTTAAAAGCAGTTCACTTTATGCAGCGGAACTTTAATTTTTTAGGTGCAAAAAGTTGGCAAAAGGTGGTCAATTTTTAGAATATGTTCGTTCGCGAACCAATTCCCAAACTAGTTCAACAGATTTTGGCAATTAGATCATTGGTCTTGGTTGAAAGGTGGATCATCAATTCCTTTATCTCCGGTTGGAGCATAAGGCCTCAGTAATTAGTAGGAACTTCCATCCTCTGATGACTAAGCACATGTTGGCTGTAAACTTCCGGGAAGTCTGTGGACGCTATCATTGGCTCGCGAGGAGCTCCTCCGCTACCGTACCTTCAACACGAGTCTGCCAACTCATGTGGGAGCTTGCAATGCATTAAAGCATAGGTTGTTAGCATGATTGGTTATTGAATGGCGCCAAATCACTCGCCATGACGCTAGTAGAATCTTAGACACTCAGGATTTATAAGGAATTCAGTGCCACCCAAAAACCTCTCTGAGACTCTCCCCTCTTAGCCGCTGAACGCTGTCCGGGACTGCTTATTGGTTATTCGCAGCTAACCTTCATATCTGAAGGCCTTTCACTATCCGCAACCTGTGACCCGTCCGGTTGCCTACAGCTCGGCATACGCTAAGTGCCCCTAATATCGCGATCCGGATCGAAAGCTAGATGATTCCTAATAAAAATTTTTCTTTAATACTTATATGATACGATGACAATCATTGTCGACCTCTTGTCGGAACTCTTTCAATTAATTACGAATTTAGGAGAAAATGGAACGAAATCCTAATATTTTATACCCAGACTTCCCAACGACATAAATTATGGTTAAGGGTGCTCCAACTAATTTCGCCATAGTATTTTGGCTAAACACTTTATTTTTATTTGGTCACCCTATTCAACAGTTTGGCAAACTTTTTTCTAACCTCATCCCATAAACAAAATATTTGCCGCAAACTTTTCACGTAGCTCTCGTTTTTCTTTTGTTATTATTTTTTATATTTATTTAAATTTTTTTTATATTTTTGGTCAATTTCGATAAAAAGTAATTTCTTGAGGTTGCCGCTTTTATGGCCAATGATGGGAACGATGGCAGCAAGGCGTATGCGCGTTTTTTGATTGGTTCAACTGGAACACTTTGTTGCTGTTTTTTTTGTATTTTTTTTTATTATTTTAACGAGCTCTGAGATTTTGCTGCCGTTATTGTTGTTGTAGAAACGCTCTATCGCCGCAGCGATCAGAAGCAGCAACTGTGGCAGAGGCAGCGGCCGCGGCAGAGACAGCAGCGTCGTGTCGTCTTCTTTGTTGTTGTTGTTGTTGGTTGCCGTTTGGTATATTTTTTATGGCTTCTATATAATAATTCACCTATACGTTGTTGGTCTCGGAGCACAATTAACTTGCTTAGTTTTCATAGATTCATAGAAAGAGTCAACAACGTTGATAATAATGATGACGAAGAAGACAACGACGGCGAAGATGACGACCAGGCTGGAAGACGCAGAGCCAAGAGCCAAGTTCCAAGTTTGTGCGTGGTTGCCGCCTCAAAATCGCACACACACACACAAACATACACAAGCAAAGATGTATAGATGATGTACAGTGGGAAATTTGGCAATGTTTTTGAGCAAAAAAAATAAAATTTATAATCAATGAGAAAATAAAATAATACTGCCCGAACTTCTAGCATATCCGTGGCGGATTTAAGGAAAAAGGCCCAGTGAGCAAAATTTCTTCAGGGCCAGGAAGGGTCAAGAATAAACGCAATAAACTGCATCACTCCGGGACAAGAGCTCCACGTTCAGTAAGCACATATTGAGACCCCACAAAACTTACACGGGTCCTTTGTGTCCATCTCGTTAAGATGTTTCCTGAGGGAATTCTAGCCCAGTTGGGAGATTTTCTTGGGCCTTTCAAAACGGGTTGGCTTCGTAGGCCAGTCTTGCCGATCCAGTCTGATTCTCATTAAAATTGGTTGTAAAAACAATTATTAATAGCACTTATGGGATGTCTACACCCAGAACCCATTGAACAATTCACACCTAGTGAATCCCACGACCAGTGGCGGATTTAAGGAAAAAGGCCCAGTGGGCAAAATTTCTGATTGTAAAACGTTGACGATCTTTGACTCTCTTCACTGAACTCATTGTCGGCGCTGGCAATGCTGACGAGAATGGTCAAGAATAAACGCAATAAACTGCATCACTCCGCGAAACTGCAGATCAAATTTTTTTCAACGATGAAGTTTAAATATTGGAATGCTTGGTAGAATCTTGTTCTTGTGAGAAATATATATCCGCAAAACTGATTAACTCGTACTTCTGAGCAGTTGTTGGATATTTCTCTATCAAATTGCACACATTTTTTTCAAATTCTTTTCACTCCATGTTTTTGAAGGGTTTAGGTTTGAGAAATCCGAAAAGTGAGTTTATCTCATTAAAACCTTCGGCCCTTTCTTGTAATTTACTGCAAATTCTGTTCAGAACTTCAAAGTACCCAATGCGATGTTTCGTTGCCATATCCAGAGAACTGTCCTCTGCTTTCTCGCCTGGCATTTTTTTCGTTCGTCGTTGTCTAATGATCGGAAAATCCAGATTCTTCCATCCTATCTTCTCCCATTGAGATTTAGCTTTCGAAACGAAAGAATCATATTTGCTCTCCTCACGCAAGTTTTGAAGTAAAGTAGAGAATTTGCATCCATTATATCTTCTCCAGTAGCCTTTTCTCTCGATATTTCTCGTTCTAAACAGTTGACAACACAGTCAAGATTTTGGATAATTGCTTCTACTGATTTCAGCCATTCAAACCAACGAGTATCACTCAAGCCTTTGATTTGGAGTCTTCGTTTCGCTTCGCTTTCGATATCTTCCAATGCCACAGCACACTGTTCATCTTGTGTCTCTCTTCGACAGTCAGAGTTGGTCTAAAAAAGTTCAAGTTTCAATTCTTTCAGAAGTTGGATGCCGAAACATTTTAATAAAAAAAAATCGAAAGTCACAGAGGGGCCCTGAAAGCCTTTCGGATCGAGGGGGGCCCAGATGCGGCAAGCGCACGCCTAAAACTTCCGTATTGACAACTTCTAATACGCGCAAAAATTAGATTTGAAATTCATGAACGCGTTCATGAGAACACCCGTAACATGTAAAACATAAGTTTCTCAATTATCAATTATTAATTATATTTGTGCACTAGGACCAAAAAGCATCGAGACTGAATTAATTGAAATTATTTTAATGAACTGAAGGCCTAATTACTTTTCTTTCAACGCGTATAACGTAGTTCCTTCTGGAATTCGCTTTTCGTAATCCACTTCGGAGATGCCATCACGATCCGTCAAACGTCTTCTAAGAAACTGGATCGATTTCTTTTGAGACCCAGCTTGAGGTAGATGGCAGGTGTTGCCAGATCTGAACAGTGCGGTTGGGCCAACGTAGCAACCCTGAGCTTGGCTAGAAACTTACTTGCTGCCTGCAAGCGCATTGTCAAGGGGTCTTGAACTTTCTGGAACATAATTCCAAATTTTCTACAATTGTTTTTATGTTTCATGAGAGCCTTCGTGATACGTAAAACATAAGTTTTTTTTATATATAGATTAATCAAAAGTCCGTGGCATACTTTTTCTCCGCAAATTCACTTATGAGGAAATACTCTGTCTATAGCGAAATATTTTTTTTTCAGTGTGATAATTTTTTAACGATCTTTTAAAATAAAAATTACAACTGTGCTGAAAGTTCATAAAAATCAAAAGTTTCTTAGATTCTCGTAAATTTTCTAATTTAATATTTCAACGGCGAAAACGTAAATCTGCCCACTGTGCAACAGCAGCAATAGCGACTGTGACGACAACAACGACAACGATGACAACGACGTGACTTCGATATTCGCTTCAAGATTAGACAGAGAGCAAGCCTCAGCCGCCGCTTGGCAATCGTATATCATATCCAGCAACAACAACAACAGCAACAATTGTAAGAGCAACAAATAAAATGGCGAATTTCTGGGCATAAAAAAATCATAACATAATTTTGTAAACTTTTGCTGGGCCTGACAAACCCAGAAGACTCCAACTACCCGTAACTTGGTCAGCTGAGAGAGCTTTAAACTGATCTGTAACTGATAATTTTGACACTGCTAATGAAGATGTTGGCAATTTGTGGTCTGGGAAAAAGTCTGGCTGGCTGGCTATGAGCAACCACATCTATGTTCGAGCTTGACTTAGGTCAGTACGCAGCAGCAGTTCCGAGTAAACAGCAATAGTTTCTTTTTTTTTTTCTTTGGACTACTGTTTCAGACACTGTCATAAAACTGCATATCATGCTCAACCAATTAACCAAAAGATGACCTAGGCAAATCCCAGAACCAGCAGCTGGCCCCGCACACACTTACTCTCTGATAGAGCAATGAAAGAAAGACGTTCCCGCTATCATTTGTATGTATTTTTATTCCGTTTATCAATGCGTTTGTCAATCGATCAAGGAACGAGGGTCATCGGAACTTCCTAATTACATGACACAACCGCATAGTCCCTGCAAGTACTGCGGCCACTAGATCGCACCTGTAGCTGCTGCCGCGCGCGCCATTTACAACAGGGTAAGCCGCGAAGAGCAACCTCATCCATAGGGGAGGACAGTTCAGGAGTTCAAGTTGTATTTTTTTTTTTTGTATTTTTTTGAGCATTGACATCGGCATCGGCATTTTAATTGAAATGGTATGTGTTTTGGTGTTTGTTGCGCTTGATTGATTTAGAGCACGCTGACTTGCAACCGGGGGGCACAAACTCACCCTAAGTAAGTTTTTACACCTGCCTGCCCGCTGGGCTCTCACTCGCTCGCTCGCTCTCTGGCGCTGGTCAGCACTTCGGGAACTGGAACTGGGAATCGTTCGTTGTATGCGTAATGAAATTCCAAACGGCATGCGGCATGCAACGCTCTCTGCACTATGCCCCTTTTGTTGTTGTTGTTGCAAAGTCCGCGATCTTGTCCGTTGATCTTTTTGGTGCATTGGCCAAGTTAATTGGTTGTAAAACAATTTTTGAATTAACATAAAAATGTTTCATTGGAAAAAATATTATACATAGAGTAGTACTTTATAAAATAATACTATCTATCTATTTGTGGTAAGGGGGTGTAGGCGAACGTTCACAATTAATGAGTTTAAGACTATGCGGGCTTTACATTGCATATAGAGCAGGGTTGCTTTGGCTCTCAAAGCACCTAAAAAAAATATTAAAAGTCTCTTAACCTGTTTACGAGTTGATCAATGCGAATGAGTTTTTCATTAATTTGATAATTTATTTTTATTTGTGTGTGCTTGGAAGCATATCAGATCTGAAAGATATTGAGTATTTAAATATATAATTGGCAGCTTTAGAGTTGATATTGAAATGCTTTTATTAAGAGAAACATTTGGCGGTTCTCTGGAAAAATAATGGGCACATTTTATTCAAATTCGATTTGAAACTAAATATTTGCTGCTTCCAGTTCCAGCCAAATGAAATATCTCAAAATCCTGATCGAATTCTATGCAGCAAATTACTTCAGAAAGGACCCTTAGATTTTCAATAACTAATTTTGATGCTTTTCGACCGCTTTTCGACTCCGCCAATGCCGTACTCAAGCCCGGATGCAAAAGGAGGAGGGAAGGGAGTAACACCCCGTCAAAAAACTGGGGTTCACCTGCCCCGGGTGATAGTACCGTGTGAGGAGCCCCAGCCTGGGTCACGGCGGCTAGAGTTGGGCTAATCACCTAGTCCAGTGCTATAATCGATACAAAGCCAACAAACGAGCCTCGGAAATGAAAGAATACGTTCAGAAGTAGGGCAGAAGAAGTCGATTATACAAGAAATCGAGGAGAGACAGCTAAAATGAATCGGACATCTACATCGGATGGACGAGTCAAGAAAAGCCAAACAGGTACTGGAAATGAGAGCGGAAGGCAATACACCGAGAGAGAGAGAGAAAATCGCATCCAGGATGTGGGAAGGATGAGGGGCAGAATCCTGGCAGAGATGTGAAGAGAGAGCCGGGACCGATGTAATTGGAGAAGATTTATATCCAGAGGCTACACCGACGCCTAACAGCAAATGGGGATTGAAGAAGTATAAGAGAAGTAAGCTGGAAAAGTATGGCAAAGAACCACTTCCTGCTTTCTGGCTGGCCATATGGATCTTGTAAGACATCTCAAATTGTCCGGTTACTTCTATTGCTACAAGGTAGGAATTGGGTTCTTAAGTTGGCATGTCTTTTTTCAAGGGCTTTTTATCTATCCTAAAGTATCGACAGCCAAGTTTGATTCCTAAAAGATGATCTTCAGGTCGCTTTTAAATTGTATAGTTGCTAATTGAGGTAAAAAAGAAAACTTTTGCTCTCTAAGCTTTTTACCATTGTCCTTTTGAATATTTTCCATACCAGATATGGCCACTCCATAATATACCTATACGAGCTTGGAAAGTATGCGACTATAAATTTTGAGTGTGTTCGTCTGTTCCCTCCAAACTTCTAAGCCGCTTATCATTTTCTGATTAATAAGGTATGTTTCGAACCATCTTGATTGTCCGCTAGTTATAGGCTATACAGTCTTGACTCAGCATCTTGAACCCAAGCAGCAATACTTAATCTTGCAGTTTTTCTTAACTTAAGCTGAATTTTCTTTCAAGTTAAGTGTATTTCAAGATGATCGCCATTATGCCTGACCTCGCATAAATTTTTGCACTTTTAGTGGCCATAGCTCAATTTTAAATTGGAACTTAGTATCTCTAGATAGTTGCTAGGTTCCGGCCTAGTGCCATCTAACTGCAGCTCTAACTTCTTCGTTACTTAGCGCGCCCAAAAGCAAACTGAAAACAAAAAAAAAGAGAAGTAAATTAAATACAATAAAAAAAAAAGGGAGATACAACAAAATAAAAACAAAAAGCAACGGGCCAAAATCATTTAAGCATTTCGGTGTGAAATTTCACACCGATTGCAATAAAAATTCAAACTCAGGCGTCAGCGGAGTTGTCGGAGTCGGGAGTCTCGGGAATCGCTCGAAATGCTTGAAATGAATGGACAAGAGAAAGGCGCTACATTGAAACAAAATCAATCAAACCGACGTGCGAGCAGTAGAAGAAGAGGGGTAGGGTACTTGGCTTACCACGGAACAGACGCAAGGAAGGGGGCAACGCGCATGCGCGCACGCCGGATGTGTTAGCAGTGGTCGCTGTTGGTGATGGTGGTGGTGGTCGGTGGAATCGGCGCAACTTGTAGAGCGGCGTTAATGGTGTCACTAAGTACGCCGCAAATGTGGCCGCAGCTCAACAACTGACGCTTGGTTGAGCGTTCGACTGCTGGCTAACTGGTCGGATGGATGGATGAGTGACTGACTAGCTGAGTGGCTGAGTGACCGACCGGACGATGTCTCTGATCATCGAATGGAACCAATAAAAGTCGCCTTCATTGTTTTTATTTGCGCAGTTGTTCGGCACACTCGCTTCATAAGGAGCGGGGCTACGCGGGTTGCACTCAATACAAATATTCATACCCATTTCCATTTCATCCATCCATCCATTCATTCATTCATTCAATTCAATTTGCATTTGTCGGCATTCGGCGGCATTCGCTGCTAGTTAGTTAGTTAGTCAGTTCCTCAGTCGGTCGGTCCCTCGATTCGGAAAGAGGGTGCCCTGTGCCCATGGTTGAATGGTCTTTGGCTGTTTTTTTTTGGTGTTGCGGGTGTTTCGGGTGCTGCTGGTTGGACAACAAATGACTATAACAATTCAATTGTCTGCATGACTCTGGTTGTTTTTTGTTATTGTTGTTGTTGTTGTTGTAACTATTGTTATTGTCAGTTTCGGTACATTGCATATCACACATTGGCATTGGGTGATGAATGCCAAAATAAGTCGAACAAAGACAAAACATGTGTTTACAGATCGAAAACTCCTTTTATGAAGTATTGCGTAATGCCATATTATAAATGAGTCTGAAAATTATGACAAAAACAAGAACGTTTGTACTCAACTAGTTTTAGTTATGAGCATAACATTCAAAAGGAATTGGGAATGAGAGTATTCGAGTAGAATGGAGAGACTTTACTCTTTACTCCCACCAACCCAGCTAAGGTTTACCTCGGACATAGGCAGGCCTTTCGGGAAGGGCTGTGGCCTTCTAGAAGGCAATAGCAGCTTTTGGAGAGGTGTATCCAGAAGCTAAGCTAGTGGCGGTGGAATGGTCGGAAATCCCCATTAGACCCAGAGCCAGAGTATGGGTCTCAGCCAAGCCGGAGGATCCAGACAAGTTCCTCAAGCTGTTTCAGGTGTCCAACCCACACCTAAAAACCGATGACTGGCGGATTGTGAAGGAAGAGGGCACGACGGGCCCAACGCGACAGGTAATGCTGACTATCAACAAAGAGCCAGCGGAAGCTTTAGCCAAAGCCGAAGGTATAGTACGCTACGGCTACAAAAAGGCTGTTCCGAAATGACAGCTCGGGCGGCACGCAAACCGCACCCGAACCACAGCTGGAAGACCCTGAGTCCATCTTTGATGAGATGAGTGGAAGATATTCTGGAAGGGTATACCTCGGAGTCATCGGAACTCGCCAGGGAGCTCTCTAGAAGCCAATTAGAAGATAACTCAATTCTTGACGAGACAGGCGAGGATGAGGCAAACAAGACTGTGGTGAAGGTTAACCTTGGAGTGTCGATAAGATTTCTTCAAATTAAGTTTCACCACTCCACCGCAGCTTCAGCTGCTTTACTACTTTGCCTAAGCCAAGACGAAGTCGATTTCGTTCTCATCCACGAACCGTGGCTCAGCAAAGGCCAGATCTCTGCATTGAGGGCAAAAGAATATAAGCTCCTAGCAACTAACCACTCAGGTAAAGCTCGTACCTGCATTATTGCAAAAAAGCATCTACACATATTTTTACAAATTGTTTTTAAAACACCGCTGCAAGTTTGGAAGATTCCCCAGCTACCCTGGAGTTTTCTGATGGGCTCGATGTAATTATTGTCGTAATAAAATAATTCAAACTAAGCGTGTAACAAAGTGGCTGATACATTTTTCAACGGGATCGTCTTTTCTCTATGCAGCCCAGATCATAGGTTAGATTAAGTTGACTGTACGATACGAACAAAGATCATTCGGCGGTTGGGAAGGTAGCGTCAGCAGACCTTCTAGTCACTTGCAGTTTCTCATAGTTCAGCAATTTCAGAGGACTATAGAGGTTGGGTAGTGTAAGCTTCAGTGCATTAAAAGAGATTTACCGAAGTCTTTGTGGTCCTAGATCGCCTGTTTACTTTCCTTGCTTAAACAAAAAACGCCAGTTCCTTATATTGCCTTTGACACACTGAATTTTTGGAAGATATCGTTCTCCGATCTGGTCGGCAGGACCATAAGTAGGAATAGTATGAAGTGACTTATGCATGTGGCTAATGACTTCTGTATACGAACAAACCTCCAGCGTCTCGCATACAATTACAAAATTGACCTCTTGGATGGGAATCATTATTATCATTATTTCATTTAACTCCCACTGGAGCATAGGGCCTCAATAAGGCATTTCCATCAGGTCATGGATGGAAAGGCCAAGCAATGGAGCATCTTCGCCGACCTCGGATTAAAAATTGTCACTGGCAGGTGCAAAAAGAAAACCACTTCGGGGGCTAATCTTCACGACTAAGTCCGATAGTCGCTGGTAATGGCCCAATAGACAGGATTAGATAGACCTTTTTTCTTGCTTCTTTCAAGAAATTTTGATTTGTGTTCAGTAAGCACGCCAGGTCACCCCTAGTGGTGGAGCTTTGCAAAGAGAAGTACGTGATCATGGAGGCGCTCTAGATTGCTTTTTCGATTATATCTTGGTATGATAATTTAACCAGAATTTAGGTACCATACTACGCGACCCATTCAGGGGTTCTTGAAAGTACAACGTTTGGTCACGACGATAAGCTCTGCACCATTTTTGATACCTTGTATCTAACTTTTATTAGCCTCCATGGAATATATGCGTGCTGCCGATTCGGAAGAAATTCTCGAATGCTGATGAACTCCTGGGGACATATTGTTCCTGTCGTTTTGATTCAAATTTTCATATCAAGTAATCTGTTTTGGCAGCTTCCCGAATTATGGTCATAATACGCTCATATCCCTGCTCCACCATCCATGGAATGGCAACTATTAAATCGGGCATTCCAGCTCAATTTCAAATTTCGATCGCAATATACTGAACCTTTAAGATAGTATATATAAGATAAAGACACTTCAAAGACTCTCCAAAGTTGACTAAAGTATAATCAGAGGGTCGCTTGAGCAAGCCGACTAATCCAAATTACAAACAAAAAATTACCATCCAAATTACAAATTATCGTCAACCCTACCAAAAAGTATAATCCATTATTCTTGGTAACACACGAATTGAAATTTATTTATTTTATAGTCATTGTTTTTAAGTATACAAATAAATGCCTGCCCTTTCGCATGCATTTAAATAGGAAGGAACATCCAATCTAAACATTACCAACGCCAGCGCATGGGGCAACGTGGACTTCCACTACGGCGATGCTTCAAGAAGGCAATGCTCAGATTTTGACGTGCCGGCGAAAAGTTACGGTTCCCAGCACTTGTGGTCTCACTTGGCACCAAATACTTCAGGCTGCCCACGCTGCCGACTTTTACGCTCTTGGATTGACGCGGCTTCTGGGCAGTCAGCATCTTCAGCACACTCATCTGTGATTGTGCCGTACGCATCTCAATGCGGTCAGGACGTATTTTTGGCTTGGCCAAGTTTTCCAAACGTTGGCTACATTTGTAAATTTTGCGCTTGAGAGGCGGTTTCTGAATGACTGCCTCGTCCGATTGCGAGTCCTGGGGCGGTGTTGGTAGGACGCTTACTTGAGCAGCGGATTGGCCTGCGCGCACTCTAGACTCTTGTTTCTTCGGCGGCTTAGCCTGAGCTTGTTTAGGGTGCTGGTAGGGTGAGCTCTTGACTGCGGCTGTACCACGAAACTCATGCCAAGGCATGCTGGGCGAATGTGGAATACTTTTTTTTGGAGGAGGCGGTTGTGTAGTGTTTTGGGGCAGCTCCGCCGGCTGCAACAGATCAGTATTGGAAGCGTATTCGCTCTTGCTGCGTTTCAGACGACGTGGCAGCCAGGGCTTGCTGTAACAGCGACGCAAGGGTTTCTTCTTAACGCTGGGCGTTCCCTGCACGGGATTCTTTAGCGGCTGCACGCGTTGGGGAATCTGCGCTTTGGACTTGCTTCCAGCTTCCAAACGCAATGGAGCCGTAAGCACGGAACGAAGTGTAGGAATAGCTTTATGGTTCTCAGCCAGCGCTTTGGCCAAGCCGGATTCAGTATCATTTTTCCTAGGCACACCTGCAGCTGGCTTTGAAACGTTGACCACTTTGGTAGGCTGTTTTAAGGGCTGCTTAGCCGTAGCAGCTGCAGGAGCCGTGACTTTTGTTACTTTTAAAGTCGACTGCTTGGATTTTGGTGACTTTGGAACTGCAACAGAAGCTACCGACTTGTTGGGCTTGGCAAAAGCAACTCTGGATGTAGTTTTGGCTGCTTTTACTGCCGCCGGTGCTGCTAACCTTTTTGGTGATCTTTTTTTCTGGCGTTTTGGCGACTGCCTTGCTAGAGCGTGTCTGGACTTGGAGCCTGCCAGAACTGGAGATTGAAGCTTGGGTTTGCGTAACTTTCGCTTAACTGCAGGCGTAACTGTTTTGGTAATTTTGAGATCCACAAACTCGGGCACGGCACTTTGTGGATTTACTTTTTTTGGTGTTAGCTGAAACAAATTCTTTTGCAGATTCTGTGCAACTTTTTTGTTTCTAGCCGAGGACTGCTTGCCAACACGTGCTGCACCAGCCTTGCGGCGTACACCAGTGCCCGCTTTGGCAACGCCAGCACGGTTCTTAGCACGTTTTGAATCTGCAGTCTCATCCTGAGTATTACCCACGATGCTGGTCACTTGCTCTGTGTAAGTGCAGTAAATGTAAAACTAGTCTCTAAGGCCAAACTCGCATAGCTACTTACCGCTCATAGATGGCGCTTTTGTAGCGACATCATCTGATGGCTTCCAGCCGAATTTGGGTACAGGTTGTTGCTTCCACTTATTTAGACGCGCACGATTCTTTTCAATCAGCAACATATCATCGAGCGCCTCCTTGGCCTGCGCTACCATTTCTGGCATATAGAAAGATTTGTTTTTCAAAAAATATTTATGCCCATTGACATCGCCAATGTGATTGAGATTACGTTGCTCCGCAATGACTTTGGCCACAACGCGCTTCAATGAGGTACGATCCATGGGTAAACGATTTGCCACATTTTTGGCCAAAGCTCTGATAGCACCACCCATGCCGCCCAGCATGGGATTGTCCCATAGCTTATTACCGGCCATGGCTATAACAGGAATTAACTTTTATTAAAATTTGGAAGCAGTAAGCAAAACGTTTGTATAATATATATATTTTTTTTTTGATAGCTTTTAATAATGTCTTTTTATACCAGAAAATTGTATGACTGCTTGGAAAGAATATGCCAAGTCTACTGTGTACGGAAATTTTGTTAGCCTGCCCAGCACTACTGAGTTTAAAACTTGAAATTTGAAAATAGTTTTGACAATATTTTTGATTTGGAAAGCAAAGCAGAACAAGCAGTTCAAAAAACACAGCTTGATGCAAATTAAGTGATAGTATAACTAACACCCACAACTCCTAACCGAAAGACGAGATTAGGTAAAGTGGCCCAGGACTAGTTGCAGCAGTCGCAGCTGTCACAGCTGTGTCTACGTCACGTGTGCCTCTTATGAACGGTGCGCCTAAAGAAAAACCCCTAAACGACTGACTGACTAACTGACTAACCGATAAAAACCAGCAAACACAGAAAAGTAATGAGGAAGAAAAATTATAAATGATTTCATTAAAGCAACAAACCGAACCGAAGAACTAAGGGTCAGACTGGGTCAGGACCCTAGAGCTCTGCACCTGCATGCCACTAGCCACTAGCCACAACTGCAACAACTGGGGTGCACAAGACACCTTGGGCAGGTGACTGCAACGAAAACAACAGTAACAGCAACAATAAAAAAACATTGATGATTTTGGTTGATGATTATTACGTAGTGCCGTTTCCCGCTAGGGGTGGGAAAAATGATTTACACAATGAGCAGCGGTCCAAGTCGAAACAGTTCTGATCATCAAGTCAAGTTTGGTTAAGACAGCTCACGACGAGAAGAAACCCTTTGCATTGGGCACTGACTCAGTGAGTGAGTGAGTGAGTGGTTCGATTCCGTTTCCGAGGGACTTGGTAGCCAGCTCTTGTACGTTTGGGCCACTTAACCGCAATTAGGGCTTTTCAATATTATTAATGATGATGGTCGTCGTCGTCGTCGTCATCGTCGTCAGTCTGAAAATGTGGGAAATGCATTGCGAATTGATGTTAACCGCAGACAACTAGAACCGGGAACCGGGAAGGGCCAAAGCGTCGTCCGTTGGACAGACAACAATAAAAATGCAAACACGCAAACCCAAAGCGCTACAATTTTTTGAACTGCAATTTTTGTGTTCTACTCTCTGGACTCGCTCTATTTGACTCTTAATGTTATTGTTGTAGCTGGCTTGTTGTTGTTGTTGCTGGTCGACCAAGCCATCCATCCATACGTTTTTAGCGTTATCAGTGCAAAATAATCTTTCAATCAGCCCTATGCAACAACGTCATCGTCATCATCATCAACGCTGTCTACGTCATCATCATCATCATTATCATCATCATGGTCATCATCAAACTTGTATGCATAAGCTCAGCGAAGCATAACGCCAATTGTTGCAACAACATCAACATCAGTTGCAATTGTCCCCCCCTCTCACTGCACTGTCACTGTGGGGGTTGTTTAATTTTCGGGTGGAGCTGTTGCAGGCAGTCTGCAGCAGCTGCATGCAACAATAGATGCCACTTTTTTTGTGCTTCTGCTTGATCGGTTGGTCGCTCACTTTGATTGGCCTAACCGATCGTTTTGTCACTAACACTCTCACATAGACTTTTCCGGGATTTTTTTTAACAATACTTCTGCATATGACAATTCGTAGCTTTCACCCAGATAAGCCAGATGCCTCTATATACCACTTTCACTCTATGTAGTATTTTTGCAAACAAATTAGCTTAAATTCTAATTGTAGTTGACAATCAGCTGCCTATAGCAATATTAAAAGGAAACTAGGGGGCTTCGCCTGTTGCGCCTTTTGTTCTTATTGCGAAACATCTCTATCCTAACAGAGGTCCACAATATAAAAGAGGCATGAACTTTATATGAAACGGGGCTACCGGGACTGTATGTTAAGTTGAACCACTTATCCCCGGTTACCTGCATCCATAGGATCAGGAGTATTATAGATTTGTACACAATAAACTCATTTAACGGTTGAGATATTTTCGTATGAGGTCTCAAAGACTTTTAGGAACTCAAAAGTTGAGCGTTATCCCTTTGGGTTCAAGTTTGGGATACACTGGACCAACACGTTTTGTTATTATTATTGGGTGTATAAGTGTACTGCGACTCAGGTGGATCTATTGTACCCCCTTCATGGCTTAGAGCTCTCCCCAAAGTCCTAAGGCTTGCATGTATTGCAGTATTTTATTTGGACTTATAGTAACAACGGTCTCTGGTGGGAGAACGTACATGCCCAGGTAAAGGCGAAGAAGTTTCTTTCTCTATGCCACAGAAGCATAGAGGTTCATAGTATTTGGTCCTGGGTCCTACTACTCCCAGGCCACTTCCTTGATCAGTGAGTGATCCGTCTGTGAACTCTGTATTCTTCAAAGCTATGAGTGCGGTTAGCAAGCGATATTTATGAACTTTTCAAGCCAACAATTGGATCAAAATATTGAGCAGAAGACCTCGAAAACCCTCCCAAGTTACTAGATTTAATTGAGGTGACTAAAAAACTCGTTTTACCCATTTCTATCTGTCCGTCCATATAAACGGAAAAATCTCAGAGATGTTAAGAGCTAGAGCAAAAAAAATTTCAGAGAGCAGTGATCTCTTATTATGTCACAAGAGACAAATTTAGTTTATGGCTATCATAGCCGTGTTTTAGATCAGCTTGAAAAAACCAAAAGTTTCAGATAATTACACCAGTTTACTGCAAAGTGCATTCTCAACAAGTTTATAATTAGACCATTTTTCGAAGACTTTAAAAAAATTACCTACTAAATACCATAATATGCTCTAATCTTGTACTAAACTAATTTTCATAATTTTTTACCAATCCGTAGCTACCCATCGATTATATTTGAAAAATCTTCTTTTTCTTCTTCAATCCCCATTTGCTGTTAGGCGTCGGGGTAGCCTCGGGATATCAATCTTCTCCAATTAGGTCGGTCCCGGCTCTCTATTCTCATCTCTGCCAGGGCTCTGCTCCTCATCCTTCCCACTTCCTGGATGCGATTTTCCCAAGTTTTTCGGGGTCTTCCTCTCGGAGCATTGCCTTCCATTCTCATTACCAGTTTGGCTTTTCTTGACTCGTCCATCCGAAGAAGATGTCCGTACCATTTTAACTGTCTCTTTTCGATTTCTTGTATAATTGACCTCTTCTGCCCTACTTCCGAACGTATTCTATAATTTCTGACCATATCTCTCCTGGTTTTTCCTGCAACCCTTCGTACGTACTGCATTTCTGTTGCCTGAAATTTACCCAGATGTTTATATTTGAAATATATTTCGTTAATATAGGTTTTCCGTGTTCCAACCAGGGAGGATATATATATAGATATACAAGCATGGTTCCAAACTGAAAAACCGTGTAGCCGGAGGCGTCTATGTTGAGGAACTCAATGCCAGAACTGCTTTCCGACTGCCGGATCACTGCAGTGTCTTTCAGGCAGAGGTCACTGCAGTCCAGAAGGTTTTGACAATAATAAGAACAAGTACGGAATAGAACATCTCGGTCAGCAAAGCGGCTATTAAGTCTCTAGCTTCGATGACTTCGTGCATGAAGTCAGTGAATAAATGTCGCTTGTCTCTGGAGGAGATGCCTGAACAGTTTTCAATTCACCTCATATGGGTCCTGGGACATAAGGAAATCTGTATTGCGGATGAACTGGCTAGCATCCTCTTTCGGGACAAGGAGGGCCTGGGTATACCCATCGTCAATTGCAAACTGAGAATACGAAATTACTTCGCTCTTTGTGCAAACCAAACGTGGAATCGGACATCGAACACGTGCAGAATCTTGCGCCAAACCTGGCCGACATGCTGCAGTGAAAGAAATAAGGAACTTTGATGTCTGAAAATAGCACAGTGGTCAACTCTCATCCGTGCTATCACAGGACACTGGCTGGTTGGAAATCACGCATCCAGGTTGAATGCCCCCCACCATGACTTCTGTAGAAGCTGTGGCGATGAGGAGGATCGCAGACTGTGGAACACTTTTCCTGTCATGGGCCAGGGCTGGGTAGTAAAATATTCTGTTTCCTAAAGTCACACTTACTTGATGAATTTTCTCAGCTCTCCGAACAGAGTCGGTATTTACGCATGTACATAAATTTTTCGTAATTTGCCGCAAATTTTTGAGAAAAATCGAAGCCTGTAACTTTAAGTTAATCTAAAAAAAGGAGTAACTTTTTAGACTGCATTTCTCAATGCTCTTTAAATTTAAAGCGATTCGTTTGGAATTGTTTCAAACTGTCGCTATTCCTTACCCACTCACTCAATGCCTCTCTCTTTCGCTCATGTCAAACATTTTTTCATGCATGCAACAGAAGAACAAAACGGCGCAAAAATTCCATGGGGAGTCAAAAGTCAGCCGGCAGTCGATGGATAAAAAAAAAAGCATTGTATACTATGTATAAGAAAGAAAAACCAAGAAGCAAAAAAAAAAAATACAACCTCATAATTTAATTCGGTAAACTTTTGCGCCTTTTGTTCGGTGAGAACGCGAGTTCCATGGGGCGATGGGGGAGGGGGGTCGCTGCTTTCACTACAAGTTATTGAAAATCGCGCAAGGGTTGCCAGAGCGCCTGTTGGTTGGCAAAGGGTTCGAAGAATTGAAAACGAAAGCGTTGAAGAGTATGGGGCGGCGGGAGTCGGGGGTAGAGGCGACAACATTAGAATAGACAGCGCCAGGGTATTGCCTGGTTGGTTTCTCTTCTGGCTAAGTTGTCGCTAGAGGGGTGTGGGTGATTTAGTGTTAAATAAAAACTTTTAAATTGCCATTTGATCGTTTGTTTAGCGACAATAATGTTGCCATTGTCATCGGGTTGAACGTCAGGGTTCCAGGTCCCTGTTTGACAGGTTTATAGGTCGCTCGCTCGCTGGATGGCTGGCTGAAACCCCTGCCCCTCTCCAGACGGAGACGAAGACGGCGTGACAATGACATTGTTTTGTTGACAGTTGTAGCAAATTTATTGAAAAGGTGTTCAGTTCAGTTCAGTTTTTTTTCACGTTCCTTCGTGCCGTCAGTAAACGAAAAAATTGTCAAAAAATTTATTGATATGTTGAAATTGTTCGGGTGCTTCCCCCGCTGCGCGACTCATAGAAACTTTGACAGCTCAATTTTGTCATCGTTGTCAGTGCAGAGTAAAGTAACTTTTTTTTTGCAGCAGTTCTTCTTCTCTGCCATCTCTTCTGCTTCCTCTTCTTCTGCGCTCATTGTTGTAAATTTGACAGCAATTGTTTTGTTTGACAGTTTCGTTCGTTGTGTGTCGTCTATCCAAGATGACGATGACGATGCGATGTGTTGCGATGTGATGCGATATGTTGTCAATATGCAAAGCAGTCATCGGAAGGGGGTGAGGGTTTGTAGAAAGTAGCAAAGAGTGAGCGATTTTTTATGAGTAAACCATAAACATGCCTTTACCTTATGTGCAATATGTATTCATTTATATACTTATTAGCAGTCAAATCTTATATTTATATGTTTAAGTATGTTTAGCAGATGTTGTTATTAGTTATGTGCATGTTGCTTATATGTTACGGATAGTCATTGTATTAAAGCCTGTAACTGTCTACAATAAAGTTTTTTTAATCTTTATATCAAAAAAACATTGTTTTGAATTAAAAGAATTCTAATAGATGATCACAATTTCTCAGAATAAGATTAAGAATATAAACTAAATAATATATATATAAAATATGAAACTAGATCCAATATTATTATTATTATTATTGAGGGTATAAGATTGCTGCGTCCCAGGTAGATCTATTGTACCCCCTTCATGGCGTAGAGCTCTACCAAAAGTCCTAAGGCCTGCATGTATGGAAATAATTTATTTGGACGTATAGTAACAACGGTCTCTGGTGGGAGAACGACATGCCCAGGAGCTTGCTTCTTTTGCCGGCGAGTGTCATACATTCACATTGAAGCAGTCGTATTTTTTTATCCTCTATTCTTCATAGGTCCCGTACCACGTGGTTACCAATCCCACAGTGTGGTTCAGGACCTATTAGCAGTGTTGCTGCACCGGTTCTTGCGAGTTTGTCTGCTAGTTCATTTCCAGGAATATTGTTGCGCCCTGGAACCCATCTAATCGTGAGCTTATTCCTGGATCCTAAATTATCCAGTGATGTGCTCACTTCTTTAACCAGCCTTGATGTCATCTTGGCTTTACTTAATGCTTTTATTTCTGCTTGACTATCAGACAAAATGGAAATATCCTTTTCATGGTAGTTATTTCCAGATTGAATTCCAATGGCACAAACCTCAGCTTGGAAAATACTGGTGTGTCTGCTTGAAGGTTCATAATATTTGGTCCTGGGTCCTACTACCCCCAGGCCACTTCCTTGATCAGTGAGTGTTGCGTCCTAGGGTGAACTGCCGCAAGAGAGGTCCAAGCCTCTTTTTTAATCTGAAAATATTGATTAAACCTGTACTCAGCAAGTATCTCATCCCTTGACTGCAGAAGCATAGGCATATCCTTAGCTAGATCTGCAGCATTTTTCTTGGTAACGTTTAAGTCGTCCCCTACCCTCCCAATTCTTATTTATGTGGCTTTCCATCGACAACGATATGTACATAGCTGTGTGATCTCCACCCAATATTAAAATAAATCCAAAAATTCGCAAAACGTGACCAAACTTTCTTTAATTAATATTTAATATTTCTTTGGTCCTATTGCAGTTGCTCAGCGTATCAACATCCAGCGGCTTCGCTGGCTCGGACATGTCGTTACGGATGGACGAGGATGCTCCAACTAAACGTGTGTTCGATGCGGTAGTCAGCGGCCGTCGGCGGAGAGGACGACCGTGTCTGCGTTGGAAAGACCAAGTGGAAGGGGCCCTGTCTTCGCTCGGTGTGACCAGACTCCAAGGCGCGCGCAATGCAGAGGCGCCTGGCAGAGACGTTTTAAGGCAGGCCGTAACCCGGTTGCCAAACAATCACCGGTGTCAGGCAAGGATGCCCCGTATCATCACTATCATTCAATATAGTTAGTAGTTGAAGAGGTTATGAGAGATGTATGCAGGTCTAGGCGTGGGATTACGTGGAGTCTCAGCCGTCATTTGGATGACTTGGACTACGCGGACGACATATGTATCATCTCTCAAAAACTTTGTGATATTCAAGCCAAAGCGAATGATCTCGAGATCCTTACCAGCAAAGTTGGACTCTCAATAAACGCATCCAAAACCAAAGCGATGCACCTCAACCACACCAGCCAAGGTAGCATAACCATCTGCGGGAACACTATCGACTTTGTCGACAGCTTCTCATACCTTGGTACCACAATTTCCACAGGGGTGGGGTGGATGAGTATATAGAGAATCGTCTGAACAAGAGGCGATCAGCATTTGGACTCTTGTTCTGCATATGGAGAAACCAGCAAAGCATCAGAGGTGGCTGACCCCGCAGAGAATGATGTCGAAACTGTTGTCATTCGTTAACAAGTGCCTAAGGATTATATGCGGAATGTTGTGGGCCAACAGGATATATGGAAATATGGCACTGTACAAGTCAAGTTCCTATCTGCACTTATGGCGTTGGATCGGCCATGCTCTTAGGAATCGAAGCAACATTGTCAGGACGTCTTTGGAATGGTACCCCCAAGGAAGCAGACTAGTGCGAATGCCAATAGCAGCCTGGCGACGTACAATACTAAATGAATTGTCCCTACACAACATCAGCTGGGACATAGCTAAGCAAACTGCGCCAAATAGAGTCCGGTGGAAGGTCTAAGCCCTAAGCTCCCTGGAGGAGTACTAAAAGGAAATAAATAAAAATTATCCAGATATAAAAAGCTATAGAGAGGCACATTTGTATAAATTCAAAATTTTGTTTGTGTTTCTTAATATGTCTGCTACCTTCCTGGAACAGAGTATGAAAATGTGGGTATCCAAAATAAGAAATTGAATACCGATGTAGAACTAGATCAAAGTTCCAATTAGACTATAGTAAGAGTCCCCACTTTAGCTTAACACTAGTGTTTCAATACAAAAGCCTACAAATAAGATCGTAATGCACAATCCACAAAATTTAATTTTCCTAGCTCTTAGGCTCTTAGGCTTTATGAGGCACGAACATATGCATGTTCTTATTTCTTGTAGATTAATAAATATTTCTTTTTCCAACTCAACACTGGCGCTTTAATCTTCAACAGGTCTTGGCTTTTATACGTTTTATGCTTAAGCTGTATCTTTCAGCACAGCGATTAAAAAAAAAAATAAACAATTGCTGGAGCTCCAGCTGGGAATCATAATAATCATAATCATTCAGAAATCGAGTAGAGCTTCAAATTTGCAAAACCCATCAAATGCTTTACCATTAAAGCCAGTCAAGTATAACCAATGTGGGGTAAAAACCAAGCCACCAAACTAAGTTGTTGTTGGTTTTTTTTACTTTGCTTTAAGCGTCAACGTAGAAATAGCAGCCACCATTTTATTTTTTAATTTGAACTTCACACACACACAAACAAAGACATGGAGTAACTGCTCCACATACACACACACACGCAAAGCTATGGAAATATTTTTTATGAGACTGTTTCGTTTTTCGCTTAATCGGACTAGAAAATCTTTAGAAATGTTTAAAGGTAAAAAACAACAACAACAACAAACCTGACGAGCGTTCAACTTGAAAATATGCCAAAAGACAATTGGTCGGTAGTCGCCATTGCCATCATCATCAGCGTCTGCGTCGGCAGCAGCGTCGCGACGTCAGCATTGACGCCGACGTTGGCAGCAGCGTCTCTGCTGCGGCGCGTAGTTGGAGCTCCAAAGGGCACGGCCAAGCTGAGGCTGAGACTTGAGTTTTCTTCAATGTTTAGCCAAGCGTGAATATTATTAGAGAGCAAACTGCAGCTGACAGTGTGTGAGTGAATTTCCGTGTATGTGTGTGTGAGTGTGTGTGTGTGTGTGTATCTGTGAGAGCGCAGAAGAGCAGCATTTATTAATAATTACCGCAAAAAGAGGAGCCCAGTCAAACCAAAGCTTGAGCTAGTATCTCAAGTGACTGCAGAATTTTATACTCTTTAGAAAGAGTATTATTATTTTTTAAGCAGTGTATGCAACATGTAAGAGTTAAAAGGTGACGCGAGGGCTTTTGAAACAACTCTCAATACATAAAGGTAGATCTCGAATATTTAAAGAAGTAGAGACTTACAACTTAAGCAAAAGTTTTTTCTCTATATGCTTATTATTCCTATGTACAAAAATTTGGGGCTTTCAGCTATTTTACAATGGATTAAATTATTTCTATAAGTCTGTTTTAATATCAAATTCTCGGAAATCGAAAGAGTTAGCAATATAAATATCTACTGATTGATTCTTTTATATTTGCTTTCTTTCAGACATAATCGTTGTACAAGTTTATGGATCTCAAAAATTGCTGAAGTGAAAATTTTATAATTGATTGACTTATTTCCATAGAGGTAGCGATGTTAAAATTTACTGAAAGATTCTTCTATATTTGCTTGCACTCTAACATATTCTTTGAAAAAAAATTTTTTGATGCTAAAAATTAAGACATTAAAAAAAAATTATTATTAGCTTTACAAAAACCGAATTACAGTCTGCGGAATGGACCCGGATGTTCTTTTTTCTTGGAAAAATTACTATAAAAAATTTTTTTTTTAAAAATGCTTGTTTTTAGAAAAATATCTGGGCGTTTTTTGTTATTTAAAAAAATAATAATACGAATATTAAGCTTTTTTCAGCAAGAAAATATTAAACGGACCTTATTGGATATTTTTTTTTAATTTTTTGCTTTATTTTATAAATTTTAATTTATTTTTTAGAAAAATATCTGGACGCTCTTTGTACCTTAAAAAAATAATAATAATAAAATTATTAAGCTTTTTTTCAGCAAGGAAATATTAAGTGCACCTTATTGGTTTTTTTTTTTTTTATTTTTTTGTTTTATTTTATAAATTTTTATTTATTTTTTAATTAGTTTTATATATTCGCAGAAATGCCTAAGAAGAAATTTGCAATATTAATTTTACGTTTTTTCCATTATAAAACTATCGAATGGCACATAATAGATTTTTTTTTTATTTATTTCATAATTTTTAATTGATTTTTTATTTAGTCTTACATATTCGCAGAAACATCTAAGAAAAAAATTTGTATCTGAACTTTATGTGTTTTCCAGAATGAAATTTTTTAATTTTATGTTTTATTTCATAATTATTTGTTTATTTTTTATTAGTCTTAAATACTCGCACAAAAATCTAATAACAAAATTTACAATATTACATTTAAGTTTATATTCAGCCTTAAGCTATGAAATGGCGCAAAATAAGATTAACAAATTTTTTTTTTTATTCAATAATTATTATTTTATTTTCGAATTCACTTCAAATATTTTCAAAAATATTTAAGAATAAAATTTGTAATATTAGGTTTAAGTTTTTTTTCCATATAAAAGTCTTTTTTTAATTTTTTGTTTTATTTCATATTTATTTGTTAATTTTTTAATTAGTCTTAAATACTCGCAGAAATATCTAATAACAAAATTTACAATATTAATTTTAAGTTTATTTTCAGCCTTAATTAGAGCTAATTAAGTGAGTAATTTGAGTCCTTAAAAAATGTGCTTCAATTCTATTGCTGAGTACAAACGTATTTAATAAAAACAAAGCTTTCTTATAGACAGGGCAGTTGAAAAAAAATTCGGGCCCGGCAGAAAGATATGCCCGTCTATTATATCTTTAGCTTCAAACACGACAGTTCTTACACCAGATCTCTGAGCAAATTCTGATCTCAGTGCACTCTCCCATTTCCCCCTTTCAACGGTCTTGTGTTGTATAGCTGATATCACAAGTTTTTTTTATAATTCTCAAGTAGTTTACACGCAATATCTACTTATACTTAAATTTTTTGTTTACAATTTACTTTTTTTATTACTAACGATAATGAGGGCTAATTTTATTATACAGTATGAAATTTTTAAAAGTCTATTTTAAAGGTTTTTTTGTATTTTGTTTTGTTTTGTTTTATGGTGCTACGAATAATGAAACTATCTTGCCATATTATACAGTCTTTGGATAATTATAAATACAAAATAATAAATAAAGCGAGGATAGATTTTTGCAATTAAGAGATTTTCGCGATTATATTATATAAATGAATCTGCATTTTAGATAAACCCTAAGTTTCTTTACATTAATGGCATCAATAGGGTAGATAGTTTATATTCAAAATAAGTAATGAAAGTTATTTGCAATAAAGCGATTTTCGGGATTTTCATTCCGTCTATATATAAATTTATATTATACACTAAACTGTTTCATGATCTCCAAAGGTTTGCAAATTTGCCGTGCATATTGAACGATTTTCGAAATTAAAAGATTTTTTGCAATTAAGAGATTTTCGCAATTATGAGCAATCTTTGCGATTATGCAATAAAGCAATTATTAGGATTTTTATTTCAATTATATACATAAATGAATCTGCATTTAGTACATTTTAAACTATTTATATATTTTTCTTAAAATGCTATTTAAAAAAGTTGCAACACAAATGTTGCGCTCTACGAGTATCCACTGTAGCAAAAATTTGCATTACACTCAATTGCAGCTTTTTTGTTGTTGCTGCTCCTCCGCATCGAATGAATTCGAATTCAGAATTTGATTGAATGTTTTACATTAATATTTAAATTAATGCAAATTGCAAATATCTAATTGCAGAATGTCGTCGCACTCCATTAGGACATTTGTAGATTTAAATTTTTGATTCCATCGAAACGCAAGTATTTTGAAATCGAATTGAATGAAAATATATTTGCATCAATTGTTAGGGATTGTGAAAAATTGAAGCGGACTGTACAAATTTTTATTATCATAAAAAATTTGTTTTATTTTTACTTTATAGAGTTTAGAATAATTCAAATACGCTTATAGATTTCAGTGATTGGTATACTCTAATTTTTACATTTAAATTTATTTAGGCATTTACTCCAATTATAAAATTATAAATAAGTAAAATGTATTCGAAATTTGGCAAAACCCAAATAAGCTTATAAAATAAATATAAAATTTTTTTAAGCAGATTAAGCTAAGCTATTTCTTATTTTTATTTTTTTTTTTGTAATATAATTTTGTTATGTTTAGTAATTTTCAGCACAAAATGAAATATATTATATTTTATTGTCAAAAAAATGTTTTAATTGCAAATAATACCCGATTATCTAATTATTATCTTAAGAAAACAGTTTTATTAAATTTTATAAAAAATTTTGTTTTCTCACAAAATAGAAAAAAAATCAAATAAATATTTATTCCGAATCAGTCTGAATGCTTTCCGACAATAGATTATCCAACAATTTTTCTTAGTAATAAAATTATTATTTGCAGCAAATTTGTAAGGCATTAACTGGGAAACAGGAGTTAAGGTAATGTCAATACCTGTTTTTAATTAGGCTCACAAGAGTTTGTATAACGAACTAGGTGGCGCTAACTTATTCATTAATTAATTATTTTTTCAGCTAATGTGCTTTAAGTGATAAATGTTTCTTTTTCTTATGTGGCCATAACAACCCGATTACCGGATTACGGCCTGCCTTAAAACATCTCTCCAGGCGCCTTTGCATTGCGCGCCTTCTCCAGTTGGTCACACCGAGCGAAGACAGGGCCCCTTCCACTTGGTCACTCGTCTAGCTGGAGCATCCTCGTCCAGCTATGAAATTGCGCAAAATAGATTCAACAATTTTTTTTTTTTTTATTTAATAATTATTATTTTATTTTCGAATTTATTTCAAATATTTTCAAAAATATCTGAGTATAAAATTTGTAATATTAAGTTTAAGTTTTTTTCAGCAAAAAACTTTCGAATGGGGCATAATAAATTTAAAAAAATTTTTTTTTTAATCTTAATGTTACATTTGGCCCTGTTGGGAATTTAAAAAAAAAAAATAATAGAAAAGAGGAATATTTAGCTTAAGATTTTTTTCCGTAAGAAAATATCGAGTGGAATATAATAGATTTTTTTATTTTTATGTGTTATTTTATAATTATTAATTTATATTTTAATTAGTTTTACATAAGCCCAGAAATATCTAAAAAAAAATTTTCAATATTAAATTTAGGCTTATTTAATATATATTTTTTTGTTTATTTAATAATTATTATTTTATTTTCAAAACTTAACTCAAATTTAAGTTTAATGTTTTTTTTAGCAAGAATCTACTAAATTGGCATAATATATTTTTTTAAATTTATTTTAAATTTTACTGTTTTATCTGGGCACTGTTGGATATTAAGAAACAACAATATAATAAATGGGAATAAATAAAAAATAAAAATGTTAAGTTTAAGCTTTTTTCAGCATTAAAATATCGAATATACATATATCGAACATAAAAGATTTTCTTATTTACTTTTTAGTTTTAATTAATAATTCGTATTTTATTTTTGAATTAATTTTACATATTCGCAGAAATATCTAAGAAAAAAATTTGAAACTTTTGGCTTTACTTTTTGTTTATTGGGGGAAAAAAAGCGAACAAATATTTTTTCTATATTTAGGAATTTTTGAAATTTTTTTACCACCTTGTAAGTAAAAACTTGTAGCCTTCAATTTTTCACTTTTTACCAAAATATTGTTAAATACAAGCTAAAGTTACCAATTTTTTTAACTATTCCCATGTCAGCCTAATAAACAAAACAAGATTGACGTTGTTGCTATAGTATGCAAACTGCTTGTCAAAGCAGTGTACAAGCAGTGCGAACAGCGCCATTTTTTAGTTTTGCGAACTAAAAGTTATCCAACTTCCTTTAGAAAATGTCAACTAATTTTTTGCTTAAAAAAACTATTAAAGTGTATTCCATAGTCGTATATCACATCAACTAATAGGTCAAAGATTTTTATATTTTTTTGCTGTTGTTGCTGTTGTTGCTGTTGTTGGTAAGAAATTTATTTGTTATTTATCTTTTTGGCATTATGCATGAATAACAATAAAAATATAAGTGAATGCCTGGTTGACTGGTTGCTCTGCCGCTGCCGCTCTGCTCAGCGCGCTGCTGCTGCTCAGCCGCTGCGCTGCTGCCAGCTACCAAGACATAAATAGTTAGCCAGAAATATGGCAGCAAAAAGCGTCATAAAAATTATAACAAGCCACAACGTTGGCTGAATGACTGGGGCTGGGTTTGGCTTAACTTGGCCTTAACTGGCTGAAATGGTTCTCACTCAGGTGGCCTCCGCCGCATTTGGCTTGGGAGTTCGTTCAGTCAATAGATTTAGATCACTTTATATGGATAGAGCAAGCTATGTATAGTTGGCTGATGTGCTGCGGGGCGCAGGTGGGGGCATGGTGGGGGCATGGTTGGTACTCACACAAAGAGCCATAAAAATAATGAGCTGGGCTGAATGTAGACAAAGAATTGGCGACATGTATGTTATGTACGATGGTTTGTGTATGTAAGTGAAATAAAAAACGACTTAGCCAGGCTTAAATGTGGATACCTACTTAATATGTATAAAGAAGAAAAAATTTAGAGAAAAATGCTGCTTATAAAATATGGCTTTAAAAGAAAGTTTAACTGTGGGATTGCCATTCAAAAGTAACTAATAAACTGCTAACTAATTTAAAAGTGATTTGTGGGTTTTTGGTTAAATTTCTGGAAATTAGCAAATATTATAAATCTGCAAAAATTAAACTTTTAACTTATAGGCTTAAAATGAAATGTATTGAATATAATCTTATATATAAAATTCTCGTGTCACAATGTTAGTTACCAAATTCCGGTGGCAAGTGCAGGCTCGTCCAGGACCAAATACCAAACTAACCAGGCAACGAAGAAGAGAACTGAGGAGCTATGCGAACAAATTCTTGTTGGGAGTCTTGTGCTCTACACTGAGAAAAAAAAGTTGGTTGAGTTGAAGTCCTTTCAGATCAGGGGAGTTGATTTTTGTTTTTTTTAATTTCGATGAGTTTGAGGCTTAGTTTTTGGAGAACTTTAAAAGTTTCGTGATGCATTCGTATTTCCGATAAGGATTTGGAAACTCAGAAGTTTTTCAACTAGAGTAAGGTGTGTTCTGATTATGGGACTTCACTTTGTTTTTCAAAAATTTCGATGAGTTTGAGCTTTATTTCTTGGAGTACTTTGAAAGTTTTTCATATTTCCGATAAAGACTCTCGAAATTCAGAAGTTCTTTGAACTGAAATATGTCATTTTCTGACCATGGAACTACATTTTTTATTCCAAAAATTTGTTTTATTTCTTGAAGTACTTTGAAAGTTATTGTATTGCATTTGTATTTCCGATAAAGATTTCCTTAAGTGTTTTTAAAATGTTTTGAATAGCAATAATGTATTTTTTCCGATCCTTGTTCTGGATCTACTGTTTTTCGAGTTGCATATTCTTTACCTTAAAGTGTTCAATAATACGCCAAAATAGCAGTCCTGCCCCTTAAAAATGGTCCCTGTGCAAATATACCGAGATCTTAAAATAAGATGTTCAACAAGTAATATTTGAGGGAAAATTTTAAAAATATTTGTCTGAGACTTTTAGGAAAGGGCTTTACTCAGTTTATTCAAATGTATGTAACATTAAGAGGAATACACCGGAGACCCTGCAGAACTATCCCAAAAAATTCTGGCGAACTTTATCCAGACATGTTTCTCCATCGGTCTGTTCATCTTAAATCTTGAACAACTTGACATTTGGCGGTTTTTTCTGTTGAGTTATAAAGGGTGTTTTTTTAAAGAGTTACGGAAAATTAAATCGTCGTAAAATACCGCCAAAAAGTGGTAGCTGATATTGATAATTTACATTCAAGATAGACAGAACTAATATAAAAGTCAAGAATCACGCCGAACCTAGCGGGCCCTATGTTATTTTTACAATACTTAAAAGAATTTTATCTTATCAATGTAAGTAACCATACTCCTTCGAAACGGCTGGATCGATTTTCATGAAATTTTGTGACCCTATTGGGTAGTTAGAAGAATTGGTCAACATATATTTTTCATACCCCTAAGTGATAAGGGTGCCACCCCTACACTTTTTTTTTTAGTTTTTGGACAAATTTTTTAAATTATTTTTTATAGTATGGCATTGTGTACATTGTCAGATTAACTAATATTTTTTAGTTAATTGTTTTTGTCATATATAAAAGAAAGTTATGTTTCACGTGTTACGGGTGTTCTCATGGAAGCGTCGATGAATTTCAAATCTGATTTTTGCGTGTGTAAAAGGTTGTCAATACGGAGGTTTTTTGGAAGAAATGCAAAGAACCAAACTTATAGTACTGCTCAGGAACGTGAAGATCGCAATGAACATGAAAGAATTCTGTCAAGACTGACCCGTGAAGCGCGTCATTCGACTAATAGTTTGCATGTTCGAATCGAGCTGCAAACTAATCTAAAAATCTTATATTTTTCTAGATAACCTAACTAGAGAATCTTACGATGTTTATTTACTTTAAGAGAATTCAAAAAGTTTTGGCAGGACAACGTCTGCCGGGCCCACTAGTAATATAAATTATTACAATATTCATTGTAGAGATATGGATTTTTTATTCTTGTGGCCAAATCGATTAATCAAAAATTTAGACAATAACCAATAATTTCTGAAAAATTTTGAAAAGCCCAAATATATAATTTTTTAACATAGTGTGTTTTTTTATATCAATTCTGGGATAAGAGATTCCCATTAAAAAGTAATTTATAAACTGCTAACTAATTTAAAAGTGATTTGTGGGCTTTGTGAAAATTTCTGAAAATTGGCAGATTTAGAAATCTTGAAAAAAACAAATATTTTGAATTATCAGCTTAAGATGGAACTATTAGAATTGGTCGGTGATTGTGAATTTCTGAAAAACTTTGAAAAACAAAACCAATAAATTCTTTTTAACATAGTGTGAAATTTTTCTCAATTATGGGATGATAGATTAGATTGCCATTCAAAAGTAAACTGGTTTTTTTTTTTTTTGAGAATATTGAACATCTTGAAAAATTGACATGCATAGAAATTGGTCATTTATTCCACAAAAAAAATGTTTTTTTCTTGTGGCCAAATCGAATAATAATAATAAGAATAAGATATATCCATTAATTTCTATAAATTTAGAATCATTAATTTTTAGTTTATAACGTAGTGTGTAATGTTTTCCTGCTCTGGGTTACGATCTTACGCTACTGATTCGGAACGAGCTAGGAAATTTCCACCTATAAGAAGAATTATTCTAAACTAAGAAAATCGTCTTATTTACTGTGCTGACAAAGAATAACCGTGTTACAGATGCCGAGTTTTCCTTCAGCAATCTTTTAAAAGCATTCTAGGCTTTCTAATATGAAAGTTTTAGAACATTTCTTCAAAAAACATACCTATAAAAGATGTCTCAAAGCTGGCTTTATAGAGCAGAGTATTTGATCTAGCCATCTAATCCGCTGTAATCTGACTACTTCAACGTTGTCATAGACACTGTCAAGTTCATCATCAAACCGAAAAGGACTAAAAATTTATAAATTCCCGTTTTTTGCAGTGCGGAACATAAGAGATGTAGGAATGATAATGCGAATATAAAACCTATTCTACCCAAACGGCAACCTCATCCACTGTTTCGCTAGCGAGGCTGTGTCTACCGAGGCGGTTAACTCAAACCTAACCTTCAAATGGAATCACGACAGTAACTTGAACGAGTTCCTGAGAAAACTATGGGCTTGAGGAAATCCGCCCCCTTCCCTCTTGTTGGGACTGCCCCTAGCTAATGGAACTGGCTAAATGTTGATATCATACGCCTCTCTTATGTCTGATTATCTTAAAAATAACTATTCTTTAAACTAGCCTAACAAAAAATTTATTAGGTTAAATAAAAATGCAAAAAATATTTTTAAAGAGTATCCCTCATTTAGTTTTTTTTTTAATAAAGTCATATATTTGACTGTTCCAATCAAATTTTTGAAAATCTTTCAGGATAATAAATTTTTTTTTTAAATGTGCGAAAATGTATTTTTTTTTAAAGAGCCCCAATTATTCATTTTTATTGCTTTAAAAAATTAAATATTTATTTCTAATTTTATTTAATTTTTGGAAATCTTTCAAATCGGATTAGGACATTTTTTAAAGAAAATATGTCGGTTACAAAATTTAAAAAAAATGTTTGTTTGGGATTTTAAAGAACGATTACACAAGTTGTTGTGTATGATAGCGATATCTGTAGATATTAAAAAAAAAATAAAAAATTTCTATCGAATATGTTCATCTTTTGGCAAATTTAAGTTTTCCAATATTTGATATATAAGACGTTGCTTATAATTTTTACCAAGCGAACTTATATTTTGCCCCGTTGCCTACTGTACTAGATTAATAGCAAGCTAGATGACGTCACATGCACCCAGCTACAGGGTAGAGGTAGCCTTGTTGTTATTTTTCGGGATAAATTTATATACATAGAAGCGGTACAATTATGAACAAGTAAGAAATTTTGCAAATTTATATGTTTATACAAATTGTTGAATGCCTTAGGGATATCTATGTTATAGATATTTAAAAAAAATGTAATTATCATCGAATAATGTTCAGCATTTTGAAAAATTTAAGTTTTGCAATATTTGTTACTTAAGACGATGGTCGTAATTTTTACTAAAAGAACTAATGTTTTGCCTCGTTGCCCACTGTACTAGTTAAATAGCAAGCTTGATGACGTCACTCGCACTCAGTTACAGGGTAAAGGTAGCTTTGTTCATCATATACATAGAAACGGCTTAAGTATCAACAAGTAAGAAATTTTGGAAACTTATAAGTTTATAGAAATTTTTGTATATGTCTGCGATATCTATAGATACTTCAAAAAAATTTAATTGCTATCGAATAATGTTAACCTATTGAAAAATTTAAGTTTTGCAATATTTGATACTTAGACGATGGTCCTAATTTTTTACTAAAATAACTTATGTTTTGGCTCGTTGCCCACTGTACTAGTTTAATACCAAGCTTGATGACGTCACACGCACTCATTTACAGGGTAAAGGTAGCTTCGTTCACGTTTTAAGGTAAAAATTTATCTACACCAAGGCGGTTCAGTTATCAGCAAGTCAGAAATTTTTGAAGTTTTTCTGCCAGGACCTGACTAGCATTGATGCTGAATATCTGAAGAAAATTCACTCATGCCCCTGTTAAATATTTTGGTTGACTACAAATATCATCATATCCTTAAAAATGCGATATTTGATATCAATTTTATTGGAAATTGAGCAACATCGATTACTGAGAAAAGAAGGAGTCAGTTCGGTAACTCCCTCCCACGTTGCCGGAGCACTTTTGGGGGCACAATGCTTTAGTCTTGTAACTCTCAGATCCAAAAACCACTTAAATTTTCCAAATCTCCCTACAAGCTGCCTGCATTGTCGACACCCTAGCTATTCCCATCATAATCTTAGGATGTCTATACTCCCCACACATACAACAATCCCTCAGTATTTTATTTTTATTTTATTTTACTGGGCTCGTGACAATCTTATTGACTTTGACTTGACGGACTAAAAGTAGATTCATTGTAACTACCCCGCCTACTGACATACACACAAATAAATTTTAGTCTAAAAAAAAATCCAAAATCTTTTGGCCTTATCAGTATTCAAACAAACTTATAGAGTATATAACATTTCATTTTTTTGTGATTATTATTGTTTCGGTTTGTGTTATTATTTGTTATTTGCTCAACTGACTTCCTAAGTATTTCTGAACAAAATCAGAATTTATTCTTGGAAATCAGCCTCATGCCTTTGGCATGCTGCGGCACTCAGTCGGTTCTTTATATATTCTATGGGCTTTCTATAGACCATCTTATCTTATCGCCATTGCCAGTTCCAGTGCTAGTAAATGCGACATACTCAACACATAAATCTGGAATAACACCGCAGTATACACATGGATAGTAATTACACCCCCACACGAACTGAACAGAACTGAAAACTGATAAGATTTTAAAACAAACGAATTGAAAGAAATTGTATAAAAATGTCTTATCAAAAGAAAAAAATTCGAGAAACATGTGCTGCACTTGGCCACACTATTTGCTTATGTGTAAGGGATCTCTTTGTTAAGAACGGAGAACTATTTACTATTTGCATAAGATCAACAGGTGCCAACATTAAGAGATGTCTGAAATTTCAATGAGACTGAGAGATTGTCGCGTCAGCATCCGCCTAACGTTGCGCAATGGACATCATCTACAGATATTATTATATCATCATCAACATCATCATCTTTATAGATAATAGATGATGCTGCATGAGAAGAATAAACTTTAAGGCATTTATTGCTCGATTTTAAAATAAACATTTCTCGAAACTAATCTAACAACTTTTTTATACCATTGTTAGTAAACATGGCAGCCATCTTGGGTACAGCTTTTTCGTCTCCAAATCTGGCGTTGTACAGCACTTTTTTTAATGCCTACGAATTTAGTTAGCTTAGAATACGTTTTTGTAATGCAAAAAGGAACAATCATTTTTTTGAAGAGCACGATCTCTCATTGAACTAGAGAGTGGAATATTTCTACAAATTAAATGAAAATTTTGGAAGTCTGTTGATTCGAATTAGGAAAATTAAAAATGATATTTAAAAAAAAACGTGAAAAAATATATATGAAACCACATAACTCCTTAGGTACAAAAATTTTAAAAATTATCTGGGATAAATCACTTTTATATATTTTCTTCCTGACGTGTTGATCTAGAGCAGATCAGATCTTATGATCACGGAACTTTTTCATAACAAGAAATTTAGATCTCTTCTCTTAAGTCGGGAGACTTGTGCTGATGGCAGCCCCTGTGGAAACCCCCGGTGGCAACAATGATTCACGGATGGGTCCAAAACTGAGCAGGGTGTAGGTGTTGGAATCGTTGGACCCAACACCAGAATCTCTACCGCAATGGGCATTTGGCCCAGCGTCTTTCAGGCGGAGATTCATGTCATAAAGATCTGCGCCCTTAGTATGCTTCTCAAGGGAGCTAGGGGAGCCATCATATGCAAATTTTCAGATAGCCAAGCTGCTATTAGGGCATTGTCATCCTGGAGCATCTCCTCTGGGATGGTTAAAGAATACCATAACTACCTCCAAACGCGGTCCGCCCGGAACAAAGTCATGCTACATCGGGTGTCTGTACACTCGAGTGGATGGTGACACGATCGCTGACGATCTAGCACTACAGGGTGCCTACACCCTGACTACATTTCCTGCGCCATTTTGTGGTATTGGTTGGTCCACAATCAAAACCATGATAAACAAATGGACCGCCGGAGAACATAGAAGATACTGGTTCTCCCTTCCGGGGCTTCGTCAAGCAAAATTGCTTGTCAAACCTCTGGATCCGATCAAGACAAAAGGTCTTGGCAGAGCGGACCTAAAGCTCCTGGTAGCTTAACTATCTGGCCACCACACTGTTAGATATCATCTACAGAAAATTGGCCTTTGGGACTTTTCAGAGTGCGGGCTCTGTCTAGAAGACGATGAAAGCACCAGATATATTCTCTGTGACTGCCCAGCGCTGGTATGGGACTGAGCCTGTCACTTGGGAAAGGAACGGATTAGTCCCTTCCATCTCAGGTCAATACCAACAAAAGACCTACTGTTATTCATGCGGAAGCCGGAAAGTCATTTGCTTTAACTTATGGGTATGATACAAAAGACCTTTTGGTCGCAGTACCCCACCTCTCTGTGTGGAACCCTTTTTCGGAAGAAAAAAAAATCTGAACTAAATTCAGCTTTAATTTTTCAAATCTTTTTTAATTTTTCTTTCTTTTAAAAAGTTACGTATATGTAATTTTTTCCAAGCAATTCACTTTGATTTATAAAAAATCACCCTGCTCTATTATTTTTAAGGTTTTTCTTAATTGCAGCGCTGTCACTGTTATGTGCACATTTATTTGCCCCATTTCACTGCACACAACAACAACTTGCAACACATATCTATCTATCCATCTATTGTAGATCGCATTTAACTCTCTCACAGCCCACAATCAAGCAAAGCAAATATCATCTAAAATATATTAAGGAAGACAAATTTCTCACAGAAACGTAACCACCCGCATCAACTTTAGTCGTTGCATTTGAGAAGTTTCAATAATTGAGACTCATTAAAAAAATACAACCAAAAATAATCAAAAAAAACCGAAACTAAAACAACAAACCAACTCCGAAAGGCAAACCTAACACTTCCGATTATGAAATTTCATTTTGACAAAATACAAACCACAAAGCAGCAACTATGGCAATCAAAAACATGAAAATATCTATAATATAATTACGGGCAGATCAAGTCAACACCAAGGAAATTAACTGAAGAGTGTCGCCGTCGTCGTCGTCGGATTCGACGTAGTTTGCTGGAAAATCAAGTAAAACGCTAAAACGATCACACAGATACATACATATACACACAGATACATCGTTGATGACGCTCCAGACACCAATACCAATACCAACACCAAGACCAAGACCAAGTGCGACTACGACAAAGTCGACTCATTAAAACAATTTTAAAAAATAATACAAAATAATTACAATAAATTATGATTACGCTTGACAGTGACAGTGGCCACGAATCATCTTGCTCCCTCACCCTCTCCCGATCTCAAACTCGAACGAGCTCTCTCTTGTGCCCGCTCACCTCGCTTCGTCTGCTGCTGCCGCTCTCGAACAAGTTAAAGACAATCTATCTAGAACTTGGGCCAACAACTTTGTTGATGGTTCCGATGTCGATTCCTCCGTTGTCGATGCGATGTACATATAATAATACTTACCACCACTTGGTGCCCATTGTAATCGTCTCTCTCTGCCCGTCGTCCGTCTTGCAGGTGCAGGTGCTCAGTCGTGGTGACGATGAGTACACAACAACAACCACAACAACAACAACATTGACTACAACTGGAACCTAGTCGACGACATACAGGAATCACTCATGTGTATCCAAAAGTTCGTTGTTCATTGCGCGCTGCTTTGGCTTCATTATGCTCTATACGTAGGAAAATCCCATACGATGTGTCGAAGACTTCGAAACGCACAAAAAATCGGAAATCTCTAATATGAAAGAAAGTCCAGGGAGAGAAATAATACCAAAGAGATTTGGTAAATTTGTGTGCCATAAATGGTATGCAATTTGGTCCAAAAATTAAACTTTCTTCCAAATTTCTTATAAACTAGGCCACCCAACCGACATTCTCCTGCTCTATACGGCGAAACCCCTATACATTATGTCGGAGACTTCAAAACGCACAAAAAGAAATAAATCTTTAATATGGAAGTCTAGTAAGAAATAGTGCCAATGAGATTTCGTCCCATACCATTTATGGAATTTTTTTTTGAAAATAGCTTCCTCTTCCAAAATTCCAAATTTATTTTCATATAAACTAGTCAACCCAATAGACACTGTCCTGCTTTATACAGGGAAAATCCCATACATTATCTAGCCAAGTTTGGAATGCACAAAAAGTCGGAAATCTCCAATAAGGCAGTCCAGGGAGAAATTTGTTAAATTTTCGTCCTATACCATATACGCCATTTGCTTTAAAAATTGGTTCCAATTTCAAAATTCCTAATTTATTTGCTTATAAGTTAGTCTACCCAACAGACATTATTCTGCTTACTAAAAGCAATTTACTAAAACAGCTGCTCAAAAAATAAAGTATAGGGTGGGCCATCTGTTGGTTTGTTTGTTATTAGCATCTTATTCGTATATTTAAAAAAAAAAATTGTTTGCAAATTTGAAGCCTTCATTTATAAACATTTCCTTTTTTTTATTTTAACAAATAAAATCTAGTATTAAATACTAAACTTAATATTTATTTGATATTGTGACCTTCGACTTGCAGTATAGGCTTCTTAGCCATAGATTACACTTAATTTAAAAAATTATATTTTGTTTGGTAAAATGGTATATTTGTAAAATGTTTGATTCCGAGGGTGTTTCCAGTAGTTCGTATGGGGTCTGAGATCCGAAGAAGATAGCCTTAATGCTCTGAAGATATGGACGAGAAACCAGAAGATGATCCACGGTAAGATTGTCTTCACATAGTATACAAAGGGTCCGTGCAGAGCCAGTTAAAAGATATTCGCGTGTGCCTTGGGTAGGCAGGTCTGTTGGGGTAAGCAGGCAAAGGCTAGGATTGATTTTTTAATATCTATGAATGAAAAGTCTCCAATTTGTTAACAGTATAGCCCTAAAAAATAGACGCCCCGGCTGGCTTTCAAGACCCTAATGAGAACAACATTTCGTGAATACATTTTTAAACGAAAACTTAACTGACTGTCCTTCCATCTATGGTACTTATAAGCGATTCTAGTCCGCAGGCTTCAATACTTGCGCTATTTGAATCCTGTTTTTTTTTTTTAGGATCCTTAATATTAATCTTTTAATCGACATCAGCATCGAAGGTCTTAAATTTTATTTATGATTTCCATAGCAAAAAATTTTACATTTTTTAAATAAAACATGGGCAATTATTTTTATTTTTAATTTTTATTTTAAAAAGGGAAAATAGTTATTTATTTCTAGATTTCTGATAAAAAGCGATATTTAATTTCATATTTTTTTAATATTATATGAAATCGAGTCCCTGGCTTTTTCTGAAAACGGGCTTTTTTAAACTACCATCCATTTCATCCATGCCTAAAATTAAGTAATTCGGCATTTTTTGAAAAATATATCCACCTTTGGCGAGTATGTTTCGAAATACAAAGTTTAACAACCAAAGCAGCAGATGACTGACCCTATACAATATGGTATGCCCAGCGCTTAATATCACAAATTGACAAATCCACAATCACAATCTCTTAAATGATATTTCTTGTCCATAAAACAAAAACTATGTTTCATAAATTTATTAATTGTACATTGACATTATAAAAGATGGCGAACCTTAAAGTTAAGCGCGGACGACTTTAGGATACTCTGTACCATTAGCTGGCAATACAATCCAGTATATTGCTTAAGAGCATCAAAAGACATTTGATTGTCAAATTAGGTTACGATACGATCATAAACAACCAAACACAGACGAAGTTTTAACCAAAATATTTCTTTAAGCGATCGTTCCTATTTGAGCTATATGATATAGTCACCTGATTTTGATCAAATTTTATACAGTGCTTGGGTACTCTAAACTAAAAAACTTCTGAATACAAAATTTAGTTCCAATATCCTAGCAAAAAACACCGAATTTTGTACAAAAATTGATTTTATGGCCAATTGGTCCTATGGAAGCTATATGATATCATTAACCTTGGGAACTCTAAAAAACTACCAAGTGTTAGGTTACCTTGTTACGATATCTTCATAAGCAAACGAATTATCTATCTAAAACATTTGGTAGTCCGTTGAAACACCCGTATGTGAGCCCGATATCACAAAAAAGTAGCTTACGTAAAGTCGTGCGCGGACGACTTTGAGATACCCTACCCAATAAAATCCGGTTCCTTCACAAAAAACCAAAAACAGTAGAATTTTTAAGCAACATTTTTTTTTTGGACCGATCGTTCTTATGGGAGTTATATGATATAATCAGCCGATTTCAATAAAATTTGACCCAGTGCTTAAATACCTTAAAAAAGATCTGAATGCTGAATTTAGTTCAAATATCTTACAAACAAACGAAACACATAGAATTTTGTATAAAAAACGTTTTTTTGGACCAATTGGTTCTATGGCAGCTATATGATCTAGTCAAACGATTTGGATTAAATTTAGTACAGTGTTTAGAACTATAAAAAAACTCACGAATATCAAATTTGGTCCCAATATCTTAACAAACAAACGAAACACAACAAATTTGATTAAAAAATCGATTTTTTGGAAGATCGGCCCTATGGGAGCTATATGGTATAGTCAACCGATTTTGTTCAAATTTGGCGCATTGCTTAAGTGCCCTTAAAGTTTCCAAACGCCAAATCTGGTTGCAATATCTTTAATTAAAAATGAAATATAGCGAATTTTGCTATAAAAAAAGTTATTTTGGCCGATCGATCCTATGGGAGCTATATGATATAGTCAACCGCTTTTGATCAAATTTGTTACAGTTCTTGGGCACTATAAAAAACTTTTGAATGCCAAATTTGGTTAAGATGTCTTTATAAACAAACGAATTATCCATCTAAAACTTTTATTTTTTTTTCGAGGTCGTGTTAAACACCCCTATGGGAGCTACAGGGTGGTCCATATAAAAATTGGAATTTAATTTTGCTACGACATTTATTTATGAAAAATAATTTCGGTCAAATGACCACCACGGCTGGCTTGGCAGTATGCCACTCGATCGGTCCAATTTTTGAGCACATTTTCGATTGTTTCGTTCCTTATCCTGGCAATAGCGGCACCAATCTCGTCCTTCAGCTCATAAATTGTTTGCGGATTGTTGGCATAACATTCATCTTTCACCGCACTCCAAAGATAGTATTCCAAAGGCGTCAAATCGCAACTTCTTGGTGGCCAATTCACAACGCCATTTCGGTTGATTAAGCGATTTCTGAAGATTGTGCGCAGAAGATCGATGGGACGCCGTCTTGTTGAAACCAAATATCGTCCAAGTCTTCATCTTCAATTTGTTCGAAGAACAATCGGTCAATATGCGTGGCGGTCAACATGGTTTCAGCGGTTCCTTCTTTATTTTCGAAGAAAAATGGGCCGATGACGTAAATGTCAATGTTTTTACTAAATATTATATTTACCAATATATGAATGACATTTGTTGTTTTAAAGTCAAATAATCGGTAGCTCAAATTTCAAACACTAGATGGACCACCCTGTATATAATTTATCCCCGATATAAAAAAATAAAATAAACTTGTCTCCTAATTTTTAATATACCCTTTGTACCATACGGTACAGGATATAAATATGAAGTTTTTTTAAAGTATTTTCCAAAAATTGAAGATCCTAAGGAGATATTGTTAATCGCTGTAAAAAAAATTGTAAATCAAAATAGAGAAACTTCGGAGCAAAAAGAAATTAAAAAATGTTGAAGTTTTTATAAAACCAAACCGGTTCACAAATAAAAGATTTTTCATGAAAATGGAGATATTGTCAAAAACTGTTTCTAGAAGATATGGCTCACTGTAACTTGGCTCAAAACATTATCTCTCGTTACAAACGCCACATAGCAACAAGCAAAGAGTATAAAAACTTTGTTTTGCAAAAAGAACAATTTTCTTTGAGCACTTTGCCTCAATACGTCTCTTGCTCTTTTTTTTTTTTGCTTTAAGCCAAGTTTACTTTAATTCAATTTATTTTGGCCACAAAAATAATTACGAGCTATCTATGTATGATGACGCGTCTCATGTGAGTCGAGTCGGGCATTAAACTTCGCTAAAGTCAAGTTGACAATACCCGAATGTACTTGTACATATGTATAAATAGAGCATAGACGTCAGATTCCCGTCGCGAAAGGAGTGGGACATAAACAGGGTAGTGAGAGCAGACGCAGCTGCAATTTATACTGACGGATCCAAGACGGATCGCGGTGTAGGAGCAGGGGTCTACTCGGACGAACTCGAAGTATCTCTCTCCTATCGCCTAGGCAGCAGAAACAGCATCTTCCAGGCGGAAGTCCTTGGCATCAGAGAAGCACGTAAGGTGTTCAATAATCATCCGAGCCAGCTGGCGGAGGTGTGTATATTCTCCGACAGTCAAGCAGCTTTGCTGGCGATCAAATCGCCAGCCGTGAACTCAGAAATCATCAGACAATGCAAAGAAGATCTCAATGCCCTTGCAAGCAGAATGAACAACGCTCTCGTATGGGTTGCCGGATATAGGAACGTATACGGGAATGAAAAAGCTGATGAACTGGCGAGAAAAGGAGCATTAGATGGCGAAGCAGCGGAGGTAGCTGTCAAATACCCCCTTAGCGCTATCAAGAGAGAACTTCTTCTGCAAGCTCAGAACAAGGCTGAAACCAGATGGAAAAATATTGGCACTTGCAAGATTGCAAAGGAAATTTGGCCGCGATACGACAAGCGTAGAACGGCCGAACTGCTAAGCAAGCCAAGAACAATGATCTTCAGAATAGCATCGACAATAACCGGACATTGGCCGTTAGGAGACCATGCAAAGAAAATGGGCTGGCCCTACAACGTCAGATGCCGAAGCTGTGACCAGGAGAGCACAGAAGAGACAGTTTATCAATATTTATGGGAGTGCCCACGATTGGGGTCCTTACGCCACAGAGCACTAGCAAGCTTCGCGTTAGGAAGCCTACGTGACTTGGCAGAAAATAACATAGACGACATCAGCAGGTTTATTAACGGGTCGAGATGGTTTGAGAAAACCGAACAGCAGTGGTTCCCATAAGTGGTGTAACAAAATGGCGCATTAGCGCTAATTGAGTTTGAATATGTTGACACTCAAACGGCACCCAAACCAACCAACCATAAATAGAGCATATAATATATCTATATACCATGTCTAAGGTAGAGTAGAGGGCGCCAGGCTAAACAAAATATATCGAAATAAAAGCAACAAATCTCGTACAACGAAAAGGAATTTATCAAAAGGCAATAAAAATCAAATTGAAGACAAGTAAAATGCGACAACAACAAAAACAAAAACAAAACAAGTTAATATGACGTCACGTCAACATCGATGGCAGGCGCTGGCTGACTGATGGACATGTGTCGTCACCGTCAGCGTCGTCGTCAGCGTCACCATCGCTTGGAGACCTTTGGAGCGACTTTGGCGGCCCTGTCGAATCTTGTCAAATGCATGACATAAAAATCTTCTCAAATCGTTAAAAATGCATCATCATCAATTTTTGATGCATATTTAATGTAAAAGGCGCAACAGACGCGTCTGGCCTGGAACTGGAGCTGGAGCTGGATCTGGACATTGGAGCTGGTGTATTATGCTCATGTCGGCTTCAATTTAACTGCAAAGTGCGACATAAAAATTGATTTAGTCCGAGAGCGCTGCTTATGCCTCAATTAGAGTCGCCTCAAATTGTGGCAGGTGCGCAACGCCTTCGCCTTTGATCTTTTGCGGATATCCTGCGCCGCTTTGTCGGCTTTGTGGGCTTTGTCGGATCCTTAGCTGCGTATTTGGTTAACCGCAGTCCTAAACAGCGTGCTAAATTTCACAGGTAAATATGAAAATTTTGGTTAGGGCTTCCCGGAACCCGTAGTTTTTTTTTTTGTAGTTCCTTCAGAAGTGCCGAATTTTCATTGATATCATTATCATATTATCAGCAATTTGCTATTTGGCTGTTAGTTTAACAATTGTCTGCTGCCCTTTTGGCCGCTTTTCCTTTGACTGACTTTATGTAAATTTCCAGTTTTTTTTTATTTTTTATTTTATTTATTTTTTTTTTGTTATGCCGCTCATGAATTTCCGGCTAGAAACTTTCATAAATTAGTCATTGAACCTAACTAACAGACTTGAACAACAATAGCAACAACAACAACAAAAAGCAGGTAAAGCTAATTTTTTTATAGTGTGAATCTCGGGCTAAACTTTAAAACAATATACGCATAGTTATAGTTTGAATCTACGCTTTGATAACTTTTTTTTCTCATTTTTTTAATGCGCTACAGTCTACTGAGTAGAGTCCATTAGATCGAGTTACCAACTATTGTAAAGATCTGTAATAAAAATGTATCAAGCAATATAAACGCGTATAAACTTTGTTTTAGCTTATTATTTAAAGAAATCGTTAAAAAAAATTCTTTATATTTTTAGCTAAATTAAAATTTAAACTTAAGCCATACCTCGTATTTTTACATAAGATCCATGAGCAAAAAAAAATACTGACTAGACTCTACAGAATATTTTACACAAAAAATATTAAAAATTAAAAAAAATATGTAAAATTAAAAAAAAAATATATAGTTTTGTAGCTATACAATTTTTTAAAATTTGTTTTAAATCGCATTTAGGAAAGCGTATTAGTTTTTAAAACAAACTCTTCAATAGTGACGATCAGTTTTTGATTTTCAAAATTATTTTGCACAAAAAATATTAAAAATTAAACAAATATATATATATAATTTTCAAGCTACAATATATAATTTTTTAAGATTTGTTTTAAATAGCATTTGGGCAAAAATATAAATTTTCAAAATAAGCTCTTGAATACTGATGATTTTTATACCCTGTACCGTATGGTACCAAGGGTATATTAAGTTTGTGCAAGCCGAAAATGTATGTAACATATAGAAGGAGACGTCGGAGACACCCCAAAGTTACCTAAAATATGATCAGGGTGAATAGAGAAGTCGATATACCCATGTCCGTCTGTCCGTCCGTGTGAACGCCAAGATCTCAGAGATGGTAAGAGCTAGAGTTACCAAACTTTCACATTAGATCCCATATTGTTCCATAGGAGGCAAGTTTATTTTATTTTTTTGATATCGGGGATAAATTATATAGCTCCCATGGGGGTGTTTGAGACGACCTCGACAAAAAAAAAGTTTTAGATGAATAATTCGTTTGTTTATGAAGATATCGTAACCAAATTTGGTAATTAATCTTTTATGGTTCCCAAGTACTGTACCAAATTTCATCAAAATCGGTGGACTATATCATATAGCTCTCATAGGACCGATCGGCCAAAATAACTTTTTTAAACAAAATTCTCTATATTTCGATTTTTAATAAAGACCTCGTAACTAGATTTGGCGTTTGGAAATTTTTTAGAGCACTTAAGCAATGTGTTAAATTTGAACAAAATCGTTTGACTATATCATATAGCTCACATAGGGCCGATCTTCCGAAAAATCGATTTTTAACTAAATTTGTTGTGTTTCGTTTGTTTATTGAGATATTGGAACCAAATTTAATATTCGTGAGTTTTTTATAGTTCCTAAGTACTGTACTAAATTTAATCCAAATCGGTTGACGATATCATATAGCTCCAATAGGACCAAACGGTCCAAAAAAACGTTTTTTATACAAAATTCTATGTGTTTCGTTTGTTTGTAAAGATATTTGAACTAAATTCAGCATTCAGATCTTTTTAAAGATATTTAAGCACTGTGTCAAATTTTATTGAAATCGGTGGACTATATCATATAGCTCCCATAGGAACGATCGGTAAAAAAAAATTTTTTGCTTAAAAATTCTTCTCTTTTTGGTTTTTTGTGAAGGAACCGGATTTTATTGCAAGCTAGTGGTACAGGGAGCCCGACTTTACGTTCGCCATTTTTTCTTTTAGTATTGAAGCTGAGCTCTTGACTTGGTCTGTACTGCTCATCCCCGCCTATATATATAATTTTATGTAGCGCACTTGTTGCAATCTACCAAGTCCGGTCAACTCTAAACCGAATAATATTTAATTTATGCAAAAAAAGAGCAACCGCAACAGTGACTATAACCAATTCCGACATCGCCATTACCAACGCATTATATATGCTTCAAAAGAAATTCAGTTCAAATCTAGTCTATAGGGCGGTAACTAAAATCTAACCCCTCCACCTCTAACTGCCCATGAGTCTACACTAATTAGCCAAAAACAGAAACCAAAAATAACTAACAAAGAGCATTAAATTTGGAAATTTTTAGTTTTTTTTTTTGTTAATTCATATTAGACGCATTCGTCCAGAAAACGAAATTCCAAAATGGCTAAGAGCAGAAAAAAAAGCAGGTGGAATTCTGAGGCAGCGACTTGGAAACGCAACAAGAACAAACAAAAAAAAAAAAAAACATTGACAGATAAGACTTGAATTCGAGACGCGCGCGCGTTTAATGCGTGGACGAGTTGGGCCGAATCGGGAACATCGTAGTAGGTCTGCGCCGGGTATAGGTCTGGGGGCGAGCGACCCTACGCTTGGCTGACGACGGCGACTGAGTCAGCTTATCCAACGCGCAGCTGTACGAAATATTTAAATTTCTGTTCAAGCTAAGACGCGCTGTGATCCATGACCGAACGACGCCATTTTTGATAGTCGCATTTATGATTTGCCAAAAAAAAAAAAAACAAAAAAAAACTTTCTAAAGTCAAAAAATCAAAGATCGTTGGCTAGACATATTGCCAAGTCATTTGCCTGCGGCCGGCTGGCTGGCCATGTTGCCAAAATTCACTTAGTTAGACGTGGGGACGTCAATCAGGCCGTCAATCAGCCAGCCAGCGAGCCAGTTAGTCAGTTACTTACTTAGTTAGTTAGTTAGTCACATACCAAGGCGTGCACATCATCGCCATAAATTAGAAATGAGATCTCAACGATCTATTGATGGCATGCTGTGGGGAGGCGGCTTTAGGCTAGAGACAAAGATCGCAACGGAGCGTGCGTTGGGGCCGGCCAGGCAGGATGTCTTCAATAAGCAAGTGATCAGCGTCTCTTCGTAGCGCGTTTTTAGTGTATGCAATAAAATTTAGTTTTATTAAAGACGAAAACGAACCAAATTCAAAAGAATTTTTCGCGACTTGTTTCGGTTCAACGTTTGTTCCTATGCTTGATGACTCCGAAGACGGCGACGGCGAAGGCGACATAAATTTAAAACCACCTACACATAAATTTTTTGCTACAACACAAAAAATAAACTGCAATAATCACAGCAACAACAACAAGCAAGTGCAACTGTCAACTATTAAATGACATTTAACATGCCTCAAGATGCGGCAAGCAGCGCGCAAAGTTGGACGGACGTACAGCAGACTGACTATATATGATTCCTCCATGCACTTGTCGACGTCGTCGTCGTCGTCGAGCTATTGCGGCATTAGTTTCTTAAAATATCATTTCAAATTTCAAATCAAGTCATCAACACGCCGAGCACTGGTAGTTGTTGTTGTAGTAGTAGTACCAGGCCAGGCCAGACCAGTTTCATCGGAGACCAGAGACCAGGCCTGTTGCCAGCCGCCAACCTGACCCCACCACTCAACTGAACTGAACATCGTCACATTTTCTCTCCATTGCACTTTTTATCAGTTTGTTTTTGTTTTATTGTTGTTGTTGTTGTTGTTGTTTTTGTGTCAGATTGTACAACTGCATGGATATTTTCAATTATAATTTATATGCGATCATCTAAGTATTTTTAGACAAACAAATCCCCGTTGTATTACTATATAAATGCGCTGCAATGTTGCCAAATTTCATTAGGTACAGACTGTACTTATTGATTAGTTCAATATTGTGTGACCAACCGGGCCATCCAGAGGTAGTCAGCGGAACACTGGGACATTGTTTTCAAATCTGGGTTATGTCCCGGTTTTTCCGGGCCAGTTGGTCACACTGGGGTGGTGAGGTGGTGTTGGTCTTTGTAGTGCGCTTGCGCGTAAAGTTATCCCATTGTCACACGGGAGTGACCAGCGACGATTCCCTAACTGGCCGATCCAAGTAGCTCGCAACCTTCAGCTTTACCCTAGGTACCCTCTGTTTAGCCCCTGGATACCCCTTTCTAGGGGTGAGTTAATGTGAGAAGGCGGCCTTTCAGCCCCCCTCAACTACACCAGCAAAGGTAGCATAAACATCTTAGGGAACACTATTGACTTTGTTGATAGTTTCTCCTACCCTGGTAAAATAAGTTGCATCAGTGGTGGGGTGGATGAGGATAAAGAGAATCGTCTCAACAAAGCCCTAAGCTCCCTCCAGGAATAAGATCACGATTAGATGGAGCCATGGGTTTACTCAGACCCTCCTTGTCCTGAAGGAGGACGCTGGTAGTTCCTTGCCTAGCCAGTTCATCTGCAATATAGTTGCCCTCGATGTGCTATGACCCATATGAGGTGAATTGAAAACTGCTCAGCAATCTCCTGCAATGACAAGTGGCACCTGTTCACTGACTTAATGAACAAAGTCATCAAAGCTAGGGACTTAATAAAGGGCTGACTGTCCGAGTAGATACTCATGTTCTTATTCCGTACATGTAGGTTTCTTATTGTTGTCGAAGGCTCCTGGATTGCAGTGACCTCTGCCTGAAAGACACTGCAGTGATCCGGGAGTCGGAAAGCAGTTCTAACCTTGAGTTCCCCAAAACAGACGCCTCCGTCTACACGATTAGATGGGTACCGGACACAACAGCATTCCTGGAAATGAGCTGGCAAATAAACTTGCAAGAACCAGTGCAGCAACACCGCTAATCGGTCCTGAACCACACTATGGGATTGGTTAGCCACGTGGTACAGGACCTACTGAGAATAAAGGTGAATGACAAACAAATGCTGCAATGGGCGCAAATACCAGGGCTTAAACAGTCAAAAACACACCTCTCCAACTACAACCGTAAGAGGTTCGAAGTCATGGTAACTCACGGGTAGAACACCGTGAGACACGGGACATTGTAAGCTCCGCAGCCACTCTAACATAATTGGCATAGTGGATAGTGGACTATGTCGCTTCTGTAGCACAGAGAAAGAAACTTCTTCGCAAATATTATGTGAATGTATGGCACTCGCCGGAAAAGAAACAAGCTCCTGGTCATGTACGTTCTCCCACCGGAGATTGTTGTTACTATAAGTCCAAATAAAATACTGCAATACATGCAGGCCTTAGGACTTTTGAGAGAACTCTAAGCCATGAAGGGGGTACAATAGATCCACCGGGATTGCAGTTCATTTATACACCCAAGAATAATAATAATAATAAGCTCCCTGGAGAAGTATTAAGAGGGAGAAATAAAAATAAGCAGCGGAACGGTAATTTTACGTAGGCAGATTTTTGGAGACACCGTTTGTATCCATTTTTCTTAAAACAATCATCCTTGTTTTTGCCGTAAGGTGAAGACCAGGATTAAATTTTTACTTTTCATAGCAAATATGAATATGGGCATGGAGAGTTATTTGCACTACGAGTTCCACATGGTCTATAACGTTGCTAAAAAAGTTTCAAGAGTGGTAAACAAATACATTAGCAATCGTTTAAAATTAAAAAAGGACAAAAAAATGCACAAAGAGCACGAAAGGATTAAAAGGATGCTATTATCTGGGTAAAAAGTGACAACACTAACTTTTAAAAAAATTCAGGTTTCTACTCAATAAACAAAGGCAGGCGTGCATTTCCATAAAGCCCCAAGCAGCAATAAAGTAGAAATTTAGACTGCAATAGAGCGTCACTCGCCATGACTTCTATAATTTTAATAGTTTAAAGAAAATCTAGCAATCGTTCCATATATATCTTAGGAATCTAGTTATTTAGCAGCCAGGTTCCTAACAACTGTGGGTTATATTTCATTTGCCAGGAACTCTCTCAGCACTTACTTAATAAGTATGAAGCTTCAGAGTGAAGAATTGTAACTTTCTTGGGCTTATATACCTGTATTTTACCTAGCTCCCTCCCCGGAGTTGCCACTTTGCCGTGGTGGGAGGGCTAAGAAGTTGTAAGGAACATAAGAACGATGCCATGCTAGTAAGGTCGAGGAGAAGCTTTGAAATTATGGGCAGTCCGAACTGCCAGAATTCGTTTTGGTTCAAAAACGAACTTTTCTTTTCAAGTGTGGGAACAAAAAAAATATGCCGACGGCGGATAGGGGTGAGAGTGCAGGCCCCACTGTGTCGACATCCAGCGACTGCAGTAATACCAATGTGGGGATAGACCGCTTGATCCCACTTTGCGTACTGCACCAAGCGAAGGTTTACTTCAACGACAGGGTTGTATGGACTTGGAGCCAGGGATCGTAAATGGCGAGTTTTATTTCACGGGCCCGTCAATGTTGGCAAATTGGCTAGCACTTGTGCACCAACGAGTCTGTGGACAAAAACGATCCTATATCTGTCCCGTGTTCGCCATTTAGTGTGAAGACGGATAAGGACGCTCTCCGGCGCAAACAGCGCTCCGGATACAAGGCCTCGCCTTAGTATCTCAGGACACTGAGCCGCAATTCGGCAATGTTGAAAGCGAAGGAGAAGACGTTGAAGAAAAAGCATGAATATCGGCTCACCAAGGATGGTACTGCTCAGGAGCAACGATGGTTTCGATGGAGAAAAAGAACTGTCCTCAACAGCTATTTCAAAACTGTCTTCATAAGTCAAAACTAGGGGCAATTGTCTTCATTCGACTTTGTAGGAATAAATCTGAGTGTATTGACCTTGTTTTTTTCTTACTAGTTCATAAGCTGAACATATATTCTCTATATGAGCAGTCGAGCGTCTCATCGCATCAGTTCAAGGTTGTTCGCAGCCCTAATTAATTGCGACAACATAAAAATATTTTTCATATATTACATTATTTATTTGATTAGGGACTCGATTCAGTGTCCTAAACAAAAAATTTCTCGAGGGCTTATACATCGTCCTTAATATTTATATCAATACTGCTGGCATTTACTTTCATTATAAAATATGACGAGAAATAGCTCTATTCTTACTAGTTCGTAAGTTTAACTCAATACATATTTATAGATATTCTCTATAAATTATTTATTAGATAAGGGACTCGATATGCTGCGCTACACAAAAAATTCTGCGGGCCTATAAGGATAGTCTATCTTAGTCAGAGTATGATCATCAAGATAGAGAGTATATTGGTTGTAGGTAGTTTTGTTAGATGACGACATTTTTTCTTCTTCTTAGCCAAAGATTGGGTGGTCCATAGCTTCCGCAACAATCTCTCTCCATTTGTCCTTCTCTACAACAACATCTGGAGAGTAGGATTTCTATTTCTCTGAGATCGGTTTTACATTATCCAGCAATCGTTTCCTTGGGCGCCTTCTTCTTCCTCCAATCGGTTTAAATTCAAAGGCCTTTCGAGGTATTCTTTCGGTAGACATTCCTAGCAAGGACATTGCATGTACCACTTCTCGTCTGATAGTCCATTGAACGTCGATACTGCTGTTGATCGGTTATTCTCTCAGGCTATTGTTGTGGGTTCATAACAATATTTTTTTTATATACTAGGATTAAAACGTTAACCTCAAGCCTAGTTCCTTTCGGGGGTTCAACTTATGTTTTTTGATCCTAGTGCTTTCATCGAGGTTCCCTTCTGGAAATAAGGTTGGCGACTCTCTCTCTAGACTAGGTTGACAGGATTACCACTTGAAGGTGAACATATGAAATTGGAAATGGGAGATGAATGGCTTCATATCTTACGATCCACTATCAAGTTACATGTTGCTTCCTTTTGTGATTCCAGTCCTTTTTATATCAATTCGCAGAGTCGATAGTCCTGTATTCATCGCTGCACCAATGACAAAAGTCAAAGTCGATCATGTTTTGTTCAAGTAATGGAAAACCAATTTTCGAATAGTTTTATATCCCACTTAAAAAGCTCGGGGGATAAGGATCCATTCTCTTCATGAAATAGCTTTCTTTCATAAGCTATTTTTGAAAATAATCTATAGGTTTAGCTAGAGGTAGTTTCGTTCGCACAAACTAGAACTTAACATCAAAATCAGTAGCTTAAACAACATCAAACAAAAATCAAAGTATATTCTAGTAACTCCATTGACGGTTTCAGGAATAAATCTTAGCTAGTTAAAGCAATAGATTAGTTTCGCAAGGCAGCTCAATTTGGACTTGTCTGATTCCTTTTTGATGTCTTAGAACAACGAATTAATCGTAGTGCATAAAATCGTCGGCTCTTGGGTAGTTCTGCATTTGATTGTTTTCGTTTTCGTTCTTGTTGTTGGGCGGATTTGCTTGCTTTTATTAAAATTCGCATGTCGTCGAATTTGACATACGCCTGTCAGACGCTGGAAATTACTTTTTTTTTTGTGGTCCTTCTTATAAATTTTTTTTCGTTATTTTTTTTTTTTTGTTGTTCTTGGCCCTAATAAAAATTCAACTGTATTTTTTTTTTTTTTGGCTCTTATGTATGACATACTACCTATATACATGCATACATATGCATATATTTTTTGTAGCTACTGTATTTTGCGGGCAGCACCTTTTGAGGGTTGCGCCGACTGCGACGTCAACAGCGCGCAGCACTTTTGGGCTTAGTCCATCAATCATCAGTCAGCGTTGGCGTTGGCAGCGACGTCGCGACGACGTCGGCGTTACGGCGTAGCATTCAAATCAATCAAAAAATACAACGCTAACGTCGTCGTCGCCGGCGTCGTTGTCGACATCTAACTGTTAAAACGAATTGGCAGAGCTCTGCCCAGGACCCAGGACCTTCTTGCTGCACGCCCGCACCCAACAACTGTTCTGTTTCTTTTTTTTTTCCTATATGCAAAACAAAAGAAAAAACGACTAAACATAAATATAATTTTTCATCGAATGCTATATATACGATATATATAAAATATGTAAGAATAAATGTTTATATGTGTGTGTAGTGCATGCTGATGAAGTTGTTTCAACAAAGTTGCCATATAATGAATAATGTTAGGCCTGGCTGGGGGTGGGGGGGTGGTCTGTGGCAGCAACGTCCGCGGGGTGCTGCTGTAATGTTCATATGGCGTGTCAACCCATATGCCAAATGCATATATTTATATTCATATAGTGAGTGGTACATATGTATATGTGTTCAGGAGTTAGGCAGTGATCAATATCCTTGCATTGAATAAGTTGGAAATTTGATGAGGTATATGATAGATACTTTGGGTACTAAGAGATAGATTGTATGCAGATTCGCTGCGTAAGTTAATTGCAGCATCTTTAAAAGGGTCGGGCTTAGTTAGGATAAGAGTTCAAAGAACTTACTCAAGATTCAGTGCGACTCCTTTTGGAGTTTGGCAACTGAAACAAATTCGGCAACTGAATAAAATTTGGCATTTATGCCAGATAGTTAAACAATCGATCAGTAACCATTATACAATTATTAAAGTTGAAAAATTCAAATGTTTTTTTATGTCTCTAAAAATGGGAGAGAATACTGCAAATTTTTATTACTATAATATACAACAAAAAAAAATAAATCCCAATGCTGCAATTAACGCTTTCTTCAGCTTGAACTTGTTGCGAATTATAAGCACTGAATCCTCAAAATGGTTCTGCAACATAAGAGACTTAGGCGATTAAGGATGTACTACAGTTTTTGATCATCTTGTACAAACCCTCCCTTTCTTCAATTCCTTTCCACTCCTTTTAATTAGGCGCACAATGGACCTCATGGTCTCTCGGTGATCTCAGTCCCTATCTGAGCTGCCTTTACAACCCAACCTAACCGAATCCGGACAGCGGTGTCTTGAATCAATAAAGTTTTTCTAGATCCAATGTAATACTTTCTTCATTTCTATTTTAATAGTTCCTTTTTACTTATCTGGCCACCCTGTACTTGCCAAGCGTCTGGAATTTCCTTGCTACTGTTATTTGGCATTTCTGTTTGTTGTCCTTTTGGCACTTCAGTTTGTTGCTTTTTTCACTTTTCGCCCACGTATTGTGCCCATTTACAGTATAATTTGCTTAGCTGCCTCCAATACTTTGCACTGACTTGCGAGGCAGCTATCCTAAAAAGGCTGTTAACTTAAATTTTGTTGTTTTTTTTATTGGCTAATAATTTTGCTAAGAAACGTAAAGCTATGCATTTTGCAGACAATTTAACGCTTTTCAAACAAAAATTCATCATTAATATGGACTCATATTACAATATTTATCATTAATTTAAGAAACAACAAATAAACTACAGTTTGTCTCAAATTTTGTGTTTTGTACGATATTTCGTGTGAGGAATCGCTCCGAATTTTGCAAAAGGCTTTAGGGGGAGTCTATTTTATTGAAAACATAAGTGGTATAAAGCGTTTAAGAATGGACGGGAGACCGTAGAAGACTCGTTTCGTTCCGCCCGGTCCCCCACCTCTACCACCGACAATATCTTTGAAAAAGTAAGGGTAACCGTACTCGAAAATCGTCATAGAGATCGTTTTAGAGCGTTAGCTCGGGACCTTAACATGTCTCGTGAATCGGCTCGATTGATTTTAGTGGAAAATTTGAGTACGCTACGGGTTGCCGCTCGGCTTGTTCCGATCCAACTAAATTTTCTTCAAAAAAAGTATCGGATGCAGATCGCAATGGATATGCTGGATAGTGAAAATTCAGATCCAAACTTTATGTAAAACATCATAACTAGTGATGAGACATGGGTCTAAGGTTACGAGATGCAAACAAGTCAACAATCGTCCAAATGGCTTGAAAAAACGAGCCGAAACCGAAAAAACTACGCCACAGTCGCTCAAAAATCAAGGTGATGCTCCTTGTTTTCTTTGATATTCGTGGCATGGTGCAATATGAATACGTTCCAGAGGGGCAAATGGTCAATAAGAACTATTATGTGACAGTTTTGAGGCGTTTGCGTGAACGGGTCCATTGTTTCGGCCGGAATCGTGGGCATACAATTCGTGGATTTTGCACGACAATAATGTGCCATCTTATCAAGCCACGATTGTGAAAGTATTTAATGCAAAAACTCGATAAATACCATCGACCAGGCACCGTACAGTCGAGATCTGACCCCATGTGACTTTTCCCAAACTCCACTCCGGGAACCCGTTTTGACTCCATACCGACCCTAAAACAGAATGCGATGAGAGAGCTGAATGCCATCCCCGCCAACGCCTATACTTAAAAAATGTATCGAAGATTGAAAGAAGCATAAATAAATATTAAAAAGATAAACTATTTCGCGTATTATTTGGAAATTCCGGAAACTTTTTTGTCACAATGTGACTATCTAAAAAAGTCGGTTAGTGTAAGAGGCTTTTCTTCTAATTCACAAAGATTTTTAAAAAATTCTTGCAATTTAACGCAAAAAACCTTTCAAAGAATGGATAATCAATTTCACTCCCATCATCCCTATCAATTTCCTCATCACTGCCTTATTGTCTGGAGCCAAGGATTGATAAAAAAGCCCAGTTTCGTAACAATTAAAGATATTATTTTGATCAAAGCTCCTTATTAAATTAGGCAATACTTCACGTATGTAGGTAGTTGCGGCTATGTCGTCATTTTGAGCAGCTTGTATTTTGGGCAGAGTTCACTTTTTGCAACTTTATTATTGATCGCCTTTACTATTTCCAACTTTTGTTTCACTGTAAGGCCAATAACGGAGATGCGCAGAAAAAGCACAAAATGACATTCTCAGCTTATATCAACATATGTATTTAAAGATCAGGCAGTTTCCCTTAGATGGTGCAGCTAAATACAATTTTTTCTTCGAAAAATGTCATAAAAAGTCTGCCGGTAGGAGGCACGTATGTGTCAGATGCACTTATCTTCAATGCTGCTAACTTAAAATATTTCATATAAAATTTACTTTCAGTGCAACAAAAAGTGAATTTGAGGCACTTATCTTGACGATGCAGCTAAGTATCGAGGCAGCTAAGCAAATTATACTGTATTTATTTTCGAGTTTTATTTTGGATCTCAAGTATAGCTCTCTAGTGCTTTATTCTGCACTTTATTGAAAACAAATTAGTGTCAATAGGGTTGAATCTGTTCAATGACGTAGTAGAGAGGCAAGGTATGGTCAGATCAAGGAAACGTAAAAATTGCTCTTTTAATTTCTTAGCCATTTGTTTTAGTTTGCTCCTTGAATAAGAATGACCTTCAACATACACCCAAATAACCCAAGCCACATTTCCGATAAAACAAAACAATTTTTCTGTGCATATAGTTACATCATCGAGAGTATGTTTATTTATAAACAGCAAATAAATAGTACTTTACTGACGATCGAAATTATTATAGAATTATATAACAAAGTTGATTAAAATCAACTCTTAACGTAATCAATTGAATGGAATATACTTAATCCATTGAACTACTACAAAAAATATAGGGCTGAATCAAGCTTTAACGCATGTCAAATTGGAAGCTCCCAAACAAATGCCAGTGGATCATGCCAAGTATATGATATGTGTAAGCTCCATAACCAGAATGCCCTATGCATCAAAAAATAACCGAAAACACATCCATGTCTGCAGTGCCGCCACATCTTAAGTTACAGTCCGTATTCGAGTGCCCCGTGCAACATGACAACTCGGATGTGAATCCTCTCCTAAGCGGCTAACCAACAGTCGGCCAAAGACCAGCCCTTCCATTGCCATATTGATTACCAGACTTCAAACGAACCGAAGTATATGCCAGATGTTAATGTAGATTCAGCAAATGTTTTGGAATGCCATGCTGCGCAAGAACTGACGTTGGAATGAGGACGTTAACCAAAAGGACATTACAGCGACTCGTCTCGTAGTTGGTTGGGCAATGAGCTGCCTATTGATCGCCATGATTGGATTGTTGAGCGAAGCAGCAAGGACTTGAATTGTTATAGATTATAATGTAGGCAGATTAGTTGACAAAGATGTGCCATGGATTCTATTGAAAATATCCGAAATCTTATGCGATTGCAGATTTAAAATAGTTTACAAGAATAAAAATTTAGAATTTTGTTTCGTATTCTGTGCCGAAAAGTTTTTAAATGAATGCTGAATTATTTAACTCGTTATAAAGACTTTGAAGTTGTTTGGAAGGCCTACCATATATGTATTAAGTTTTAGTCGAAATTTATTCAGAAACTACTCGTTTCGAAAAAGAGACTCGTTTCGTGTAATAAATTTGAAAATCTAAAGTATATAATTCCTCGACTGACTATTTGGTCAGACACCCCTATGGGGAATGTACGAAGCGAACATAGACCCACAGTTTATATATTATAAAATAGGCACAACAGTGCTCTGGTGGGTTTGTCTCTAGATGTTGCAAGTAATCTCTTGTGCATGTCGATTTATGGGTGATTCCAATTGTAGATGATCGGTGGGAAATCGCAATAGACGAAAATCGACCAGTCGAATCATATTTTAGCCAACTTTGGAGGGTAACCTACAAAAAGCATTTCAAAATATTATATTACTTTCGTCAATAACGTTCTGTATGGAGAAAAAATTCTGATATTATATATTGTAAAAGTTCGAAATTTCACGGCCAGAAGTGCATTTCTTTATTTATTTATTTTTATTGGAGGAGTACTACTAAGAACAATTCAAATTATCTTGTATAAAAAAATTTATTTATTTAGAAAATAAAAATAGATGCTATAACTAATGCGCGTTTCTAGCCCGATGGGTGTGCCCCTCTCACATTAAGAACTGACCAGGCACTTGGATTTACAATATAAAAGATGAAACAAGGAAGCAAAATAAAAATTAAACATTATATAAAAAAAAGTCCCAAGGTATCACCGTTGACCAAAAGAGTGAATCATAATATAGGATTGGTCAAGGATGCTCGAAATGGCAAGTCAAGATAGCTTAGGATAGAAGAAGTGATAGATTGAATAGACCGTTCGAAAGAGAGGAAATTGTAAAAGTTATTTTAATAAGAGCATAAGACACGGAAAGGATTGTATGAAGCATAATTAGATCTACAAAATTGTAATGCTAAAGGTCGAAAATTACGAGTTACTCTATAAGGTATGACCAGGGGTGTAGGGGGTGTGACACCCCCCCAAACATCCATCAGTTGGCAAATCTCGGATATTTCATGCAATATTCCAGAAATAAAAATTCAGAATCGGTTATTTGTCAGTAATTTGTTGAATCGAGTTGGCATTTTGAGGCTCATCACCCCCCTCTCGCTTCGCCACTTGGTATGACGTTAATTTCTAGAAACCATTTAACCTCAGCCTTTTTTGTAAACCATTTATTCTGATTTTTAGCTCTTTTTGGCAACTTTCTTTTATATCTAGCCCAACATTTGGCTAAGCTGTACAAAATAATTTCTCAAAAAATGGGTACATTGAACTGAACATTTTGGAATAACCTGTAGATTATTAAGAATGATTAGGATTTTGTTAAAATTAAAATCATGACTTAAAATATACCATTTATTAAATTATAGCTATTCAAATAGCTCAGAAATTAAATAAACTTTTTAAATAAGTTACAGAATCTTCGCATAAAATTGTTTTTATTGCTGAATTTTATCAAATCTCGAGCAAATTATGGAAAGATGTCTCGTAGGTGATGAATTGGAATTTAAGTGAAATTGTTTTTTGTGGCACATTATTATAAAAGCATTTTTTTAAATTAAAATTAAGGAACAAAAATAGTTTTAAGGTTTTGTAATTGCTTTAAGGGGCACACCTAGTGTGAAATTTTCAAAAAATAAATTTTTTTTTCCATATTTCTATAGGTTATACCTTTAAAAATAACATACTAAGCGAGCGGCTAAGAGCGGCTACTCTTTTAAATGGCTGTAACTCTAAAACTATTTAAGATATCGATTTAAAATTTTAGTATGTTATTTTTAAAGGTGTAACCTATAGAAATATGGAAAAAAAAATTTTATTTTTTGAAAATTTCACACTAGGTGTGCCCCTTAAACGCGTTTTTCTCGAAACAGCATTTTTCGAATTTGCTGGAGTGATTACTCGAAGACAAATGATCCGATCGATATCAAATTTTTTTTGCATCTCCTCTATATAGTTCTCCATACGATGAACCTCCAGTTTTTTGATCTGATCAAAAATCGAATTTTGGCAGGCCAAAAACGACCAAAATTTTGGGAAAAATTTAACTTTTTTTTTCAACATGCCGCCATTTTGTCAATTTTCGATTTTTTTGTTCGCCCGAGGTTCATCGTACAGACAATATGTTTTAGTTTAACGAGAATTTTTTTTTTTAGGTTTTATCAACGGAGAAGGCTGCAATCACTCCAGCAGTGGAGGACCTTTTTTTTTTGAGTTGCCGGAGATCGCGTGTCATTTCAAAAATATTCAATATTTTATTTCAAAAATTTTACTGTGTATTCTCAAAACATGTATAAATATAGCCTCAAAATTTTAAATAGATGGATTCACCAGTTTTTTTTTATTAATTCCCAAAAATGGCCTTTTTTTTAGGCTGTCACACTAGGTGTGCGCCTTAAAAGTCCCACCACTAAAGGGCTCTAATAATAACCTTAAAGCACCTCGCGAAACATGTAATGTGGGATTTTTTAGCCCCCAAAATCTTCAAAAAATAAGCAATGCTTTCTGAATCCGAAAAAAATAATTTAGCATTATATGCATGTTGCATCCCTGGAAATCCTCTATTGTTGTTTTTTTTTTTATATCAGCATTTCCAAACAAAGCACCTTATTTTAAATATATTTTAGCAGTATACCACCAAATGACGTCCCAACTCACTTAGGCCAGAATAGGCCCGTTGCGATACCGCTACGGTGAGCTATTCACCATTCTTCCCCACTTAAGAGGTGCCCCATTTGAGGTGAGACAGCCATCCGGCAGCCTGAATAAACCTTAAGAGGCATTTTGAACTCTGCTGGGAGAGCTGATATAGTTCATCAAGACTTTGGGAACTGGAATCTTTTCCTGCCCAGCCCTGAGCGGTGACAGAAAAAGTGTTCCACTGGGTCTAGCTTCTCCTCATCGACTTCTACAGAAGTCATGGTGTGGAACACTCAGCCTAGGTGCATAATTCCCCACCAGTCAGTGCCCTGAGATAGCACGGATGACAGTTGAGTTCTGGACTCTTTTCAGACAGCAAAGTTCCTTAGTTCTTTCCCCGCTAGGTTTTTACCAAGTGCGAAGTAATTTCTTATTCGGAGCCATTGGTTTACCCAGACCCTTCTTGTCCTGAAGGAGAAACCTGGTAGTTCCTTGCCTAGCCAGTTCAGCTGCAATATAGTTGCCCTCGATGTGCTATGACCCATATGAGGTGAATTGAAAACTGCTCAGCAATCTCCTGCAATCAAAAGTGGCAGCTGTTCACTGACTTAATGAACAAAGTCATCAAAGCTAGGGACTTAATAAAGGGCTGACTATCCGAGTAGATACAGATGTTCTTATTCCGTACATGTAGGTTCCTAATTGTTGTCAAAGCCTCCTGGATTGCAGTGACCTCTGCCTGAAAGACACTGCAGACCGGGAGTCGGAAAGCAGTTCTAACCTTGAGTTCCCCAACATAGACTCCTCCGCCTACACGGTCGTACAGCTTAGAGCCATACCTGATATATTTTTATCGAGCCAGCTTGATCTGGTACACCTATATTCCACTTCTCCCTGGTTGGAATATGGGTTAGGTTGTGAAGTGTTCCTGCGGTATGCAGTAGTCTGTACTCTCAGGAATAAGTGGGTTCCCCTTTACAATCTATGCGTGACCAAAATCATGGTCATTCCATTTTTTCGTTTCTTTCATGCGTAATGCTGATAGAACGGCTTGTTGTTTCTCCACTTTGTCCAGAGACAGGAGGCTTTGTAGAGCATCTAGTGCTTTGTTTGGGTTGCAGCGTAGACCACCACTAATGGTAAGTTCGGCGGTCTGCTGAACCTTACTCAACTTTTTAAGGTTGGTCCCCTTGTCTAAGGTTAGCCAGCAGATCGAAACTCCATACATGATGGAGATGGGTCTAACAATGGCAGTAGCCTGAAGGCCTATGTTGCTCTGGCTTTAAATTTCTTAGTTCCTGAGATATCGAAACTCCATTCATCAGTATAGGTCTGACTATGTAGTATATCCAGTTAGCTATGTTTGGGGATTTTAAGTCCAATAGATTTCTTGCAAGTATATAATGCGATTGTAGCCTTTTTTCTTCGATCTTTTGTATTAAGGTTCCAGGACTAACCCGAGGTATTTGGCTGAGAAGCGAAATTGTAAGGTTATACCATTAAGCTTGGGATTAATAAGAGATGGAACTTTGTACTTCCTGGTGAAGAGCATAAGCTTTGTTTTATTGGATTATAATTCATCAACATCGTATGGCCATTACAACCCGCTCTCGGGTTACGGCCGACCTCGAAGCTTTCGCCAGGCGCCTCTGCTTTGCGCGCCTTCTCCAATTAGAAATACCAAGGGAGGATAGGTTCTCCTCCACTTGATCTCTCCATCGGAGTCGTGGCGTCCCCTCCGTCTTCCTTCGTCGGCTTTCTTCGAATACCTTTTCGCTGGAGCATCATTATCCATACGTACGACATGGTCGAGCCAGCGCAAACGTTGTATTGTGATGCGCTGGACAACATCCATGTCGTCGTAGAGCTCGTACAGATCGTGATTCATCCGTATGCGATAGCCTTCCTCAAAACGTACGAGACCGAAGATTTTGCGTAGAATTTTCCTCTCTTTTTGGATTATAATTAGTTTTAATATAATTTTTTAGTATTATTAATTATAATAATTAGCTAAAAAAAAATTTAAGAAAGTATTGCTAACTTTTTTAAGCGATTGTGAAAGTTTTAATAAGTACTATTGATAAGCTTATGTACTTAAGTATATAATTTCCATAGCAACCATCATTTAAATACTTTGGAAATATTTTAAAGCTAGCATGTCGCATCCTGCATATACAGCATGACCCACTAAGCTATATTTCATGGCTTTCCCCAAACAGTCATATCATATAATATAAAGCATATATATATACATATAAGTATATACTATATAGAGTCTATAACGCTAAACAAATGCCGGATGTGGTTGTGTTTTTTGAAAGAAAATATAAAATTTGGCCCTAGTCAAAGTGTCAGCAACGCGCAACTTTCTGTTTGTTTAAAGTCGCGCCAACAACAACAACGACGACAACAACAACTTTTAATAATAATAATAATAGTATATAATACTAGAGAAAAATGACAACTTCCGAAAACCGAAAGGCCAAAACTTCATACGCCCCGCTGTCCCGTCTGAGACCAAGTTCAACTCGCGCTGTCATTACTCCATTTTTAACACAATTAAAAGCGGGTATGAAATGATTTAATGGTCATAGTTAAAAAAAAAAAAGATAGAAAAAAATGGAAAGAGGCAAATACCTGTACCAAGGTGGGGATTGTCTAATGCGGGTCTTATAGTCGAAGTCAGTTGATGTAGCCTTAGTTAGAAATTCAAATTCAAAGTAACTTTCTTTAAAAGCTTATGAAATAGTTGTGGGCTAAAAAATCTGCGCAGCTGATCGATTTATTACCGATTTCGATAGTTTTTGCAAGCTCCATAGATCGCTTAGGCTCTACCAAAAAAAAATCTAAAAAAAAAGTGCTGGCCTTAGCTAGAAATTCTAATTATTAAAGAAACTTTCTTTTAATATTGACGAAAGAGTTGTGGGTAAAAAAAATCTGAGCAGCTGATCGATTTATTTTCGACTTCAATAGTTTTTGCCAATTCGATTGATTTTTTAGGCTCTACAAAAAAAAAGTGACTGGCAAATTATTGAAGAAATTTCTTCAAAAGCTAATTTGCGGCTGAAAAAAAACCTACGCAGCTGATCGATCTATAATCGATTTTGATAGTTTTTGCAAGCTCGTTAGATCGCTTAGGCGCTACTAAAAAAAAATCTCAATAAAAGATGGCTATTGTTGTAGCCTTAGCTTCTTCTTCTTATGTGGCCATAACAACCCGATTACCGGATACCGGCCTGCCTTAAAACACCTCTCCAGGCGCCTCTGCATTGCGCACGCCTTCTCCAGTTGGTCACACCGAGCGAAGAGAGGGCCCCTTCCACTTGGTCTTTCCAACGCAAACACGGTCGTCCTCTCCGCCTACGGCCGCTGACTACCGCATCGAACACACGTCTAGCTTGAGCATCCTTGTCCATCCTAACGACATGTCCGAGCCAGCGAAGCCGCTGGATGTTGATACGCTGAGCAAAGTCCATGTCGTTGAAGAGCTCATACAGCTCCTGGTTGGTGCGGATGCGGTAGTCATCGCCAACTCCAATAGGACCAAAGATCTTGCACAGTACTTTCCTCTCGAAAACTCCCAAGGCAGCTGCATCAGTTAGCGACACGGTCCAGGCTTCCGCGCCGTAAAGAAGCACTGGAAGGAGGAGTGCCTTGTAGAGTGATAGTTTTGTCGCGCGAGTGAGGTCTCTACTACTCAATTGCCTATTGAGACCGAAATAGCACCTGTTGGCAAGAGTGATTCTGCGCTTGATCTCCAGGCTGACATCGTTGTCGGTGGTAACGGCGGTGCCAAAGTAGATGAATTCCTTGACAACATCGAAAGTATAGCTGCCGGCCGTAATCTGGGACCCAAGCCGCCGCACGTCCCTACTTGTCAACAGCAAATACTTTGTTTTGCCCTCATTTACCGCCAGACCCATTTTCGCAGACTCCCGTTCGATAGCACTGAAGGCCGCGGTGACATCTCGCTTGCTACGCCCAATGATGTCGATGTCGTCGGCGTACGCAAGGAGCTGGACACTCTTGTAGAAGATAGTGCCAGTGCGATGTACGCCGGCCTTCCGCATAACGCTCTCCATGACGAAGTTGAAGAGGTCGCATGATAAGGGGTCGCGTTGTCTGAAACCTCGCACGGTATCAAAAGGCTCGGAGAGGTCATTTCCTACCTTGACGGAGCTGCAGGAATTACTCAACGTCATTCTGCAAAGCCTTATCAGCTTCGCAGGGATACCGAGCTCAGACATTGCGGCATATACGTGATCCTTTATTGGGCTATCGAAAGCTTCTTTGTAGTCGACGAACAGGTGGTGAGTGTCGACTTGATGTTCGTGGGAAGCCTTAGCTAGAAATTCAAATTATTAAAGAAAATTTCTTTAAAAGTTTTGCATTATTTGTGCATAAAAGAATCTACGCAGCTGATCGATTTATTATCGATTTCAATAGTTTCTAAGGAAATCGCTTTAAAACTGCTCCACTTTAAACATTCTGCTGGCTAGCCTTAACTCGAATTAATTACAAAAAATTTGAATTTTAATAAAGCTAAGACCCAAATAAAATATTGAAACATAAATTTGAAGGTTGCTTTTCTTATACGACAATGAACAGACCCAGTTTTGACGGGTTAGGGGAAAGCGCATAGCATGACGAGCAGACCGGGGGGATTGGCATATTGCAGCCTTTGATTCTATTTTTTTTTTTTTGACTAAAACTTACAATCAAAGCAGCCAGAAAAAAAGGCACAAAATGGATACAAAATTTCGATTGTTACACCAGAAAAAATAACAACAGCGGTCGCAATAGGGTTTAAAGCTTGGGTTCGGGCAGAAGGGGTTAAGCAGCTGGGGGATACTGTCGACGGCTGCAGTGCGTCGCATTTTTTTTTCTGCTACGTTTCCGTTTCCGTCTAAATGGGTGAAAGTTATGCGAATGGCTGCGACGGCGGCATATCGAAGGCGATTACCCAAAGTACAGGCAAACAGTTAAAGGCGTAAGAAAAAAATTAAGAACAAAAAAAAATGTTTGATATAATCAAGGCGATGTACGAATGCAGGATATCCTTAAATTCGTAATCCAACTCCTATGTCTTTAAGACTATTTGAGAAGACAGGAACATCATGATCAAACAATTAGAAGGTGACGCAATGCGCAGCTACGTTAAAAAGACTCACTCTTTAAAAAAAAGAGCTCTGGTGGAATTTTTCTATGATAGCTATATGAAATTTTGGGCCAATTTTGATCTAACATCACAAAAATGTGTAGACCAATATAAAATGCATAAACTGTTCTTCCTAAAAAAAAAAATGTTCTGAATGGGTCTAATCGAAAGAGGCGTGCGCGATTTGGCGGAAAGCTGCTGCAATTTTTCTATAGTAGCCATATATAATATTGCACCAATTTTGATCTAACGTCACAATAATGTGTAGACTAATATAAAACACATAAAACGTTCTTATTTTTTTAAATATCGCGACCAATTTTTTAAATTTATGTATGGTAGCTATATTAAATATTGCGCCAATTTTGATCTAACCTCACAAAAATGTGTAGAATTATATAAAACGCATAAAAAGTGCTTATTTAAAAAAAAAATCGCAATAGAATTTTTGTCACACGTATTTTGCTTTAGGCAACACATTTTTGTGAACTTTGATACAAAATTGGTGCTCTATTTAATATAGCTACCATACAAAAATTTAACAAGCTGTTTTTTTTGTTGGATGAATGTTCTATTCAGAAATTTTGTTTTTAATTCTATAAATATTATATATAAAGTTATAATACAATTTGAAAGAAGAAATAAATCGCTTTAAACTAAACATAAATTAGTGGGTGATACAAAAAAATTCAAAACATTTACAATTTTTAAAATTAAAATTATTAATTAATTAAATTAATTTAAAATTATTGAAATCTGTGAAATGTTTGAATCCCTTTAACCTGGACTGCACTTCCTTCCCTTTTAGTCAGACAAAAATCAATCAAAGTTTTATTTTTTAAGCTATTTTTGAGCTTTCCATAGGGTAGCGATAATACCCTCGTATTACTTCCTTCAACGAAATACTTCCAATAAACCCTTTAGGTTGGGTATCATCCCATGACAACATTAAAGCTTCAGGACTATTAACTCATTAGACAGGCTGAGATTTTTGTATTTCTTCTTCTTCTTATTCTTTTTCAAAAAGGTAACAAAGCTACTTGAAAGCACATTTGAAGGGTTATTGATCTTAGAAAATACGGCGGATCGGCCTCATAAGTATTATCGATTTAGTATTCCCTGGCCTCTTTCAGAATATCGCTAACAGATCTAACCCTTTGTTAATAAAGAATAAACTCTCTTAAGCAGAAGGCTGATACCACTATAGTTGGCTTATAATGTGGGATCGTTTTTTCTGAACAATAGGTATACAATTTTTTAGTAATCGCAACTACATTAAATTTCGTCATTGCACCCCAAAAGCTTTAAAAAGCTCCTCTAATTTCCATGGTTATCGATCTCAGAAAAAAAAGCATAAGCGTGATCGACCTCTTAAATATTATAGATTTCGTATTTCCTGGTATCTTTCAGGAGAGCACTAACAGATAAATAATAATATAAAATCTACAAAAATCTTTAAAAAGCTGCACGAAAGCTAATTTTCTGGGTTATTGATCTCAGAAAACACGGCATATGCGTGATCGATCTATTCAGTAGTGGCGATTCGTCTCTTTCAGGTATCGCCAAACGTGAATTTTTACTTACGTCTAACCCTTCTTTAGACCGCCTCGATAGCCTAACCACAGTGCACTAGACTATCATCCCAGGGATTGTGGGATCGAATCCTACGTTATACATGGTCCTGCACTTTCCAATTTTCCTATTTCCTTAATCTCCTTGTCTATTCCTATATCTTTATCACTTACTCCCATTATTACAAAGGGCCTGTTCTTAGCCTAAGTAAGTTGGGATGATAAGTCCTTAACCTACCTACCAGCAAATACGAAAAACTTTAACAAATAGTAAAAACATCGCGTCCAGAATAACAAAGCTAATAAAAAATTAGAGAAAAGAATTTTATTTTTCCCAATTTTGAAATAATTTTGATCCCTAGTACTTTTGATCTCGAATGTCCAGAGACCAACTACCCAGACCAAATCCATATTGATCATTTGGATCTCACCAACTTTCTTACTTCCTCCCTTTCTTCCACGAGTTACTCAAATTTATAATACCCTTGACCTTTGTCTTATAAAGGGTATAAACATCTACAATAAAGGAGCAAAGAAAAGAAGGAAATTATAATAATTTTTGCGTGCTGGGCAGCAGCAGCAGCAGCTGGTGGCAAGCGCCTAGTTGCAACGGGGGGAACGTAGTCGACGGGGGCACGGACGGGTGGTTAGAAACAACAAATGAATTGCGGTGCGGGGGCTATTTACTTTTTTAATAATGCAGAGCAGCAACAACAACAACAGCAACAAAAGCCCAAGTTAAGGCCAAGAAATCGAAACAGTTGAGTAAAAAAAAAAAACAACAAAAAGTAAAGGAAAAAAAACACAAATTAAAATTAAACATTGAACAGTACATTGAAAAGGAAAAGGAGACATGGAGAGAGGGGAGCATGTGGTTGCAATGTGAAGAGCGGGGCGGGGCGGCTAGTCACAAAAGGCAAAGGGTGCAAAAGCCGAACAAAACACGTGAACAGAGAGAGAGAGAGTTGGAGACGGCATTGGTTTTTTTTCACATTTTTTTTTGTTTTTCTAACCATTTTTTTTCCGCCTTTCTCTTTGGTGTCCTTTTTTCATACACTTCAAGGCGTGCCTATTGACTTGACTTGTGACGTAAGCAAATGCGAGTCGCTTAAGCGCAAGAGTTCTCCTAGAATCAGTGAGATATCTTGAGAACTTGCTAAATTTATGCTAAGAAATCCATAAGTTTTATATTGAATTCGTATTTTTCCAATATTTGAGGGCTTACTAGAAATCTGTAAGTAACCTTTTTCGATTAAGCTCCAAAGTTTTTCAAAAATGCAATTTTTCCTGAACTTGCTATATAAGAGTTGTATAATATTATTATATTTTTATTATATGTGTCGAAGGTCCCTGTGGCTAGAGCTCGTTAAATTAGTATTAAGTTAAGTATTAAATTCTAGATTTAATTTTTAAATTTAGATCTCTTCTCCCTAGTCGGGAGACTTGGGATGATGGCAGCCCCTGTGGAAACCCCCGATGGCAACAATGAATCACGGATGGGTCCAAAACTGAGCAGGGTGTATGTGTTGGAATCGTTGGACCCAACACCAGAATCTCTACCGCAATGGGCATCTGGCCCAGCGTCTTTCAGGCGAAGATTCATCTCATAGAGATCTACGCACTTAGTATGCTTCTCAAGGGAGCTAGGGGAGCAAACATATGCATTTTTTCAGATAGCCAAGCTGCTATTAGGGTATTGTCATCCTGAAGCATTTCCTTTGGGATGGTTAAAGAATGCCATAACTACCTCCAAGCCCTCTCCGTCCGTCATCTAGCACTACAGGGTGCCTACACCCAGACTACATTTCCTGCGCCATTTTGTGGTATTGGTTGGTCCAGAATCAAAACCATGATAAACAAATGGACCGCCGGAGAACATAGGAGATACTGGTTCTTAATTCCGGGGCTTCGTCAAGTAAAAGTGCTTGTCAAACCTCTGGATCCGATCAAGACAAAAGGTCTTGGCAGAGCGGACCTAAAGCTCCTGGTAGCTTAACTATCTGGCCACCACACTGTTAGATATCATATACAGAAAATTGGCCTATCGGACTCTTCAGAGTGCAGGCTCTGTCTAGAAGACGACGAATCCACCAGATATATTCTCTGTGACTGCCCAGCGTTGGCATGGGACAGTGCCTGTTACATGGGAAAGGAACGGATTAGTCCCTTCCAACTCAGATCAACACCAACAAAAGACCTACTTGTCCTACTATTCATGCGGAAGCCGAAAAGTCTTTTGCTTTAACTTAAGGGTATGGTACAAAGACCTTTTGGTCGCAGTGCCCCACCTCTCTGTGAGGTACCCTTTCCGGAAAAAAAAAATCTACGACTCACCTCGACTGAAAGGTTTTTCAAAATTTGCAAACTTCCTGAAGTACCAACAAAAGACCTATACATATTATTGAACTTAGAGTTTTCTTAACTTTAAGTAAAAATAGATCTCTAAAATCAGCTTTACTTACGGATTAAATTTCTATGATTTGCTTCAGCTAAGTTGTTTTTTATAACTTTAAAGCTTCAAACAATTGGATAAAAAACTTTTACGATCTTTTACTTCAATTTGCTTAAGCTTAAACGATTTTTAAAACTTTAGTGACTCAATACTATTAGAAATGGGTAAGCTTCCTAAAATTTTCATACAACTTTCATCTTCAAATAAGTTTTCAAGGCAAGTTTAACTTTTGAAAAAGAATTAAAAATACGTTAATATAAAAATGTCAATACATATTCATTTTCCCATTTGGGAATGAGCCAAGAATCTCTTGAAAAATTCGTCAGATGGCAAGATGTACAAAATTATTTTATTTGCCATATTAAGGCTGTTGTCTTTGGTCTGTAATCCGATTGAAAGATATCCTCGGCACAGTATTCATTATATACATATGTGCCCTTTATTATGGTTAAGATATAAAAAGCTTTGCAAACGGAAAGCTCCACAGTATTTCCAATATTATTTCACATATTTTCCAATGTCATCCAATAGATACTTACTTATCATATATATTTTCCAGTTTTCATCCTATTTCCATTCAATTTCCAGCAAGTAATTCTCGCTTAATTTTTCAATTCCTTCCAGTAGGTCCTTTATCGCTATATTTTTCACTATCATCCAGAGTATCCTCTTCAATATATTTATTTTTCAGTATCATCTAGTAAGTTTTTTTTCCATTTATGTTTGAGTATCTTCCAATAGCTCCTTTTATATACTTTTTTATATAATTTCCATTTATTGTTCAGTACCATTCTGCAGAAACTTTTTCAAAATATTTTCCAGTATCATCTGATTGGTACTTTTTCCATATATTTATTTTTCAGTATCATCCAGTAAGTGTTTTTCCATATTTTTTTTTTTTAGTATCCTTCAATATCAACCAACGTGTTTTTTTTTGTATTTTTCAGTACATTTTCCATTAATTTTCCAATATTTCCAGTAGGTACATTTTCCTTATATTTTGTAGTATAATCCGCTAATATCTTTCCAAATATTTTCCAATAAGATCCAGTGGAGACTTTTATCATATATTTTCCAATATCATCCGGAAGGTACTTTTTCTAAAGACTTATTTTTCAGTATCATCCAGTAAGTGTTTTTTCCTTTTATTTTTCAGTATCATTTAGACTCATCCAATAAGTATTTTATTCATATATTTTTCAGAATCATGCAATACACTTTCCACTTATTTTCCAATATCTTCCAGTAAGTGCTTTTCCCATATATTTACTAGTATAATGCGGTATTATCTTTCAAAATATTTTTCAATATAATTTAGTGAACACTTTTTTCACATATTTTCCAATATCAGCCTGTGGGTTCTTTTTCCATAGACTTATTTTTCAGTATAATTCAGCAAGTGTGTTTTCTATATATTTTTCAGTATCTTCCAGTAAGTACTTTTTCCATATATAATATTTTCCGGTGTCATCCAATGGGAACTTTTTCCATATATTTTCCAATATCATTCAAAGGTTATTTTTTCCATATATGTATATTCAAGTATCATCCAGTATGTACTTTTCCAGTGGTTTTTTCCATTTATTTTTCAGTATCATCTAGTATGTAATTTTTTCATATATTTTTAGTATCATCCACTAAGTGATTTTGACAGATATCTTTCTGTATCTTCCACTAGGTTTTTTTTTAATTTTCTTTCCAGTATCATCTACTAGATACTTTTTCATATATTTTCCAGTACCGTCTACTGAGTTTTTTTCAATGTATTATTCCTTATCTTTGAGTAGGTACTTTTTCCATTTAATTTCCAGTATCATTCAGACGAGACACCTTCCATTTATTTTCCCATATCATCCCGTAGGTACATTTTCCATATATTTCTCAGTATCATCCAGTAAGTGATTTTTTCCACATATATTACAGTATCCTCCAATAGGTAGTTTTCCATATATATTTTAGTTCCATCCAGTAAGCTTTTTGTATAGATTTTCCAGTTCCATGCAGTAAGTAATTTTCCACATATTTTCCAACGCTATCCAGTATGTACTTTTTCCTTATATTTCTTAGTATCATCCAATAGTTACTTTTTCCATTTATTTTCATACGGAAATATTTAGCCATATATTTTTAAGTATAATCCATTAGGAACTTTTTCCATAAATTAGTATTTTTTTTTCATATATTTTCCAAAGGAATTCCGCCAAGTTACCAATTCTTTCTTTAAAGAGATCTAATCTAAAAACATAAGAAATATGCGAAAAGAAATTTTTCACATTAATTAGATATTAGTTTTTAAAATTTTAATAGAAAGGCTTGTTCTAGGAGGTTTTTTGTTTATATTTTCCAGTGCCATCCAGTAGGTACCTATTTCATATATTTTCCATTATCATCCAATAGTGACATTTTTCAGTATCATCTGGAAATATTTTCCCATATATCTTCCATATCATCCGAAAATATTTTCTCATATTTTTTCCAGTATTATCTGGAAATATTTTCCAGTGTCATCCAATAAATGCTTATTGCACATATTTTCCATTATCATCCAGTGGTTTTTTCCATTTATTTTTCGATATCATCTAGTATGTAATTTTTCCATATATTTTTAGTACAGCTAGCTCTGGAACTAAGGAATATATTATTTCTAATGATAGCATAATGGCATTTTATAGAATAAGAATATTTCCAATAGAAACAAATTTCAAACTTCTTTTTATATTCGAAATTTTTTATTCTTCCTATTTTTAACACCAAAGCAAACGCATAATAAGAGATTTGGCGGCATTTGTAGAAAATACTTTGTGGAAGATTTTCATTGAAGAAGGAATTTCTACCAGGTGATATTATTTAGTTCAAAGAGCATTTAAGAGCTTTTAAGAACTTAGTTCCCAATCGACTTTCATTTCAATCTAAAATACCTAAAAGAGTATTTAAACTTTGACATACCAAACCGATTTTTCTTTTGATTTTTCCACGACTTTCTTTGGCTTGTGGCGGGGATACGTCATAAAGCAACAGAAAGAGTTATGAAAGTGGGTGGAAACTGCGCCGCTGTAGCTGCTACAATTTACAATTTTTATTAACCAATTTCGTCAAGTCAAATTAAAAATTAATTATAATGTATACGACAGAAAAAAAAAATAATAAAAAAATTTTAAGGCAAAAATCTTTTGATTTCTCATTGGGTTTTTTTTTTGTATTTTTTACTTTGCAGTCGTTCGAAATAATTCAATTAAATGACGCCATGCCAAGGAGGGGTGTTGGTGGGGCGCAACTAGGGGGAACTACCCAATAAAATAACAACGTAATTAAAAACTTCCTGATTAAAACGCGAAAATATATAAAACGATACAAAAGCAACAAAAAACAAATGTATGAGGAATAAGTATTTATTCGAAAGCAAGATCACAAAATTTCAATTAAAAATTTGTATATAGATAAAGTTGAGACATAGCGCGACATGACAAAGTACAAAGTGCGGAGAGTCAAAAAGAACTATTAAGAACTCAAGTTAATTTTTATTTTTTATTTAAGTATTTGATTTAAATTTATGATGCAATGTCGTACGAGAATCGAGCATGAGAGTTTGAAGAGGAGCTAGAGATGACAGCTAATTGAAGTTCCAGGAAAATGCATATAAGAGCGGTTGGGTGGGAAATTGAGGGAGAGTGGCTTGAGGGGAGAAAATAAACTAAATTTATTAAAAATCTAATTAGCTTATTGTTTTAAGTAAAGCATTTTATAGGTTTATTCAAAAGGGGTTTTTGAAAATTTTTCAAGTATAATTTTATAATAGCAATGGCCCCGCAATACAGCAACTCAAAAACAACAAAGCCGCCGGCCCTGATGGCCTTCCTGCTGAGTTGTTTAAGGCCGGAGGCGATGAGCTGGTCGGGTGCATGCACCGGCTCATTTGCAGAATATGGCTGGAGGAAGCTATGCCCAGCGATTGGAACCTCAGTGCCCTCTATTCTGTCCTGAAAAAGGGAGACCCCACTATCTGCGCCAACTACGGGGGTATAAGCCTTCTCCTTATCGCATATAAGGTCCTTACGAGCGTACTGTGTGAAAGACTGAAGCCACTCGCCAAGGCACTGATTGGACCTTATCAGTGCGGCTTCAGACCTGGCAAGTCCACCGCTGACCAGATATTCACACTACGCCAAATCCTGGAAAAGACCCACAAACATCAAGTCGACGCTCACCACCTGTTCGTCGACTACAAAGCAGATTTCGATAGCCCAATAAGGAATCGCGTATATGCCGCAATGTCTGAGCTCGGTATCCCTGCGAAGCTGATAAGGCTTTGCAGAATGACGTTGAGTAATTCCTGCAGCTCCGTCAAGGTAGGAAGGGACCTCTCCGAGCCTTTTGATACCGTGCGAGGTTTCAGACAAGGCGACCCCTTATCATGCGACCTCCTCAACTACGTCATGAAGAGCGTTCTGCGGAAGGCCGGCGTACATCGCACTGGCACTATCTTCTACAAGAGTGTCCAGCTCCTTGCGTACTCCGACGACATCGACATCATTGGGCGTACCAAGCGAGATGTCACCGCGGCCTTCAGTGCTATCGAACGGGAGTCGGCGAAAATGGGTCTGGCGGTAAATGAGGGCAAAACGAAGTATATGCTGTCAACAAGTAGGGACGTGCGGCGGCTTGGGTCCCAGATTACGGCCGACAGCTATACTTTCGATGTTGTCAAGGAATTCATCTACCTTGGCACCGCCGTTACCACCGACAACGATGTAAGCCTGGAGATCAAGCGCCGAATCACTCTTGCCAACAGGTGCTATTTCGGTCTCAATAGGCAATTGAGTAGTAGAGACCTCTCTCGCGCGACAAAACTATCTATAAGGCTCTACAAGGCACTCATCCTTCCACTGCTTCCTTACGGCGCGGAAGCCTTGACCGTGTCGCTAACTTATGCAGCTGCCTTGGGAGTTTTCGAGAGGAAAGTACTGCGCAAGATCTTTGATCCGTTTCGAGTTGGCGATGACTACCGCATCCGCACCAACCAGGAGCTGTATGAGGTCTTCAACGACATGGACGTTGCTCAGCGTATCAACATCCAGCGGCTTCGCTGGCTCGGGCATGTCGTTAGGATGGACGAGGATGCTCCAGCTAGACGTGTGTTCGATGCGGTAGTCAGCGGCCGTAGGCGGAGAGGACGACCGTGTCTGCGTTGGAAAGACCAAGTGGAAGGGGCCCTGTCTTCGCTCGGTGTGACCAACTGCAGAAGGCGCACGCAATGCAGAGGCGCCTGGAGAGATGTTTAAAGGCAGGCCGTAGCCCGGTAATCGGGTTATTATGGCCACATAAGAAGAAGAACAATGCCATGTCCAAAAATCTCCTTCGCACATGGGTTATGGATAACCACCAAAAAATCCTTTGAAACGAAATAATTTGGATATTATCTAAGAACCATTGGATCGAGGTTTTTTGGACTTTGGATTCAGCTGGCCAAAGATTTGAGATTAAAGATCCATTCATTATGATTATTAAATAAAATCATGTAAATATTTTTCGATTTAAGCGGACTACGCTTTTCGCTCACTAGATGTTGCAGGAATACAGAGGTATTTTTCGACAACGATAATCCGAAAAAAAATAAAAAATATCGATGCATCGGCATTTACTCCATGGTATGGATATTAGACTTCGGAGAAAGCATGCCTAGTATACAATTTAAATATTTTTGAATGCATAATATTATTATCTGATCCCTCATAGAACTTCAATATTTAAATGACCAACTCGAATAAATAAATTTTAGGACTTGGGTGTCCTAAAATTCCTAGATTCCTTAGCGAATTTAGACTTGGAAGACAATTAAAATATTTATATAACACATGCTCAATTTAAGAGTAACTTACTACCGAAATTATCTATCCGAAACTTTTCAACACTATGGCCTTGGTCAAGAACTTAGTTAAGCTTTAGTTGTACAAATTTACATTAACAGATTCCCAAGATATTTTCAATTATATATATATATATTATTTATTTAAAATTTATATTTCATTCTGCTGCCTCGTAGAAAGCTGGTAATCCAAAATATCCCACTTCATTATAGCTTTGGTTAGGAAATAGACTTTATGATTGAATCCTAAAAGTGTCTAAATTTCTTTATAGTGAATGAAATCCAACTAAGGTGCCAAAATATTATAGACTCTTCTTGAAATCCATACCTTGAAGGAAATTGGAATATTTGTATAATATTGATACCAGATCCTATGCTCCTCCTTCATCGTAAATTCATAATTAAACTCTTCAGCAGTCTAGGAATACACATATATCCAAAAGATTAGTATTACAGCCCCAAAAAAAAAGTCCGCTATCAGAATTCCCCTTTTTGGTTTGGTTCAGAAGAGAAATTTTAAAAATTCTTTTTTAAATAAAATCAAAAAAATCAAAAAAAAAATAAATTTAAGTCATATCTGTGCTAAATCAGTCAAAAAACTAGGCGGTCGGATTTGCCCCAACATTGCTACCAATGACAAAAATATATATTTTTTTAAAATAGTCATAGCTCAAAGATTAATAATGGTCAGAAGAAAGTCTAGAAAGTCAATAGACAATACCAGTTACCACATCGGACTTGCCCCACCTTACCCACATCAATAAAAAACTCGGTCTTAGCGTACCAAGGACACCATAAATCCTACGCTCACTACTGAGTGCATTAAATTTAATTGGTATCTGTGATAAATCAACCAATAAACTAGGCGGTCGGGATTGCCCCAACATTAACACCAATGACAAAAATTGACTTTTTTGAAAAATGGTCATAGCTACAAAATGAATAACTGTCACAAGGAATCTGCAGTTCTAGAAAGTTTATAAACAAAGCCAATTACCCGGTCGGACTTGCCTCAACTTGCCTTATATACAAAAAAAAAATAGAAAATTCGCTCTTAGCGTAACTAAGACACCATAAATCGTACGCTCGCTTTTGAGCTCGAAATTCCAAATTTTTTTTTTCTGGGTACCTCCAAAAAACCAAAGCGCTCTAAAAGGCATAGAAATTTTAGGCATTATAGGAAATCAGACAGAGACCCAACAAATTTTTATATACATTTATAATATTTATATATCAGACCCCGCAGTTTTCAGTAAACTTTACTGCTGAATTCCTATGCCTTAAATACGTGGAACTCCGAAATTGCTTTATTTATAATCGAAAATTAAAATAAATTTGATTTACGGAATCCTTGTGGAAATTAGATCTACGAGACATTTGTAATAATTTTAAATAAAAGTTAGAAAAATCTTGGGAATCTTGTAATTAAGCTCTACAGTACTCTGGGAATAAATATATATATAGCAGACCAACTTTACTACTAGATATACGACTCAAAAACTTGAAACCTTGATATACAATACATACATAGCTTTTATTATGATCGAAAATTAAATTTCCGGAATTGGGTGTCAAAAATTTGATTTGCAGAAACTTTTTGTCGAGACCATATAAAACATAGAAAGATCTTGGTAAAAATTTACTACACAAATTACTCAACCCAAACTTGACTCTCTATGATATTTCTTAAGATGTGATTGAGCAGTAAATTTCAGGAGTCATATAAAAACAATTTAATTTTAATTACTTTAATATGAAGAGAATCGTTTTCCCAATATTCCCAACGATTTTTGCCTAATCATGCCTTATCCACTGCTTTTATTGTTATTACTATTTATTTTGATATCTCTTTAGGGTCTTCATTTCTTGAATTTTTATACACAATTGAGTTCTCACCATTTACCAGTCTTTTTTATTATAAGTATTTTCTTTTTGACCGTATTTAATGAATTTAGTGAAATTCTTCCGAATTGTATAACAATAATTATTTGGTAGCAGCAGACCAACAACAACAGCATTTAAAAGTAAAGTTCAAACTGTCGGCCGCCATTTTGTGCGCCATTTTGTTGTCTGTTGTCCATCTTTGACTGAGCGTGTGTGAACAAAAATCATATTTTGTAATAAACTTGTACACAAGTTTAATTAACTTCACACGTTATATATGCCAGAGCCGCCTCAGTAGTTCGAATTCCGTGCTCCGAACTTGCCTCTTCCCTGGACATGGCTCTAAGACGCTGACGATCTGGTCATAAGTACAAACGGTTTTTTTTTTTATTATTATTTTTATTTAGCTGCTTTCGACTATTGCCAACTCGCTTACACATATGGGTTTAATATTTTTACGAGTTTAATTTGGAAAACCTTTAAAGGTAATTAACGTTTATTTTTGGCAGTTTTATGATGTGTCTTATATGTTAACTTACTCACTTGACTGTCGCCTTTGCATTGGTTGAGTAATCCCAAGCTACAAGATGGACCGAGGGACGGACTGAGTCAAAGCCAGATATGAAATTTGTATTTGTTTTAGTTGCCAACCAAGTTAACAATAAAAAAAAAGCAAAAAACCAAAAACAGGCAATGAAAAAATGAATTTCATATAGTTATAGTCAGTTGATTAACATGAAGAGCGAACGCCTGGGAGGGGTATAAAGAGTATTTAAAAAATTACTTAATTGTTGTCATAAACTGCGAACTGTTCGTCAACAGCAGCAACAACAACAACAAACACGTTGACGATGACAGCAATGATGTTAAAGCGGCTAAGTACACGCTGCACTTGCCATAGTCGCTGCAAAAAGTTTGCCAACAGTCAGCCTAATTAAAGTTTAACATGAGGGTCTGCATAACATAATCAAGCTGGAGCTGAGCTGAGCTGTTAGAGGGTATATAAAAAATTAAAAAAGGAGACAAGAACCTTTGAGCTAAATAAGGTAACAAAAAAAAGACCCCACGCATATTAAAAACAAAATATGTATTAAACGGACTCGTTGGTAAAAAATAAAAAAATAAAAAATTGTTAATCGCTTTATTTATAAAAAATGTGTCTACGAATGTAGATCGATTCGAGCTTAAAAAATAAAAATTAATTGATGATCGCTTTATTTCTACAAAATGACTCTTTAACTCTTTTTTTAATAATAACTAAACTACTAAATATTTCTTAAAATGTTTCTTTTTAAAATAAAATTCAAATTTATTTTTATACCCTGTACCGTATGGTACCAAGGGTATATAAAGTTTGTGCAAGCCGAAAATGTATGTAACATATAAAGACGTCGGAGACACCCCAAAGTTACATAAAATATGATCAGGGTGAATAGAGAAGTCGATATACCCATTTACGTCTGTCCTTCCGTCCGTCTGTCCGTTTGAACGCCTAGATCTCAGAGATGGTAAGAGCTAGAGTAACCAAACTTTCACATTAGATCCCATATTATTCCATAGGAGACAAGTTTATTTTATTTTTTTGATATCGGGGATAAATTATATAGCTCCCATATGGGTGTTTGAGACGACCTCGACAAAAAAAAAGTTTTAGTTGAATAATTCGTTTGTTTATGAAGATATCGTAACCAAATTTGGTATTCAAAAGTTTTTTATAGTTCCCAAACACTGCACCAAATTTGATCGAAATCGGTTGACTATATCATATAGCTCCCATAGGACCGATCGGCCAAAATAACTTTTTTAAAGAAAAGTTCGCTATATTTCGTTTTTTAATAAAGATATCGTAACCAGATTTGGCGTTTGGAAATTTTTTAGAGCACTTAAGCAATGTGTCAAATTTGATCGAAATCGGTTGACTATATCATATAGCTCCCATAGGTCCGATATTCCAAAAAATCGATTTTTTAACAAAATTTGTTGTGTTTCGTTTGTTTGTTAAGATATTGGGACCAAATTTAACATTCGTGAGTATTTTATAGTTCCTAAGCACTGTACTTAATTTAATCCAAATCGTTTGACTAGATCATATAGCTCCCATAGGACCAATCGGTCCAAAAACACGTTTTTTATACAAAATTCGATGTGTTTTGTTTGTTTGTAAAATATTTGAAATAAATTTGGCATTCATAGCTTTTTTAAGGTATTTAAGCACTGTGTCAAATTTAATTGAAATCGGTTGACTATATCATATAGCTCCCATAGGAACGATCGGTCAAAAAAAAAATTTTTGCTTAAAAATTCTTCTGTTTTTGGTTTTTTGTGAAGAAATCGGACTTTATTACAAGCTAGTGGTACAAGGTATCCTAAAGTCGTCCGCGCCCGACTCTACGTCCGCCATTTTTTTATTTACTATTACTTGTTAAATTTTATTGAAGAAAGCAATCTGTTTAACTTTCCAAAAATCTTAAAATTCCGACACGTTCACCTGTCTTTAAATCAAATTCATACACAAAGGGTACACTATTTAAAATTTTGAAATTCGAAACTTCATTATACGATAAACCTGTCAACAAAAAAAAAATTTTATAAAATCTAAAAAATTGAACTTTACACGCACCTTCAATAATTTTGATAAGCGCACGCGAGACTCCACTATGACAAACAACTAATATCCGAGTGCCCTTCATCATCTCCAACTTAATCTCCTCCCAAGCGAGTGCAACACGATCTACCAACATGTGCATGGACTCGGAAAGCGGCAACTGCTCAATAGGTACATCGCTAAAGGATATATTATCGCGGATGCAGTAATAATAAGGATTTGCTGGCGTTATATTTGGCGGCTTTTCATCGTAGTCGCTACTCCAACACAGTAATTTTTCCTCGCCATAAGTTGCCACCATTTCGGCTTTACTATAGCCCGTCAGTTGTCCAAAGTGTCGCTCGTTTAGACGCCAATCCTCCATAACAGGAGCTGAGCAGTTCATTTCGCACAGTACTAAATCTGCGGTATGCCGAGCGCGTCGGAGCGCCGAGGTGTAGACGCCGTCAAATTCCATTTTCTCAGAGAGCAAAGTCCTTGCAGCGATGCAACGCGCTTCATGCTGGCCTGGTTGGAATCAGATAATGGGTTTTCAAGTTAATAAAGGTAAAGGAGTCCTTACCGCAGCTGCTTAGTGGGGTATCGTGCCAGCCGGAATAGAGATTCAATCGATTGAACTCACTTTTCGCATGTCGCATAATCACAACTCGGATAATGTTCATCATGAGATGGAATGTTTTTTGATTAGGAGTTCCAAAATTACAAAATTTTTAATTTGTACAATTTTTTTTACAACATATCAAGAATAATTACTAAATAAATTATTTAAATTAAACAGCGTTCAAAACAGAAACTTAATTCAGTTGTTCCCAAGTTTCTAACAACTTTTGCCACAGACTGTACTCTTTATGTTAAACGACTCAAATCTCAGGCGTACAAATAAAACACAAAATTGTACAATCCCAGTAGCAAAAATATAATAATAATAATAATATGTAACAATAACTGAAAACGGGTTGTTAATAATAATATTTTATTGTTATTGCATTACTTGGTAATGATTAATTTTTAAGGTTGCCTTCATTTCAAAGTTTCAACTGAGAAAAAGTCGCAAAAGAAAGAGCTGGGAATGGGGCGGAGAACGAGCGAAATGAGACAGCGGAACGGTGGGAATGTGAGACGAGACGGGACGGGACGGTACAGTTTTATGGCGCGCAAAAAGAGCTGAAAATAATTTGAAAAACAAAACAACTTAACTTTGTGATTCATATTTAGTCGCTGTCAAGCTTAAGTATATAATAAAGATAAACGTTTAAAAGAAAAACGCTAACGGTAGTCATTATGTACTATATGATATTATCTAGCTAGGTTAGATAGTAACGCCCAGAAATAAAAATGAATCAGTTGGGCAGAAGAATAGAGAGAATATTCTAATAAAGGCATTTTTTGGAAAGAGCTTTATGGAAATGGGCAGAGTGAATTGGTTTGTACAAATATGAACGTTTGATATCTTTATTAGGCTCACATGAGTTTTTATAAGCCAGCTTGATACATAGGTTTCTTTTTTTTAAGAGATTTATTAAGATTTATTTCCCAAAATTTTTGCAGACAATATATGTATGAGGTGTATAATTTTTGAAAATACCTCAGTTTAGACTCCCTTCTCTTAACGGAGTAATGATCCCTTTGTCCGACAGAGCGATGTACCTAGGAGTGGTACTAGATCCAAAGCTCAACTGGAAGGACAATGTGGAAAAAAGGATAGCGAAAGCGTACATAGCATATTACACCAGTAAAAGAATCATCAGCATGAACTGGGGTCTGAACCAGCCATCGTACGACCCATCATCACATATGGTGCGCTGGTATGGTGGCCAGCATTGAGCAGGCAATACAACATCAGGAGACTAAGTACACTGCAACGAGCGGCCTGTGCAAGTGTTACGGGCGTAATTAGATCATGCCCAGCAGAGGCGTTAAATGTGATCTTGAATTTGATTCCGATTGACATCCAATTAAAGCTAACTGCAGCAAACACGGCCACCAGAATCAAAGAAACTGGACTCTGGAGGACTAGTACCTTCGGACATGGCAGCATTCTGAAGGGTCAAGAGACTAGCAAATCAACAGATTACATAACACCAGTACTGGACTTCATGAAGAGGTTCGACGTCAGATTCCCGACGCGAAAGGAGTGGGACATGAACAGGGTAATGAGAGCAGACGCAATCTATACTGACGGATCTAAGATGAATCGCGGTGTAGGAGCCGGGGTCTACTAGGACGAACTCGAAGTATCTCTCTCCTATCGCCTAGGCAGCAGAAAAAGCATCTTCCAGGCGGAAGTTCTTGGCATCAGAGAAGAAGAGAGAGAAGCATGTAAGGTTTTGAATAATCATCCGAGTCAGCTGGCGGAGGTGTATATATTCTCCGACAGTCAAGCAGGTTTGCTGGCGATCAAATCGCCAACCGTGAACTCAGAAATCATCAGACAATGCAAAGAAGAACTCAATGCCCTTGCAAGCAGAATGAACATCGCTCTCGTATGGGTTCCCGGACATAGGAACGTATACGGGAATGAAAAAGCTGATGAACTGGCGAGAAAAGGAGCATTAGATGGCGAAGCAGCGGAGGTAGCTGTTAAATACCCCCTCAGCGCTATCAAGAGAAACTTCTTCTGCGAGCTCAGAACAAGGCTGAAACCAGATGGAAAAATATTGGCACTTGCAAGATTGCAAAGGAAATTTGGCCACGATACGACAAGCGTAGAACGGCCGAACTGCTAAGCAAGCCAAAAACAATGATCTTCAGAATAGCATCGACAATAACCGGACATTGGCCGTTAGGAGATCATGCAAAGAAAATGGGCTGGCCGAAGCTGTGACCAGGAGAACACAGAAGAGACAGTTTATCATTATTTATGTGAGTGTCCACGATTGGGGTCTTTACGCCACAGAGCACTAGGAAGCTTCGCGTTAGGAAGCCTACGTGACTTGGCAAAAAAGAACATAGACGACATCAGCAGGTTTATTAACGGATCGAGATGGTTTGAGTAAACCGAACAGCAGTGGTTTCCATAAGTGGTGTAACAAAATGGCGCATTAGCGCTAATTAAGTTTGAATTTGTTGTCACTCAAACGGCACCCAAACCAACCAACCAACCAATGCTCCTTGAGCTCTAATCACTCTATACAGAGTTCCATATTTTCTATAAAAAATACATATTTTTAATGCCAAAAAAAATTAAGTAAGAACTCTTAGATGATTTATATTGGTTTTAATTCTTTATGAATTACAAAAATGTTTGGTCTAAGCTGGTCTGGTTTGAAACTAGTTGCTTTGTTCTACTAATTATCTTTAGAAGCTCCTAAAGCTGTGTTTACTCTACTCAGTCCAAGTTGGCTTTTGTAACCGCTGACCAGAGTTCGTCCAGACTCCTGTCGAGAACCCCGTCACATGTGCCTACACGAGCTTGTACATATTCTACGAATATTATTAATAAATGAATTGCATGTTAACAATAAAAGTTAAGAGTAAAACTAAAAAAAAAAAAAAAAACTAATGGAAATGGAAGGCAAACATATTGTGTGTAGTTTGGTGTTACCTTTTTGGCCATGGCATGAAATGAAAAGCAGCTGAAAACTCGTGAAAATGACGTCTAGAACTGACGCCTAGAACTGACGCCTAGCCGCTCCCCGACCCCGCTCTGGACCCCACCTATGTACATATGTATGTATGTATGCATGTGGTACTCTCTTTATATGGCAGGTTCCGTTCGGTTTTCGGTTTCGGTATCAGGTTTAAGCATTCCGCCAACATTTGCAACAACAACTACAATAACAACAGGGTTACAACCGCGAATAGTTGGTAATAATAATGAACGAAACGAATGAAAGGTTTGGTTATATGGAAAAGCAACAACAACAATAATAAAGCCAAAAAAAAAAAACAAAAAAAAATTACAACAAAATTGAACAACAACAACAACAAAATAAAAGAAGTAGATTAATATCTCCCTCGAGTCCTTTTAGTCAAGTTTACTATACCATGTAACCATATGTGTGTGTATGTACGTATGTGTGTGTGTGTGTGTGTGACGGTGTGTGTGTGTGTGTATAGCTTTACATATGAATTGTATGCGTTTCACATGCCTTTGCTGCGCGCACAGTGCAACAAAGCATACGAAAATTGTATTAAAATCTAATCACTAAAAATAGGTGAAATAGCTTTTTGTCCTCATTTTCACTACTTAAATCTACAGTTTCTCGATTTTACTAGAAATAAGTATGTGAATTTTATTTTTATACCCTGTACCGTATGGTACTAAGGGTATATTAAGTTTGTGCAAGCCGAAAATGTATGTAACATATAGAAGGAGACGTCGGAGACACCCAAAGTTACCTAAAATATGATCAGGGTGAATAGAGAAGTCGATATACCCATGTCCGTCTGTCCGTCTGTCCGTCTGTCCGTCCGTGTGAACGCCTAGGTCTCAGAGATGGTAAGAGCTAGAGTTACCAAACTTTCACATTAGATCCCATATTATTCCATAGGAGGCAAGTTTATTTTATTTTTTTTGATATCAGGGATAAATTATATAGCTCCCATGGGGGTGTTTGAGACGACCTCGACAAAAAAAAAGCGTTTTAGATGAATAATTCGTTTGTTTACGAAGATATCGTAACGAAATTTGGTATTCGAAAGTTTTTTATAGTTTCCAATCACTGTACCAAATTTGATTGAAATCGGATTACTATATCATATAGCTCCCATAGGACCGATCGGCCAAAATAACTTTTTTAAAGAAAAATTCGCTATATTTCGTTTTTTAATAAAGATATCCTAACCAGATTTGGCGTTTGGAAATTTTTTTAGACCACTTAAGCAATGTGCCAAATTTGAACAAAATCGGTTGACTATATCATATAGCTCCCATAGGTCCGATCTTCCAAAAAATCGATTTTTGAACAAAATTTGTCGTGTTTCGTTTGTTTGTTAAGATATTGGGACCAAATTTGACATTCGTCAGTATTTTATAGTTCCTAAGCACTGTACCAAATTTAATCCAAATCGTTTGACTAGATCATATCATAGCTCCCTTAGGACCAATCGGTCCAAAAACACGTTTTTTATACAAAATTCGAAGTGATTTGTTTGTTTGTAAGGATATTTGAAATAAATTTGGCATTCATATCTTTTTTAAGGTATTTAAGCACTGCACATTGGTCCAGAATTCAATTTTTTTGGCATAAACTCTAAAAATAAAGCTACAGACTGGAAACTTTGTCCGTTTTTTTTTAAAATCATAAATAGTTTGTAGACAAAATTTGAAGTCCGTGCGACCACGCCCTCTCTTACCTCCCATATAAACTACTGTTATGACTTAGGATTCAAAAAAGCTCTATACTGTTTTCATCTTCAGAAATGATATTTTTATATTTTAAATAAAATATTAACAAACATAATAAATGGGTATATGAATATTGTTTTATAAATAATCAAACTCTTCTCTACATTAAGAATTTCGGAATCAGAACTCGAATCAGAATCTGAGTCCAATATATGTTCTGATGGATCTGGTTGAAAATTAGATGGTATATCCAAAAGCCTTATTACTTCCTTCGGAAGTAGTGATTTTATCTTATTTTTTCGCTCTCTGTCTTTTAAACATATTGTTGATAAAAGTGGATCCGAGCAATCAATCGCTCTGTGGAAAATATCAGTCATCGTATTGATTCTATTATTTTTCCTGGCATGTGATAGTCGGTCCCTTTTGTAAAATTTATTACGGGCTTCACTCGCATTTTCGCCTAGGCATCCAAGTGGAACCAACGCCGAATTATTGATTTGAAACCCATGGACCAGTACTTTATGGATCGTTGGTGACATGGGGTACCAAGGATATGTTTGCATATATAATTGAAAAGTTGTATCGCAAAAAGAACGAAATTTGTCGGAATTTATATAATAGTTTGATGAAATTGCTATTAATATAATGTGAAACTTTTTTAAAATATTTTCATCGAAGTTGGTTATCGACGAGAATTTGCTACTTGCGAAAGCTCTTCTTGCCGTATTACCATCATTGGTATTGCCGCAGCCATTCTGTTTCGGCATGCTTACTCGTAGGCCCATTTCTCTCCAAATCTCCTGAGGAGATTCTTTTTCCTGAATATATTTTTTTCGAATATTCATTTTAGCTTTGTCATCTCCTTTTATATGCCACTTTTTTATCTCAGCTCTGTATGATACATTTAAGACAAATTCAAAAAACCGGATCCAAGCATGTAGTGGACTTACCCCAAATTGTAAGGATTTTATTTTTGGTGCAAAGGTTTCTGAACTAAAATTTGTAATTTTCAATATTTGTGTTGGTTTGACTCCACAGATCGGACAACATTGAGTAGATTTAGTGTCTGTTAATACGTTTAGGACTTTTCCATCTATGAGTGTCATATGCATTTCATAAGTAACTTCGATATCACGAGTTTCATCATATCTATAAGCAAACGACCTAAGATTATTAATTTGAATATCTAACTGATTTTTTTCCATCATTATGTGGGAAGCAGTTTCTTTTATCAACTCAATTTTTAGCGGCCTGCAAAATCGAATGGACTGCGGTGCTTTGTTGATCCAGATATGCCGATTAAACGAGTCTATAATTTGTATGGGTATGTATGGGTATGGCAGAAGTTACAAATAAAGATTGATCACAAATTTCTGTGCCAGGTGTTTCATTTTCAAATTTCTGCTTGTAAGCACTATGACCAGTTGTCCCATCAAAACCGTAGCTGCAAATTAATTTGATTTTGAAGATGTCTGGAAATTGCTTGAAAACATCCGATTGCAACTTTATTAATCTTTGCGCAGTATGATCCAAAAGATTTTGTAATAGCACTTGAGCAGTAGTTTCCTTTACCTCTATACCCTCTGGTCGGCACTGTAATTTTGCTTCAAGCACTTCATTATACGGCGGATATATGTCGCTATTATGACTTTTATTCAAAAGCCTGGTGCTTATATATTGCTGTTTTGTTAACGTGTTTTCCAGGAGATAAGCTAGAGCTTCATCTGGTGAAAGAGGAGTTGGTTTTTGCCATTGAAATTGCATCTTCGATTCGGTTAGAAATTCAGGTTTTGTTAAGGTTTCTTTAAGAACAAAGGCAACGTCACTCTTGCCTTCTTTTTTAGCAGATACAGTTGTGCTGCATGAATCAAAAGATTTGTGTCATTATCACTTTCACTTGCCAGTTCGGATGCCAGTTTCCTTTTCAATCTTGCTCCTGCATTTGGGTAAGATAAGTTTCAGCGTCCCACTTTCTGTGGTGTCTTACAGTTTTCCCACTCATTAACAAAAATTGTAATTTTAGAAGCCATCCACTTAGTATGTTTGGACATAAATCGATCTAACTGTCTGTTACACTCGGGCAGTTTTCTTTTAATGAATAATTCAAAATTAGCTATTTTTTTGTCAATCTGTTCTTTCTTTTTTAATTCCAGATGGTTATTGTTGATTGTGGAATAAACGTAATCATAAACGTAATTTATTTGTCGATTTGTTACCGCTCCAAATGTGTATGAGGTCGCTATGTCTGAACTCAAACTTGCCTATATAAAATCAGATTATTAGAAAACGAGCAAAAACGGGCAAAATATATTATTTTGCCGTCAAAAACAATAGTTAAAGGTACAAACTGGCGTTTTCAACTTTTGTCAGAAATTGTTTGTCAGAAAATTAGTTATACTCCACGAAACACAGGGGACATGTTAGAATTTTCTGTAAAAATACACATAAATTGGATGTTGCACAACACAAAAACCCTATAACTACACATATATTAAAAACATACATTAAAAACTACATACCTTGACCTTTATTTTCCATATTTTACTATAATTTGTGGATGCGTATTGACAATCGTATCATGTGCAAAAGTAAACAAATAATTTGGCGCGAATTGCCTTCTCGCAATCAGCTGATCAATACTGAACTTTTAAAAGCTCATAAAAAGCTCAAGTGAAGCTTTCGGTCAGTTTTTTGTTTGTTTTTAATTTATATGATCAATTTACTTTTAGAAAATAATTGCTAAAGTACGATATATTGACATAAAAATTTTGAGTTTATGCCAAAATAATCGAATTCCGGACCATAGTGCACTGTGTCAAATTTTATTGAAATCGGTTGACTATATCATATAGCTCCCATAGGAACGATAGGTCAAAAAAAATTTTGCAAAATTCTTCTGTTTTGTTTGTTTTTTGTGAAGAAATCGGACTTTATTACAAGCTAGTGGTACAGGGTATCCTAAAGTCGTCCGCGCCCGACTTTACGTCCGCCATTTTTTAATAGTTTTCAATAATCAAATGTACAGGCTCTTTATTTCACTAAAATTAGGTGAAATAGAGTTTTCTCATCATTTTCAATATTTAAATCTTAAGGTTCGTGATTTAGCTAAAAATAAATGAAATTCATTTCTCTCATAATTTTTAATACTCAAATCGGCAGGCTTACAATTTCACTAGAAATGAGTAAAATACACTTTTCTCATAATTTTTAATACTTTTATATACTGGCTCTCGATTTCACTAAAAATAGCTGACATTCATTGCTCTCATCATTTTCAATACTCAAGTTCACAGGCTCTTGACTTTACTAAAAAAAATAGGGGAAATATATTTATCTCATTATTTTACATACTTAAATCTACAGGCTATCAATTTCTTTAAAAGTAAGTGAAATTCATTTTTCCCATCATTTCTAGAGGCTAATAATTTCACATAAAATAGATAAAATATTTTTACTCATCTTTTTTAATACTTAAATGTAAAGGTCTCGATTTCAGTAGATTTCTCATTTTTCTCACCACTTTCAATACTCAAATCTGTATGCTAACAATTTCACTAAAAATAAGCGAATTACATTTTTTTCATAATTTTCAATATTCAAATCTGCAGATTTTCGAATTCACTACAAATTACTGAAATTTATTTCTCTTATCTTTTTCAATACTCGATTTAACTTAAAATTAGCAGAAATTTATTTTTCTCATAATTTTTCATACTCACATTCTCTTGAAAATAAACCCGTTATTCTCGGTACTCATTTTTCAATTAAATTTTGTAAAACGAATTTTATTAATTTATACTCTCTTTCTTCCATATAAGTATTTGCTCTGAACTTATATCTTGATAAAACATAGATTCTCAAAATTTTCACTTAAATTTTTTAAAAAAATACGTCCATCTCTAACTTGACTTCTTTGACTTTGTGATGGAGATTGTGCACAAAATTCACAATTGACAAAAAAGAGATCGCAAAAGAATATAACGTTAAAATTATCAATTCTTTTCTGATTTTTAATTTCACTTAAATTAGGTGAAAAAATAACCTCCGTCATAAAATAAAGATTTCAAAAATTATCTTTTAAATTTTGTAACAAAAGTTTCTTCAGCAGCACAATAGTCCCTAACTTGAATTCTTTAAATTTGTGACGAAAATTATATTATCCACAATTGACATATTAATTCAAAAAATATATATTATGTCAAAATTATCCTCCTGCTCTGATTTCCAATTCCACTGAAATTAAGTGAAAACAATTATTTTCTCTCTCAATTAAACCGAACAGGCAAAAACTAGATTAATTTTGATAGCCTAATCGGCTTTCGGTGAGCTCATCCTAAGACCAAGTTATCCAATTTCACTAATTTTCCTTAGTCATCTATGAAAATTAAAGCAAATAAAAGAAAATGCCTTTTAATATCGCCGGGAAATCTGATAGGCGCTTTCAAAAGAGCTTAAACGCTTTCCTCTCTCGATAATTTTGGAAATTCGATAAAAAAAAAGCAAACAGGTCCCCTTGAGAAGATTCTCCAGATAGCCCCTGAAAAAATATGTCAAAATTGTCTATTCCTTATGATTTCAAATTTCACTAAAATTAAGTGAAAACAAAAATGGATGTTTCTCACTTAAGCCGAACAGTAAAATACTAGACGATGCTTGATAGGCTTAGGGAGGAGAGTTCATCCTGAGGCCTCGTTATCCATTGAAATGAGTAATAAAATAAAAGACGATGCTGACTAAAATCATTGGGAAAACTGAGAAGACAGAGCTTAAACGCTTTCCTCGCTAAACAGTTTTGGCGATTCGGTAAAAAAAGGGAAGGTCACTTAAGAAGATTTGCCAGATAGCACTTGAAGAAGCGCTTTCTTAGAGCTCGAGAGATCTCTTACTTTGTCTCTTAAAAACTTCTAGTTTGGGACTACTAATGTTGCTCCGATTTTATGAGATTTTTTAACTATTATTATGACGTCCTCAGAAAAGTGTTCGAACAGTACAAACCAGCTTTAGTGGTAACAGCCTTCTTTTTATCTTAATGAATTAGTTTTAGGGAGTTTATTCTTAATTGAAAAAGAATTAGGTAACCTAAGGTAGGTAGGTAAAGGCGGCAGTTCGGACTTAGCGTCCCTACTCGCTTAGGCCCATAACAGGCTCTTTGTAATACCGATAATGGGAGTAAGTGATAAAGATATAGGAATATACAGGGAGATTAAGGAAATAGGAAAATTGGAAAGTGCAGGACCATGTATAACGTAGGATTCGAACCCACAATCCCTGGGATGATAGTCTAGTGCACTGTGGTTAGGCTATCGAGGCGGTCTAAAGAAGGGTCACGTTGGGCGATACCTGAAAGAGACGAATCGTCACTACTGAAGAGATCGATCACGCATATGCCGTGTTTTCTGAGATCGATAACCCAGAAAATTAGCTTTCGAGCAGCTTTTTAAAGATTTTTGGAGATTTTATATTGTTATTTATCTGCTAGTGCTAACCTGAAAGAGACCAGGAAATACTAAATCTATAATATTTAAGAGGGCGATCACGCTTATGCTTGTTTTTCTGAGATCGATAGCCATGGAAATTAGAAGAGCTTTTTAAAGCTTTTGGGGTACAATGACGAAATTTAATGTAGTTGCGATTTTTAAAAAATTGTATACCTATTGTCCAGAAAAAACGATCCCACATTAAAAGCCAACTATAGTGGTATCAGCCTTCTGCTTAAGAGAGTTTATTAGTTACATCTGTTAGCGATATTCTGAAAGAGATCAGGGAATACTAAATCGATAATACTTAAGAGGTCGATCCGCCGTATTTTCTAGGATCAATAACTCTTCAAATGTGCTTCCAAGTAGCTTTGTTACCTTTTTGAAGAAGAAGAAGAAATACAAAAATCTCAGCCTGTCTAATGAGTTAATAGTCCTGAAGCTTTAATGCTGTCATGGGATGAGACCCAACCTTAAGTGTTTGTGGGAAGTATTTCGTTGAAGGGGGGGCTCAGCAGCCGACATCTATGCTGGACAGTTGGGACAGGTGACGCGAATATATAGCCTATCCCTCCCAAATGTCAACCTCACCTTCACGTGGTACCCCCGTTTAGAACGAACGAGGCTCTGGCGACCGAGTAAAGGCGGTATAACCTTTCCATACGCGAGGAGGAAACTCCTACGCCACGCCGGCCTGGAGGCGGACCGGCAGCCCCGGATCCAGGATCGGATGCAGAAGGCCAATCCCCTACTCATCTTAAATCAACGGATTACAGAAACCAAGAGGCCCTATGCTCCACTTAGGAGCTTACCCTATGGAAGAGCTCACAAGTAGCTGTGATGGGATAAAACCGTGAAGGAGATCCGGCAAAATAGAATAGCAGAAGGCGTGCAAGCAGTGGGACAAGCATTATACGCATTTGTGTCGGAGCATCAGGGTGCTACTTCGAGGACTACTATGGATAAGATAGTACTGCGCTAATATCTATGTATATATATTATATATAATATATAAGCTATATGCGATACTCTCTATTAATTAAGAGCGATAAGATCGATCTTCAACATGAAGCTCTGTTTAGAAATGTATTCGCGTATCCAATATCCAGAGGCAATGAAGGAGGAGGAGAAGAAGGTCGATGGATGTAATCGAGCTGCGCTTTACGATTCCTGCGTTCGAATTTCGGAAAAACCACGACAGAGACCCTCGAAATGATTAGAGGACGTCCAGTGCCCTTCCAGAGGAAGGGAGGAAGATTATCAACTGTAGGTCTCTGTTCTGTTCGCACAGCGTGATTAATAGAGATCCTCAAGCGCCTCCCAGGTGTCAGTAAATCGCCTGGACTATATATGCGATCAAAAATAGCTTAAAAAATAAAACTTTGATTGATTTTTGTCTGACATAAAAGGGAAGGAAGTGCAGTCCAGATTAAAGAGATTCAAACATTTTACAGATTTCAATAATTTTATTACCACTGTGCCAAATTTAATTTTTTTTTTCGTTAAACAAAGGTAACGGTAACGCTAACGGGCCACAAATGCGAATGAGTTTTCACATGCAATGTAGACCCCGTGCTTTCGTCATACATACATACATATATACATACACACACACACACACACTTACAGTTTATTGGCGCTGTATTACATACAATGCATTACATACTCATTATATACATACATACTACCTATATATAGGTATACCATTTACATGCCCATTATTTGTTTTATTGTATAAGTACATACATATATAACATATACATATGTATATACCTATATACACAAAAAGCGAGAAGAAATAATAATAATGAAAATGCCAACCCCACCAACCACTCACTTAGTCGTTGACTTTATTTATTCATTTATTTTTACTCGTATTCGTATTCGTTTTAAATGAAAATTAATTTATGCAAATCGATAAGAACCAGCCACAAAAAAAAACACCCAACATAACATAGTTTGGCAATAGTTTTGGACGCTAGATGGCGCTAGCGAGCTGGCAGCATGATCGGGTAGCCTTCGGAAGGAAAACTGGCTACAACCCTTAAGGATTGCGTGTGCGTCTGTCATCGATGTACGACGCGAGCTGGGTCATTTGAAGCCCATGTGCTTAGTCACTGACTGGCCAACAACATGCGGTTAATTGAAGTCATTTTTCTAGCCCTAGTTGGGTTCGGACTTGGCCAGGGACAGCAATTGGTTATGTCTATTTTATTATTGAAAGGTGATAACGGGCTAAAATGCCACCCTTAAGGCGGGGGTGGTACGAAACGAAAGTGTTAAATGGGGTTAACTCGCCTGGGTCGCTCTCTAGGCTAGCAGCTCGGTAATTTGTGAGCCCTGTCAAGGGTTTGGAGTTTACCTTTAATTAATCGAGCAGTTTGACGATAAAATGCCAAACAATCAAACGTGCATACCTTGACGAATGCCACAAATTGTTGTTGTTGTTATTGCCACAGTATCTGAGGCACGTTGATCAAGAAACTGGCTCGAGTTGACCAACCACACTAACAAATCAATAGCAGTTCCTAAGCCATACATCTTCAGATCATACATATAGATCATCATGTGAATCGTGCCAATTGCAATGTCAGCCGGAATATAGCATATAATATATGTGCTCACAAAATGCCGACACGTGCCTGCCCAGAAGTTGAAGCTTCACTTTACTTTTTGTTCCATCTTTTTCACTTAAGCGATTTCTGCGTAAAGATTCTCATCTGTAGAATGCGTCGTTGGCAAAGTTGGGAAGTGAACTTAATAAAAATTATTACACCTATATGGGTGATCACGTAGTCCCGAACAACAACCAACGAGCCATAAATTTCACTAGAAGCTGACGGACTGACGACAACAACAACAACAACAACAACAGTCCAGAGATGACAAAGATGCTAGCTGTGCGATAAGAACCAAACCGTACCGAACCAAACTGTACCAACCAACATTGACTGACTGATTGTTTGTAGTCCATAAAGCCGCTCCCAAAATGCTCGTACCAGATGCCAATTTCTTATATATGTTATTACTTATTACCATAGGAGTCAACACCCGCCTTTGGACAAACTCTCTCTCTCTCTCAGAAGACCTGCCCGGCCCTGCCCTTAACCGAACGACTTTGCTTGCCCTTAATTACACATTGGACTCAATGGCTCAAATACAAGCTCAATATCTATATGGCATAAAAGTCACTCTCATATACCATTTAGGTATATGGTTTATATATAGTAGAAGTATTTTTGGTATGCACGATAAAAGTGCGTTAAATGTATAGGTATACCCTATAGAGGGCGGCTTAAATTAATGTATAAATTAGGCATATGTTGAAGGGCATAAAAAAGGCAAGTGAAAGTGTGAAAGATTTTATACACTAACTTGTTAAGAAAAAAAGTTTTCGAAATTTTGTCCGAAATAGTCGAGAGTCTACCTCGTAGAAATAAGTATATGTGCATTCATAAATCTTTTAGAAAAGCAAAGTCATTTGAAGGTTCTCAAGCCGCCTAGAGGGATTACTGGACCGGAGCTTGGCGTTTAAAGGTTTATCTTTTATTTTGTTATCATAAGAGTTACGTTCTTGCTAGTTACGAGAAAATTTGGCTGTATTTAAGATGATCACAAGTTATTTTTTAAATTAAACGAGCGATATGGTAAGCCGCTAAGAAGTGATCCAGTGAGGGTCTAGCTCGATAAGGTGCCATACAATTTTGGGAGAAGATTATTTAAAATGTATGCCTTATGACCTAAAGCATATTTTTCTTTGAAAAGTGAGTCCAGTACTGGAAATGAGAACGGAAGGCAATGCACCGAGAGGAAGAACCCGAAAAACTTTCGAAAGTCGCATCCAGGATATGGGAAGGATGGGTGGCAGAACCCAGGCAGAGATGAGAAGAGAGAGCTGGGACCAACCTAATGGGAGAAGATGGATATCCCAGGCTACCCCAACGCCCAACAGCAAATGGGGATTGAAGAAGAACAAGTGAGTCCGGACATCGATATAATTCGACAAACTTGAATTGCGTACGGATGTTGTAGATCTTTTGCTGCACTACCTTGTACCAAAGTTCCAAGATCATCGTGTGCGAAGATCATATTGTCGATTTATAGTGACTCACATTTTTGCAAACGAACTAAGTTTAAATGCTTTCATCAGCAAAAAAAATCGGGTCTTTAATTCCAAGACGAATTTTTCCCAAATGATATGACTTACAACAGTTTCTCCCTTGAATGAACTATTTTTCACAGAACTAAAGGGGCATACTATCTTAATTTGGCTGATAGCTTCAGTCCAGGATTCCATGATATGTTTAAAACTTTTTACTATTTAGCTCCGAAAAATATACTTAATATGCCGAAAGACAGCTTCTGTTCAAAAATACCTTTAGCTTCAATGTGATATATTTTTGGAATTTGTGACGTCAACGTAGCGGATTCGATCGGATGACATGGGCACGGCAGTGGGTAACCTTACTAAACAGCTACATTCGCTTGAGGGCAAGCTAAAGATCGATTTCCATGAAGCTTTGTTTAGAAATGTAGTCGCGATCTAAGAATCGAGAAGAAGGAGACGATCGATGGTGTAATCGAGCAGCGTCGAATTTCGGAAAATCCACGACAGAGACGCTCGGAATGATTAAGGACGTCTGGGCCGGACGAGAGTGCGGGCGAAGGAGGGTTTTCTCCCTGACCGGGGTATTTCTCAAGAGCTCGATGTAATTACTATCGTATTGCCTTGATTCAAGTCATACGTGTAATGGAAGGGCCAGTCTATATTCTTTCCAGCCCCGAATTTTTTCTCTACGATCCTGAGGACATCTATGCGTATGCTACCAAAAGGCCATTAATAGTGTTCGTGCGGTAAAAGCTGTAGCAGGTGGGACATGAGTTCGTGGAAGATCATCAGCTCATCAACTTCTAGGATCAATGAAAATGTGACCAAAGTTAATGCGTTCCAAGCGAATTATGCAGGATCTGTAGGGATCCGGAAGTCCCTGAGACCCTAACACACGTACTTTGCGGCTGCCCAGCCATCTCTAGACATCGTCTGGCTACCCTAGGAGAACCAGCGTTTGTCAATTTAGAAGAGGTGGCCAGGCTGCAAGTTGACCGTCTACTTAATTTCGCCAAGAAAGTCAAATTTTTAACCGACCATTACTTCGTTTAATAACCTCCAACCTGGCACAGCTAAGGACTAAAAGGTCTATGCTAGGCTGCTCTCTCTTGGGTGGCCACCCAGTGTAACCAAACCTAACCTAATGCGTTCCTGGACTCTGAACAACTCAAAAACATTCGCCTAGTTGTTGAAGAGTTAGGTATTTTTTACGTCAGCGTTCCAAAATGGACTACCAAAGATTTGGACAAGCGAAAGGATTAAGTTACTGTGGTGAGGAAGTTTCTGGTCAATCACAGGGTGATCTTATTGCTTTCCCTCCAGAAATGGCACCGCCGCACTTCTTTTGCTTTCCTCGGCTGAAGCGAAATCCCAAGATAAGCTTATTCTGTGCCATAGAAGATATCCAAGTAGCTGTGATGGGATCCGTGAAGGAGATCCGGAAAATAGAATTGCAGAAGGCGTACAAGCAGTGGGACAAGCTTTATACGCATTTATGTCGGAGCATCAGGGTGCTACTTAGAGGACTACTATGGATAAGAAGGCCCTATATGCGATGTTCTCTATTAATTAAAGCGAAAGATCGATTTCCATGAAGCTCTGTTTAGAAATGTATTCGCGATCCAATATAGAGGCAATGAAGGAGAAGGAGAAGAAGGTCGATGGATGTAATCGAGCTGCGCTTTACGATTCCCGCGTTGAATTTCGGAAAAACCACGACAGAGACCCTCGAAATGATTAAGGACGTCAAGGGCCTTCCAGAGGGAGGTAGGAAGGTTATCAGCTGTAGGTCTCTGTTCTGTTCGCACAGCTATTAATAGAGATCCTCATGCGCCTCCCAGGGGTCATTCCCCACTAGGGGAAATGGAATCTAAGAAGAAGACGGATTTGTAGCGAGTAGTCTCCGTCCTACTAATTTTTGATAGTATTCTGTACATTTTAAGTGTAAATCAACTCAAAGCTGCAGAATTCATGATCCCACAGCTCTTCGAAATGGCAACCCCATCTACGTCACAGCTCTTCTGGCACACTTAACGATCCAGCTAATATACCCTTTACTCCAATAAGTGTTAAATAAAAGAAATAGGTAACGAAAAAAATATAGGTAAGAGGCCATACGTAAAAGCCAATGCAAAGCCAACGTGCGATAATAATGTAATAAATATTCAAATTACAGTTCTTTATGTTGTTCTTGTTGTTGTTGTTGTTGGCCAGGTGAAATGCTAAAATGGTTGATGGTTGACGTTGTTAGCCTTAGCCTGGCCAGCATTAACTTTTTGGCCTGGTTCATGGCTCAAACAAATAGCCGAACGTCAACATTTACACTAATAAAATACGTTTAATGTATATATCAGACCAACTGCCAACTGAAGCGCGTCCACACGAACAAGCGTATATATCGTATTATATACATATGTACATATGTATATATGTACATGGCTATAAGGGAACTGCGTAGTCCGCGGGGACCAAGGCGCTGCTAATAGACGGCTATTGGTAAAAAGAAATGGAGAGAAAAAATACCAACAACAACAAAAAAACATAGCCAAGTCACATTTATAGTTGCATTATGCTAATCAAATGACACCCAATGGTAGCATATTGGCCAAAACAGTCAGCCAACCAGTCAACAGTCAATGTGTGTGTGTGTTGGCGTTGGCCTGGCCAGCATTTTTTGACCTGGAGGGGTTGTTGGCTGGCTATTAGGCTATTTGGCTGACTGGACCCGGTGGTTGACATTGCCATTGCCATTGCCCGCGTTTATTTTGACAGCCCAGTTAATAGATTGGTTTTGGCTATAAATTAGCATTTCATATGGCCAATGCGTGTGAGTGTGAGTGTGTGTGTATAGTACCTACCACCAGTTATAGTCATACAAGTACTTGGTCCAAAAGTTGTCACAATACTATGGAGTAACCCGCTTTTATAAGGAACTGAAAACATTGTTAATCCAGGGATTTTCAGAAATCTCTAGACGTTTGTTTCGATGAATATCTTTTCAAGATTACTTCGACCAGACTTTTTTTTTCAAAAAAGCGCCGATGTTATCTGGTACCTTAAAACTGGGATCTTAATGAAACCCGCAATTCTTATAAATATTTACTAACATTCGTAGAAACCTTATTTTTCGCTTCTGATTCGAGACTGTTACATGCTCATGTAGAACATCTCTCCAATCGCTTTCGTCTCCCAAGGAATCAGAAGGCACACTTATTGAATCATCCCATGGAGTCTTAGCTTGCATATCGATATAGCGCGACTAGAGAGTCGCCTCCTCTTTAATCACTTCTACTTCAAAGGAAGCCAGACCTTCCTCTTACAATTCATCCAACGAAGGCATGATCACCATACAGATGTGGAGCGACTCTGAAATCACTTCTGCTTTGCGCACTCCTACTTCAAAGGATTCTAGATCCACCACGGAGGCTCGGACACCGCTTTTGCCGCGTTGCTGCAATAGATGTTCGGCTTAGAGTTTAAACCATTTGTGATTCTATCAAAAGCAACAACGGACAACGCCTTTGCCACGTTACTGTGCTCAAACCCTTCTAAATTCTATCAAATGCGACACTCGTCTGCAATGTGTCCATAGCCAGAGATCTTACAGAGCACTCACTTGAGTGAGTTACCACCAATGCCATTATTCCTTTTTGTAAAACATTTAGGAAGAGCATCTTTAATAGAGTTTTAGTCTTCCGATAAGACCTTGATTCTCCGCTTAATCTTCAAATTGGAAAATTTGCGATAAGGTACACGAAGTTCCTGACAACTCCAATGTGCACACTCTGAAGACTATTTAGTTTGCACCTCTTATTGAAAGAAAATATAAACTTCGTTTTAAAACTATTTTGACCATAAAAGCTACGGTAGGATCTCGCTCACAATAACGAAAGATAACTTTTTGTAAGAGATATTACCTTTCGCAACCATCTATAACATGTTTAAAGACGTTGAGGGAGCTAGCTTTGCTTTGTCTATAAATGTTCAAGGTTTTGATTTGGAAAGGTTCAGCGTCATTCTGCACAACTTTCCAAGTATATAATGCTCATTAGAGTTCCCTCACCAAGTCCGGCATTATAACCGACCTTCGGATCCAGAGAACAGACCATGTGTTCCAAGGATACAATGTGGCTTCTAAGAGTTAACTCAAAGGGCCAGCTAGTTCGGCATTATAATAAACCAATGGATCCAAAGCACGGACCATATGTTCCAACTATATAAGGCCGCTCATAAGAGTACCATCAAACGACTAACAAGTTCCGCATTTCAACCAACTGTCGAATCTAAAAGGTCCGCTCTCGAAGTGCCAGCAAGTCTGGCGATATAAGAGACTAACGGATCCGGAGGTCGGACCATGTGTTCCAAGCTTATAATGAGGCTCATAAACTTTCTTTCAATGGGCTAACAAGTACGACATTATAACCAACTTTTGGATCCGGAGGTCAGACTAATTATTCAATAAATATGATGTGGCCCATAAGAGTCACCTCAAACAAGTCCGTCCGTGTGGTTGGATCCAGCGGTCGAAACATGTGTTTTTATATTTATTATATATTACTATATTTACCTTACTTTTTTGGAGTCATAGAATCCGAAAAATCACAGCACGTCAGGATTCGGACATAAGCTCAATATAAAAAAAAAACTTAGACTTAAAAACTAGAAGCAATATATTTTCATATTTTTGGCTAGTTTGTTCCCTTTATTTTGGCATACAGATTATTTTTAATCTAGTCAAATTGCAAATCTAGTCAACTGCAAAGTAAGCTCTACTGCAATTTTGAAAGGTATTTTTGAAAGTTTACTTAAAGTGAAAAATCATAAACTAGCAGGTTTTGTGGTAAGATCTCTAAGCCGACTAGAAACTTTATAATCAATGTGTTAAACATACTTTATGGAGTTTAACTTCCTACTCTTACAAACCCCAAACCCTTTAGAACTCACAGACAAAAATTAAATTTTCACAAACAACTGTTTTTTTTTCGGATTAAATTTTCTTCTTTTTTTTTTGCAATGTACTTGTAATTCCACGAAGTAGCCTTAACTGCTACTCCTTGACTTTTAGTTACTTCTATTCATTTAAATGAACAAGGGCTGTTGCGGCTCCTTAAGCCCCTTGACGCTCTTTAATGGCGCGTGCTGCAGCTCAATGTCGGAACTTATGTTTTTTTCTTGGTTTTTTTTTGGCATCGACTTTCACCCTTTCACCTTTTACAAAGCGCAAATTTCTTTTTGCTCGTATTTTGTTTTGCCAACTTTCTTTTCTTCGGGCTGGCAAATTTTGTGCACAAATCAGTGTAACAAACAAAAGAAGGGTTAAACCCCTAAGAGCGAGAGACCCATCGATACTCATATCAATTACCACAAATGCCACTTCAAATGGCTGCAAATCGCAAATCTCACAATGCGAACAATCAATTTGCAGATAAATTTTCGATTTGATGTTATTTGGCAAATTGCAAAAACGAAACCCTTAACCCCCGGAAACGTCGCAGCAGCACCGAAATAGAGATCGACAAGCTGTCGAAGAAGCCGCTCATTGCAGCCGCTCTGCCGTCAGCATTTGCATAATCTCAAAAATAGGGTTGAGCATTCTTCCAATTTCCTGCAACAAGATGTTTGTGCGTTGGCTTCACCTTGCCAAAAACAAAAACAAAAAAAATGAAAAAGGTTGAAATGATTCAGTTCAGTTCGGTTTGAATATTTGCATATCAATGCAACGGATATTATTTATTTTTATTCGAAAATTTCATGCAAAGCTGCAATAGCAATCTTATATAATGGGTGCAGATGTGCCATTGACATTAACTCCCTCCCTAGCTAGCGCGCTCTCACTCTGCCTAACCTAAGAAAACCCGCCGTCCATCTCTCTCTCTCTCTCTACGTTCCCTTGGCATTGCGGCTAGAAATTTCTCATAATTATATATGCGGGTTTCGTTAAGGACCAAGAGACGCTGGCGAGCATAGTTACTTTTATTTTTTTTATAGTTCCAAGTTTCAATTCTTGATCTTGCTCCCCGACTCTTTGTCTCACTCATCATTTACATAGGCTGGTTCTATTGATTGATCTTTGGTGCAGTTTCATCAACTCGTTTTCATATGTTAATCGTGACCATCTCATCTACATCGTTAATATGACGACGAGTCCTTATTTGCGACTAGCAGCTGTAGAGACAAAGTATCTTACTGGGAATCTTTGGAGCAAAATATGCCCATTATTGTTGCTACTTAAGATATTCAGCGTATTCAGTGTGAAACAATATCTTGTCTTTTATTACTGGGCAATTTTTTTTTGGGCAGGGGAACTTTAGTAATTTGCTAGTATGGGATACACTTGGTCGTCATAAAGCAGGCCTGTATCGGCATCCTAGTTCCATAATAAACAAATATTTTTTCTTAGAGTCCAGCGAATCATTTTCTGTAAGTAAAATTTTATACCATATGGCCCTTTTAAAGACAGTGCGAATGTAAGGAAGCTTTTTAGGGGTCAAGGTTATTAAAATCGTTGGTTTAAAAATTGGCCATACTAGCGTCGGTCACCCTGATAATATATAGCCTTGGCTTGAACAAAAATATTATTAGAGACCCTGAGTTTATTTTACTTTATACGGACAGATGGTATATCGGTTCGGCTGTTAATGCTGATCAAAAATATATATACTTTATAGAGTCTGCCACGCCTCTTATTTTTATATTTTCATGTTTCAATGTTGGCACACTACATAAATATTAGAATTTGGGGGGTTTTGTAATCGAGTTGGGATGACTTTAGCATTCATGCAAGAACATTACGGAAATTAATAAAGAGTCCTCAAGTATCTATATAAAGGGTGATTCATTAAGACCTTTTTTCAATAGGGATTTTCGAGTGGATCACGCGTGATCCATGACAGCTGTCAAAGGCAAAGTTGTTCAGTATTCATTGGCAAATCATCATGGAAAGCCGAATGATCTTCCTGCACGTTGCCGTTTTAGTGAATGGGCTCTTGGTAAGATCGATGAAATTCCGTTGTTTTCGACCAAAATTTTGTTCAGTGATGAGGCCCACTTTTGACTCCACGGTTTCGTGAATAAGCAAAATTGGCGTATTTGGGGAGAAGATCAACCCGAAGAGGTTCACCAGCTGCCATTATATCCAAGAAAAACAACGGTTTGGTGCGGTCTGTGGGCTGGTGGCCAATGATTGTCCGTATTTTTTTAAAAATGAGCAATGTGCGAACGTTACCATCAATGGCGCAAGTTATCGGACTATGTTAACGGACTTTTTGCTGTCTGAAATTGTTGCCCGTGATCTCGACAACATTTGGTTCCAACAGGATGACGCTCCGGTTCACATTGCCAATGAAACAATGGTTCTATTGCGAGGTCAATTTGGTGAGAGATTAATTTCGCGTACGGGACCCGTACCTTGGCCGCCAAGATCGTGCGATATCACACCGCTCGACTTTTGTCTTTGGGGTTACGTAAAGTCAAAAGTTTACGTGGACAAACCAGCAACGGTTGAGGCCTTGGAAGCCAACATTACTCGTGCTATTGGCCAAATACTAGTGGAAATGCTTGAACGAGTCATGGAAAATTGGACCTTCAGGATGGACCATTTAAAACGCAGTTGCGGCCAACATTTGAACGAGATTATTTTTAAAAAATAAATGCCATAAAGTATACTTTCGAAATCATAAATAAAGATCCCATCATTTCTTTAAAATTTGGATTTGCCAAATCAGTAAAAAAAAAGGTCTTAATGAATCACCCGTTATATAAAAAAACTTATGTTTTAAGCGTTACGGGTGTTCTCATGAATGCGTCGATGAATTTCAAATCTGATTTTTGCATGTGTTAGAGGTTGCTTATTACGGAGGTTTTAAGTCTATTGCGATGTGTATTTATTGGTATAGTATAATGAGATATACGCATTTTTGTGAATATAGTGAATATAGGATAGTAGAAAATTGTTCAACACCGGGTACTGGACATTTAAATGTAGTTTCTGTGGGCATGAATTTATTAGAAATGCGAAACTCTCTTAAGAATACTTAAGTTCGTCCATTCGGCTTTTTAGAGAGTCATGTAAGTCAACTAATCCAAAAATCTTTTCATTGTCTAGCGATTCTTAAGACGTTTATATACTTTAAGAGTATTCAAAAAGTTTGGGCAGTCTACCGGGCTCACTAGTTATTATATTAACCTTTCTAGTTGTCTCAGCTATTTTGATTCTTTGGCTCAATTTAAGCAACTTTAAGCAAATTCTACTCCCCTGAATCCTCTCATATCCAAGCCACCGATTAAATTTGTATCAAAATATTTAAAATTGAGTTAGACCTTCCATTTGCAAGACCAGTAAAACGTAATTTTCCTCTAAACGAAGGTTTCTTGGGCAGCAATCTCTACTCCTGAATTCTCTCAGAACCATCCGTCGATTCAAGAAATGTATTAATCTTGATCCACCTCTTTTCTTTCTGTTTCTTTGGAGCAAAAAATATTCCCAAATATGTGTTTACTGAATCCTCCCTCCCTCACCAGCCACGCTCATGACCCCAAAATGTTGCAACTGACTTGTATCTACTCAAAGAACTTCTGCTGTCCAAGAATGTTGCAACTAAACAGCCATACACACACACACACATAAGTTTAACATAGATAAACGCACACACATACCCACAAATACTCACAGTAGCTACCATAAGTATCTGTCTATGTGCAACAGCTAACAAGTACGCCTCAAAAACTATGCATTGGTTTTACGACAAGTGCAGCGAATTTTTGCAACTGTTGCAGTTGCAAGTGCAACAACTCCAACTTGAACTGTTTACCTGTGTGTTGTTGTGTGTGTGTGTGTATCTGTATCTATTGTTCTGGCCGCGATCGTCGACTGTTGCTGGAAAAGTATTCCAACGGCAAGTGCAATGGCAAATGCAAAGTGCAACAGCTGCGTCGGCTGCGGCAGCGGCTGCGGCAGAGACTGCGGCCAGATTTGCCAAGCACTGATAAAAACCAAACGATTGTTGCTGGGCTTGAAAAGGTCGTTGTTGGTGCGAGGGTTGGCTGAAAAGTTGCTGCATAATTATTACCCTATATTGTTTAGGAGCAGCTATAATCATGTTTTAATTTTTGTAAACCTAACCGGGAGGAAAAGTGTTGGAAACCTAGAAAAAAAAAATTTAGAAGAACCAATTTGTAGCAAATAAAATGTAATACAGTCGAGGCTGTATCCGACAGTGTAATACCCTGTAGCTATGTTTCTCGAAAAAATTGTATTCCTGCATATTGCTTCTAGAAATTTTACAATTGGAACATTGCTTTTTAGGGGCAAAATTATATTCATATCTACAAGTTATGCAAATTTGTACCAGTTTTGATGCGAACTGAGAATTACGTCAAAATATTAATTTAAAGTTTATGGGTAAATATCGAGTTGATTTGTTAAGGGGGGCTTAGGAGAAAACACGATAAATCGATTGCGGGGATGGGGAGTCTGCATCCATAAAATGTGGATGTGGATTTGTTCATTAGAGCCACATGATTCAACAAACTTCATGATCTGATTAAATATGCGCACCACCTGGTAAAGTTTAATGTCTCTAGCTCCTCTAGTCTCCAAGATCAAGGCGGATAGAGGGACGGACGGACATGGGTCAATCGATGGAATTACCAGGTATTTCGTCAGCTGTCACTTTTGAAGCTTTTATTCTTTGACATTTGACAAGTAGAAACTACGCCATTACTTAAAATGGAACGATACACTCTTCAACAACGTATTGAAATTATTAAAATTCACTACAAAAATAGTGAAAATCTTGCATCACAGTTTGCAAAACTAAAGCATTTTATGGTTGTCGTGAAGCACCTGTCGGACCGCAGTACAGAAATTGGTGGAAAGTTCGAGCTGTTGGGACAAGTTAATGATGTGAAGAATAAAACCCGTGCACGTCGCTCAAGAACAACTGAGAATATTGCTGCTGTAGCCCAAATGTTGAAGACTACCCAGGTTTGTCCATTCCTCGTCGTTCTTTAAAATTGGGCATTCCACAAACGCCATTACACCGTATTTGGCATAAAGACGTGGGTCTAAAGGCTTAGAAAGTTCAGTTAACATAAGAACTCGAGCCAACGTCGTGTCCTTGATGATTGGGTCCTTGAAATGCATGAAAATGATCCGGAATTCCATCGCAAAATCATCTTGACTGAAAAGGCCCATTTCCACCTCGGTGGCTACGTCAACAAGCAAGATTGTCGCATCTGGGGCTCGGGAAACCCAAAAGTTATTGTTGAGAAGCCTCCCCATTATAAACGTGTGACTGTTTGGTGCGGTTAATGGTCCGGTGGGGTCATTGGATCTTACTTTTTCGAAAATGAGATTAGATCAACAATTACGGTGAATGGATTGCTCTATCGAGAGATGATTAATGATTTTTTATTGATGTATTGATGTGGACAACGTCTACTACACAAGCAACGAAACCATTACTCTTTTCCGGAAAAGTTTCCGGACCGTGTTATCTCTCGAAGAGGTGATCACAATTGGCCACCGAGATCTTGTGATTTAACACCTTGCGACTTCTTCCTTTGGGGCCACGTGAAAGATAAGGTCTACGCCAACAGCCCAGCGTCGATCCAAGACCTCAAAGATAGAATTCGTGAGGCTATCGAGGACATAGTGCAGCCACTTTGCGATTTGGTTATGGAAAATTTTATGAAAGGGATATAGTCCTGTAAGCGTGGTTGTGGTGGCCATTTGGCTGATGTTGTTTTTCATTACTAACCACATACATTCCTCTTTATTATGAAATAAACATCCGATCATTTTCATCAAAAAATTTAATTTTTCTTTGAATATCAAAATAACACCTCTTATTGGAAAACCCTTTGCATTGCACAAATCTAGTACACCCTTTGCACTTTTAAGTACAGAGTATAAAAAGAACTCTGTATTGATAGTTTGGTTGCTCCAGCTGATATCATCTCTTAGTTCAAGGTGTCATACATTCTGTCCTGATATATAAATATATTGACTATAACTTTCGAAGCTGATTTCCACATCTCTTCTCTAAATTTGATCTACATTTTGTATCTAAATTTTATTATTTTTTTTAAATAAACAAATTCTTGTGATTTCCTATGTAGTCCGATAAATTTTGAGCCCACTTTCGTAGTTGTTGTTGGGAGGGTGTCCGACATCTCTCTTCTAAGGCTTATAGTATAATAATTCTCTAATAAGTTATATCTAAAGTTCGCGTTTTCAAAATTAAGCGAATTGTTGCTTATATAATATCTTTTTATTTCTTCTGAAATTCGCTAACTTTTGAGCCAACCCTACGAGGGTTGTTGAGAGGTGTCCGACATCTCTTCTCTAAGCCAAAAAATTTAATATCCTTCTAATAACTTCAACCAATGTATCTAAAGTTATACGCTATAAAAATAAGACAATTTTTAACTTACATGATTTCTTGTGTACATACTCCACTAACTTTTGAGCCAACCCTCGCCGTTGCTGTTGGGGCAAAACTTTGCGCATTGCATAGTAAAATGCACCGTTATAGTTTGGGGCCTACGTGTTTGTTTAGCTTATGCGCGACGTCTATGTGTTGGTGTGCGAGTGTGTGCGTGTATCTATAAGATACAAATGCAGTCGTGCTGCCACAATGCATATGCCGGCTGTTTGCAACAGTTCTCGTTGTTATTTAGTAGTTAATAATGAGCATGTTGCTTGTGTCTGTCTGTCTGTCGGTCTGTCTTTCAGTCTGCGCTGTGGATTGTCTGTCGGTTTTTATTGGAGTAACGTAGTACGACGACGTTGTTGCACTTGTTGCCGCCACTCTTAGATACTTTAGAACCTACATATGTATCTGTGTGTGTATATATGTATGCGTGTATCTGTGTTGCATGCGTAGCTATGCATAAATAGGCGACTCTTTGTCGAAAATTCAAGGACAACTCGAGCTACCCTTAATACTAATTTTTGTATTTTTTTGATTATGAAAATTATGCAAATGTGTGTGTGTGCATAGCTTAAAAGTATCTTTTGTGTGCGTTTTGTATCTTTTGCATAATTTGAGTGGCTGGCCAAAAAAATAAAAATTCCCACAGTCTCGATAAATGCTAGGCACCTACACAGCGACTGACTCACGCACAAGTGTGGCTTATAGATGGATTTCCCAGGCTATGGCAATACAATTTTTTCCATCTATAATTTGGCTTGTCAATTGGTGGCAAGCATTAATCATTGCCACAAATTGTGTAATGAAATGGCTTTGGTTTAGACTATGCTAATGCCACTGAGCGGGGAGAGAGTGAGAGCAGCTAAATGCTTGAAATGCCAATAAATCACATACGTCGACTACTGTACATATGTATATGTATATGAGTATCTGTGTGCGTGCGTGTGTGTATCTGTGTGTGTGTGCGACTTTGCCACTTCACTTGTCAGCAGCATCATTAATAATCCTTTACTTTTGCATAGCATACTTTACAGCGTCATCCTGCTATGCTCCAGTTGAGAGTTTCCCCGGCAGCCCGTTTCCATTTCCATTTCATTTATTTCCGTTGCTCTTGCCAAGAAAAAGGTAAATGATGCATATAAACAAATGTCATATGCGTTTTCCTTTCCTGCTCCTTTCGCTGCTTTCTTTTTTGTTGCCAAAAAAAAACCCTTTTGCTGTCAACCTCAAAAATGTCATTAGGCCGACAAGACGTGTGTTTCGGAGTACTCTGTAGACCTGAACTACAGAGTACAGAGAGAGCTGTCTGTCACACCATATGCTGCTCTCCAATGGTTGCTACATTGGATTCGATTGTGCCGCAACATTTCTTGATTTGGAATTAATGCAAATTAATGATGTCTTACATGTTGGGTCGGTCGGTCGGTCGGTCGGTCTAAAACGCAGTCAGTCCAAAAGAAAGTATTTTCTTTTTTTTTCCGTGTTCTGTTCTATTCAAAAAGAGATTGACTGTAAAATGTTTGGGAAACATGTATAAATAGTTTTTTAATGACAGCAGTCGAATTCCAAAAAAACTCAACTAGGTGGTTCTTTAAACGATATAATGCAAAAATCTCTAACATGACGTCAGAGTTTGATGTCGCACGGATTTGGGAACAGATATCTTCATATAGCGCAGACGTTAGTTCTCAATTAAGGAATGACTATTCTAAACGGGTAACACCGAACATCAATATTCTATGTCAATTAAAGAGAGTTTTTCTAGTTCGCAATAGAGCTTCCCCTAAGGGGTCTAGTTTTCGTTATGTCCCCTTTCTCTTAGGTGTCTCCAGAGTCTGCTATTCTCCATTTCCCGCTTAAGAAAATGATATTCCCAAAAGTCAGCAACCTACGGAATTAGATTCCATTCAGTGGGACCATAATAATATGTTCTAAAAATATAACAATTTAAGAACTTAGTCTATCTACAAAAATTTTCCAATTATTTCTATTTCGCGCTATTGCTCGAAGTTCGCTGACAGATTGGTTCGTCTCTCTCCTTATTGTTTTCCGCCATGTACTTTTTGGACGTTCGCAGTTCCTTCTGCCCTGGGGTTTCCATCCCAATGCTAACTGGGACCATGTGTTTCCAAATTTTAGAGCAGTTTGGCCTTAAGCTCAGCCCAGATGGTCCAGAGTCGGCTTAATCTGGATCTCTTGTCGTTGCAGCACTTTGGTGTTGGTTCTGGCAATGCCACAGAAGGACTCAGACTCATTTAGGGGTCTACTTTGTTCCCGGTTTCAGTCCTGGAGTGGTTTATTTTACTATCTTAGCTAGTTCACCCAATAATCTTTCATCTGTTGTAGCCCAAAGTTCTCATTTGAACTCATAGTTTTAGGGAGTTAACAAGTTCCTTCCAAAATTTAGTATGTTCGCTACGGAAGAAACTTGTAAAAGAAGATGGAGCCCTCAGCAAAAGTGTTATTGAAAACTACTCCAGTCTACTTTAAAGTGTTGTCTTCCAAGATTTCAAATTGCACTTAGCTTATAGAAGCGACAATGCACTAGACTATTATCCCAGAGGTTGTGGCTTCGAATTGCACGTTAAGCAAGATCCTACACTTTCCACTTTTCTTATTTCCCTAATTTTTCCTATCTACTCCCAACACACCTTTTCTTGACTCAAGTTAGTTGGGACGCTAAATCCCAACTACCACCTTAGCCTACCTACCTAGCTTATAGAATACTTAACCTTCTTGCCTCAACTGTGTATATACAGGGTGCGTCCCAAATGTTCCGATATTCATGCAAGTTTAGATCGAGTATTTGGTCTTAGAGGGAAAGTTTATATATATCAGAGCTTGAGAGATTCCAGACCTCCCATTGGAATCCTTCCACCTCTACTGATCCTAGAGTCTTCAATCAGAAGAGAGTGGGAGCTTACGCGTTATATCACAACAGTGAACATCAGAAGAGTCAGGATAGTCAGCTGTTTTATTTATATGTTCCTTTAACTCCAGTTTGGAGCAAGGGGCGTCGAAAACTCCTTTTCGCCGGTGGACCCGATTATGCGAAAGGGCTTTGAGTTAACTCCATGTTAGGTTGAGAGATTTCTTTTTGGCCTTTTTTAAATCTACAAATGCTGCAACCTGTTTGCTGGAAAGGGTTTTATCGTAGTGCTGCAATGGTCCTTTCTTAGCGTGTGGCCAATCCATTGCCGTTTCTTCTTCTTGATTTATGTCACAATGACGTCAGAGCGCGCATTGTTGACTTTAAGGACACATCCTGTATATCTAAAGAGCACTTCGCTAGGAGTCCATTATAAAAAGAAACTGCTTCAACGATGAAAGAAAAAAGCTCTGCCTTAGTTAGGCAGTTCCAGATTATTGAGGAAAGGTACGGACCTATATAGAGTATAATAATATCAGGAATTGTACCAAAAGTATTTTAATACCATAATTTGTGTCTGTATCTTTATCTTTTATCACAGCTATGCCGATGTCATCTCCGTCAGAGACCAGGAGTTCGTCTTCAGAGCTGAAAGCCGATACCTCGAGCTGTCGATGAACACGCGGTCCTTTCGGTTGAATAAGTACCGGTTTTACCTGAACAGATTCAGGTGGTTGAACCCGAGTCCCTTCTGTATGCCCAACAGCACTACTAGGGGGGTCGCTGGTTGCGGCACATCAGCCGTAGCGATACAACTAGAGGTCGTCGTGCAGACTTCCTCTTGTGGTGATGCTTTTTAGAGTGTCATCAAACTCATCCGAATCAATTGAAGTATCCATACATGTATTGAATACTCGCGGCTGGGATGTCGCCCACGGGATGGCCGAGATGCCGTGGAAGTCAAGGATTAAAACTGGAGGTTGACAGGTATCCAGAGTCCGCATACTAGAGACCGAGCTCCCCTCGATCATGCATCTTTCGGCGTATGATGTTCCACCTTAGATTGTGGTAATTTTTGAAAGAGTGTTCTTCTCTTGCCCGATTATAATTGGTCAGCATCCAAGGCAGAGACATGCCCTTACCAAGGACCTGCTTTCAGCCGCCCTCACGTATAGAGTATAGTCGCACTTCCAGTAGTGAATCACAATTACGGCGCGTACCAAACAAGAAGTGGTTACACTTTGATCCCCTTGTAATACCTATTGGCTGACGGCCATTGTGTTGGATAGTTTAGTTTATCATTAATCTTAAGGATCCTGGTATAAAAATCTAGGATTAGTTACGTATAACTCTAAAAACGACAAATCAGAATGTATCTTTGTATCTGCTTTGCAATACTTACCTTGTAGTAAGCAACACAATGGACCACATGGTCTACGGGTGATCTCAGTTTTTGGATTGAGCAGCCTATTCAACTTAACCTAACCTACTTATTACCAACATCCAGAACTCAAGCTACTCCGCCCTTAGATAGGCTATTATTATCAGGCCTATTAAAAATCCATTAGAACTTTGGATAATTTTCCTACCCATGAACTGAAGTTCTTCCACTTTTTAAAGTCGCCACGAAATCCCTCCGAAATTCTGCCCCAATAACTTTCTAGTCTGAAACTGCTCGGCCTACAAAGTGGCCCACTATTAAATACAACCTTTCATAGTTTCCGAGCAAATAAGATACATTTTATAGGAAAAGAAAAGAAACTAAAACTTTAGACATCTGTTATAGTATTTTCTTTTTATCGCTCGCTTTTTTTTAGCGTCTTAGAGAGTCTTTAGATTGGTTTGACGACGTAGCCGTAGTTGGTAGGCAGATTCCCATGACGTGCCTGCCTGGGGGCTACGGTCTTGGAGCGTCTCTAAGTATATAGCTAACATACAAATGAAACTAACTTGTGGAAATTATAAACTACAGTTTAGGGCGCTTTCAATACCGCAAACTTGTAATTTCTTGGCGGTTATAATGTATCTGTGTGTGTGTGTGTGTGTGTGTGTGTAAGGGGCGTGTGGGCAAAGTTTTGAAGGCCTGCTTTAGTATAGGGGTAGAGGTAAGATGTAGGCGTGGCAGCAAGCCAATGCTAAAAGAAACTGTGTCGTTTGCTACGCATTGACACGCCGTGTCATTTGACGTAGATACAAACGTATCTAATAGATACATGTGAAAATCACGCATTTGACGTTCGCTGGGAAAGTCAATGAATTGTGGTATTGAGTTAGCAGAGCAATCGTGCATCTGTGTGTGTGTATCTGTGTGTGTGTTTGCATCCATGAGATACAATGCGACTCATGACATGCGAACGTGTTATGACAATGGACGAGAGTATTTGTATCTGTGAGTTTGCTTTGTTGTTGCTTTTATTGTGCTCTGCGCATTCTTTTGCTACCTTGGTTAGATTTAATGCTGCTGCTGTTGTGTGTGTGTGTGTGTGTGTGTGTGTTCTGGTCTATTAAGCAATGCACTTGACGATGTCTGTGTGTGTGTGTTTGTTTGTATCTTAAAGATACAAGTTAACTAATAATTAGTCGCTGCAAAATTGCAGCCTCTTTTTGTCGTCAACAGCGCAGCTTACGAAATATCTGTAATTGTTTTTGTTGTAATTGTTGCTGTCTGTCTGACTTTGTTTTTGTTTTTTTTTTTTTTTGAGCTTGGGAATTTTTTTTTAATTTTAAACAACTTGGCATCGTTTGCATTCGAATTCGATTGTTCAGTTTTGTTCGTTCGGAGCTCCCAAAAAACCTAGAAACGCCCCTCGTTTGGCGGCATCTTCATCAACTTTCAAACTTATTGTTTTCATTTTCATTTTCGGTTTTTATTTTTCGAATCTTAACTTTTTGCGTTCGCATTCGTTTATTGTTGCTTTGTACTTTGTGTTTTGGCATTTATTGCCGCTTGTGATTATTTTTGTCGTTCGTTGTCGTTGCGACAGTGGCGCAGCCCAAAAGGGATGAGAAACTAATCCGAAAGTATCTTAAGGGGACTTTACCTAGGCAAATTCTACAGGTTATTTTTGGGAATACGCAGAGATTATTAGAGATTGATGATTAGAGAAGTTTCGTTTCCTCCCTAGGAGCGGCAGTAGCGACCAAGGAACAATATTTTTCATATGCCAAAAGTCGCCATCGTTTGTCGTTGTTGTTGTATCAAACGCATTGTTGACGATTCGTTAGCAAAGAAACGTTTCGAGATTGTAGGGCGCTAGCCTTCATTCTCTATTTTGGTGATGGGGCTGCTGTCTTCGCATCCAAACCTACGTGGGGCTAACTGGCCGTCTTTAACCTGAGATCAGACGCCTACCGGGGGGCAAACTGGCTTCCAAGAAGGCTCCAGGATTATAATGTTGTGCTATGATACACGATCACTTTGGCTTATGACCGTGCACCGCTCTGGATTAGCTAAAAATTGTGGTTATTACACACCGCTGCCCCGCTCTTCACGGAATACAGTATCGCTCGCCAGGATGTGCCAAAGTGCTATTAGGAGGCTGAGAGTCGGGTTTACCATACCAAAAGTGATGGTTAGCTGAGCAGTATCCAACGAGTTAGGCGTAACTGTGCAGACCGGAGATAGTGATTACTGCTCCACGGTTCAGAAATGGAACGACAACTTTGTCGCAGCTTTAGCGGAGAGGGAAGATTGGATGCAAGGAACCCCTTAAAAGGGAACGAGTTGACGATCTATCGAAGATAGATGAAAGCAAAGGAGGCATCTTCTCAGAAGAGCTTTCAACGAAGCCTTCATTCCACCTGCCCGACTGGTGTAGCGTTTTTAAGCGAAGATTTACGCAATCTAGCAAGTGGCTAGACTTATTGGACTTCCGTCCGAGGAACATTGCAATTCTTGTCGATAGTTAAGCTCAATTAAAGCTCTGTCATAGCATATCATAAAAAGTAAACCGTATCCATCACAACTCAATAGCCCGCTGCTGGTTTCCGGGTCACTCATGTGTCCCTGGTAACGAGGAGGCAGACGAGTGCGCCAGGAACGACTCAGTGCTGGGAGCTAACCTTGCGGTTACGGACATAAAAAGATCAATACAGGACGTCGTATCGCAAATCAGAGAGACGGCTAGAGTTCTAGGGGAAAGCGAAAACCAAATTTTTGGCTAAAAGTTAGATACAATTTTATGGTCTCCTTAGGTAATCAGGACGAATTTTAAGAGTAACATATTTGAAATTCACCAATATTTGGATGAAAATGAGTTAAAATTTTATTGATTCTTTAGGTAGCTAAGACGAATTTTAAAAGTGTGTGATTTTTGTAATTCACGAATTTTAGTATGAAGATGAGATACCATTTTATTGATACCTTAAATAACACAGGTCAACATGGTTCAGTTGTTGGAAAGCTAAGGTTATTTCGAAGTAATTTGGTGCGTAGAATCCGAATCCGGCGTCAGAACTGGCCCATCACGTCAGATTTTGAGATATTTGAGGTTATGTACCCAAAAAAATAACATAACCTCAAATATCTTGAAAATCCTGACGTGATGAACTATTTGATGCCGAATTCGATTCTACGCACCAAATTACTTCGAAATGACTCTTAGCTTTCCAACAACTGAACCATGTTGACCTGTGTTATCTCAAGGCTTATTGCAAATGCTAATGACGTCGAAGGGCTATATCTCGTAACTTGAAAAGCCATAACTTTGCGAAAAAAAATCGTAGCGATCTCTTGAACCCTTAAATTAAAGGGTAAGAGTTGTACTAAATGATGTATTGGAAAGAAAGACAGCAAAAATTTTTTGCGCCCTGTACATAACCTCAAATGTGGAAAAAACGCCATTTTTTGGGTACATAACCTCAAATATCTCAAAATCCTGACGTGATGGGCCAGTTCTGACGCCGGATTCGGATTCTACGCACAAATTACTTCGGAAATGACTCTTAGCTTTCCAACAACTCACATGACCCCTGTATTTGTAGACCTGTGTAATCAGAACGAATTTTAAGAGTATAATTTATGTAATTGACAAATTTTTGGTGAAAATCAAAAACAAATTTGTGGAGTTCTTATATGACGACCTGTTATCTTTTTCTGCAATTATTTTCCAAACGAATCTTCAGAGCTGTTCCAGAAATCTATGGAAGACGAATTTCAAAAATTAGATTTATGTAATTCACCAATTTTTAGTAAAAAATATATAAAATTATTATACCCTATACCGTATGGTACAAAGGGTATATTAAGTTTGTGCAAGCCGAAAATGTAAGAAGGAGACGTCGGAGACACCCGAAAGTTACCTAAAATATGATCAGGGTGAATAGAGAAGTCGATATACCCATGTCCGTCTGTCCGTCCGTCTGTCCGTTCGAACGCCTAGATCTCAGAGATGGTAAGAGCTAGAGTAACCGAACTTTCACATTAGATCCCATATTATTCCATAGGAGACAAGTTTATTTTATTATTTTTGATATCGGGCTCCCATATGGGTGTTTGAGACGACCTCGACAAAAACAAAGAGTTTTAGATGGATAATTCGTTTGTTCATGAAGATATCATAACCAAATTTGAGTTTTTTATGGTTCTCAAGTATTGTACCAAATTTCATCAAAATCGGTTGACTATATCATATAGCTCCCATAGGACCGATCGGCCAAAATAACTTTTTTAAAGAAAAATTCGCAATATTTTGTTTTTTAATAAAGATATCGTAACCAGATTTGGCGCTTGGAAATTTTTTAGACCACTTAGGCAATGTGCCAAATTTGAACAAAATCGGTTGACTATATCATATAGCTCCCATAGGTCCGATGTTCCAAAAAATCGATTTTTTAACTAAATTTTTTGTGTTTCGTTTGTTTGTTGAGACATTGGGACCAAATTTGATATTCGTGCGTTTTTTATAGTTCCTAAGCACTGTACTAAATTCAATCCAAATCGGTTGACTATATCATATAGCTCCCATAGAACCAATCGGTCCAGAAAAAACGTTTTTTATACAAAATGCGATGTGTTTCGTTTGTTTGTAAAGATATTTGAAATAAATTCGGCATTCAGATCTTTTCAAAGCTATTAAAGCACTGTGTCAAATTTTAAATTTTGAAATCGGTTGACTATATCATATAGCTCCCAAAAAATTCTTCTGTTTTTGGTTTTTTGTGGAGGAACAGGATTTTATTGCAAGCTCGTTGTGCAGGGTATCCCAAAGTCGTCCGCGCCCGACTTAACGTGCGCCATTTTTTTTCATATATTCCCAACTACGGCTTCATTTCCCTTTACAGCCCCCCTAAAATTATTTTCCCACTACGCCTCTGTTGCCAATAGTTGTTGGTTTTTCAAGTTTTTGAGCCCGGTCTGACTTCCAGTCTATTAAATTACATGTTTGGCAATCCGTTGTCAGTTTTTCGTTTTTCGTATTTATTTTTTTTTTTGTATTTTTTTTGCTTTTTGAAATTTTGTTGCAATTTTCGGTTGCTTATAATGGACCACAATTTTATTGACATTATTTTAATTAGCAGTTTTATGTTGTTGTTATTGCTATTGTTGCTGTTGTTGTTGTTGCTATTGTTATTGTTATTTCATACGCAAGTCACTAATTGAGGTTAATGGGGTTTCTTGAAATCGTTCGAGCAACATTTGTTATATATCCATCCATTCCATCCATAAGTAAAGTACGAGTCGTATAAATTGTTAGTTAGACTTTGATACAAAAAAAAAAAAAAATAAGTTTAGTTATATATTTATTTATGTATTTTGTGCACAGATTAATTGCTGATATAATAATGAAAATTAAAAAATTGTATATATAAGTTTATATATATATATATATGGCCGACCATTAAGTGCACAATAATTTAACGAGCCAATTTTTTTCAAGTTTAAATTAAATTGCTAAATCTAATATAAAAAAATATTTGCTTAAAAGTCGTAAGAAAAATGCGCAAAGTTTTATGCAAAAATTTAAATGTTGAATATTTTTTGGTGGATTTTTGGACGTGTTTCTTAGACTAAATCCTTGCAAAACTTTTGATAATATTTTAGTAACCAAAACGCTCTCGAGATGGTCTTAATACATTTTGAGTGCATTCGTTTATTTTTAGGCTTCCATGGATCCCGAAAAATATTTTCGAAAGGAGTTCTAATTACATTCACGGCAAGACTTCTAAAAGATTTATAACATATAAGCATTACCTAAACATGTGTGAACCTGTGACGTCACAAAAAAATGTTTTTTTTGAAAAATATTTGGGAAGAGAGTATTAATTTATTAATTAATTAATTATTATTATTATTAATTTATCTACACATGAAAAAAATTTTGTCAATTTTATATAATTAATTTATATTAATCTAACAAAATTCAGCAATACTGCCTGCAAAGATTTAAAAACTATTGTATATCGATAAGTAACCATTTCATGTGACTACTTTGCATTCAAACAAATTTGCGCATCACTAACGAAAGTAATCTATTAGTGGTGACTATAAAAGCCGCTGCACGGAGCGAATAAATTCATTCTCTTTCGAACTTCTAAGCAGCTTACATCTTTTAATTTAGTAGTATTTTGGAAGTTATCATTTTATCAAAATTAGTTTATTATTTTTATTAATTTTTATGTCAAGCCATCGACTAACTTTGGAGCTTGAAGCATTTTAAAGCATTAAATCTCTCTTAAATTTTACAATAAAAATGATATATTTGGTTTTTCTATTTTTGCTATGAACAGGATAAAAGCTTTTTTAAAGTCATATTCACAAGTCTTTAAGCTTGACTATTGTCGATTTATTTCTTTAATCTTTATATTAAATGTTTACAATTTTCTAAAATAAAAAGCTGAAATTACAGCAAAAAATACAAAAAAAAATTGGTACAGTCGAGCCGGTTCCCGACAGTGTAATATCCTGCACTTTTTCCCTCAAAAAAATTGTTCCTGCATATTCCTGCTAAGAACTTTCCAATTGCAACTATTTTTTTGGTCAAATTCGATATTTATACCTATAAGCTCCAGTAAAATTGTTACCGATTGTAATGAAACTCGAAAGTTACGTCAAAAAAGCTATTTATTGGGGTAAGTTTTAAGTTGATATGTTGGGGGGTGTGGGAGAAATCAAATTGGGTAAGCCAATTGCAGGGGTTGGGGGGTCCGCATCGATCATTCATGTTCATTAAAGCCACATGAATCAGCTTACCAAAATTTGTGATTCGAGTTCACTTGTAGCCATAATTAGGTAGAGTTTGCTGTATTTGTCCAGATGCTTGAAATCATAACGCATCGCTAAATCGTTAAATTTCAGATGAAAATATTAAACGGTGTGGTAAAAACCGTGAAAATCTGCTGCGGAGAGTCGGGGAACGATATTGACATGATTAAACAAACTTCATCTTCTGAGGAAATATACGCACCAGCTGGTAAAGTTTGATGTCTCTAGCTCTTCTAGTCTCCGAGATCTAGGCGTTCATACGGACGGGGGGATAGATGTACATGGCTGAAACGCTACCCGAGGTTATAATAAACATTTTGGTATCAAGGACTTGGGGTCTCCGTGCCTCCTTCTGTCCGTTACATACATTGCACATATACATTGCAATCCCTACTGTCCGTTAAATCATCCTTCTCCCCTGGCCCCGATGCCATTCCTAGTTGCGTTTTAAAGCATTGTGCTCACTCTCTTGTTATGCCATTATCTGTTCATTTCCGCACTTCTTTAAAATATTCTTGTCTTCCGGCCATCTGGAA